>OZ014444.1:14376364-14433909 GCA_963966035.1 Acleris laterana
CGCCGCCGCTGCTGAGCGCGCGCCCGCAGCCCTCCACCCCGCTGTCGCTGCCCGCCGCACCGAGGACGAGCTCGTCCCCGGCGGGCAGGCTGTCTAAATCGCCTAGCGACCGCGCGTCATCGTTCACCTCCTGCTCAACTAACGAATCCACTGTAACATTCTTATTACAGTCGTCTAAGGACTCTAACACTACACCGCTTTCGTCATTGGTAACGATGGTGCTGCCGCTAGTTGCGAGCCCGTCGCTGTCAGTGGATACGTCACAGTGATCTGGCCCGTCTCCGGCCGGCTGGACTTCGACCAGGGGCGGGTCGCGGTCCTCACTAGCGCATGTTGTTCCCTCTTCCATGACTACCGCAAATTCACATGATCTGGAACAAAATGAAATATTGTCAACGAAAGAGTATCAGCAAGCGTCTTTAAATAGTAGTGGCTAGTCCCTTGTTTGAGCGCGCCCCCTGGGGCGCTGGGTTAACGCGATGCTGAGTTCAATCTCAAGGGGACTCCACTGAATCCTATTGTCTCGCCACTCGCTTGCGATCCAATCTAACAGTAATTAAAACTATATCCGTATTACAATATCTACAAATCAATTTCCTTATAATTAATTTCGCGTACCGACCGTCTTACATAAATAAGAAATAGTTTATTGCATTTAGTTATTTCTAGCCAATGACGCCCGTGTAAACAAAGCACGTTCTATGGCTTCGTTTTGTAATATCATCAGCAGTGAGATACTTGTCGGACTACATGTAATACTCTACATAGACGTAACTGAACACATCGCCTCACTATCACTTTGCGTAATATCAACGTTTGTTTTATGTTCACTTATGTATACCTGAATCCCGAATGAATATTTTCCCACGAAGTCTGAGTAGGTACGCCAGTGCTGTCGAACCAATCACTCGGTTTCTTGGCAATCGAAGCATAAAAACAGCTATTAAAATAGCTTGATTGTTCGTACGCCATTAAAAAGCTAGGCAATAGGCATTTCATAGAATGTCAAGTAGTGAAACTAGTAACAATGCGCAAAACCTATCGACGTATTGCAGCGCGTTTCTCCGCCGATGGAGCTATACAATACACCGTTCCCATGGCTGGAGGCTGCCCGCAGCGGCCTCGCTGGCTATTCATACTGTCATTTTGTCTCAATGTTTCGCTTGTTTTGCATAAAACGTACTTCAATCGTTGACAAACATACGCTAGTAAAATTGCAATATTTATTCTTAATTATTGAACATTTCAGTCTATTAACCTGCAGTTTAATCAATAAGTTATCTTTAGATAACAAACAGATAAGGATTTTCACAAAAGAGCACTTCTGTTTGAGTTATGATTGCGCCAAGTTATCCGAGTATTGGCGATAAGCGCCGATGCTTTCACAATGCTGTGTAGGATGCTAAGATAGATGAATATGTTCAAATACTCGCATCGAATTGAGATAAAGCATTGTAAGCAGGATAGGGCCTGGGAGGTCAGGTCAACGCACCGCAATCCGTCCACGGTAATAACCAGCCTATTCAAATATGAAGCTTGGAACTGGCAGCACCCACTAGGAGGTCTACTATTCAATTCGTCATGGTTGCGATCGCCGACGAGCCGTCTGCGCACCCACTCTGTATTAATCATAGGGTTTTTTTACCAGCGTTAAAGCGCGCTTGTATTATGCCGATCATTAATTAAGCGAGCCAGAAAGGCCACGGCGAAGGTCTCAAGTCGTTACTACTGGTCACGCTTCAGGTAAAACTCATGAGAACTTAGGATACCTATACAAGTAGTAGTTCCAGTACGTTCATGAATGACAGTCTAGCTAGACATGTGAATGAAAATGGCTCCTGCTAATTAATGAAGTGCTGCCAAACGGTAAAATCTTTTAAACTAGCATATTGCTTTACTTTCGCATAAATTAAAATAGAGCCGCAGTAAAATAGATATGTGCATTCTCGTGGTTAACCATTGTGGTTTACAGGAACGATATTCTAGTATTTTACTACTGTGCGGGAGCTTTCATCCGATCCGATAACTAATATGCGGAATGCGCGGCGATTTCTACTCGAACATAACTTTCGTAAGAAACCACATCGGATTTTAAACAAGTCTCTTGTTTCTGTTTAGTATTCCGAATAAAGATGGTTGCATTTGCCAGCTGAAATAATCAACACACGTCTTGCTTTCAAATCTGATTCTCTTGGAAATTGTCCTTATGTTAAATAAAACTGCAAGGCACAGTCGTTCAACTTATCTTTTACTTTTACAAAACTCTATCACATGATATATAGGCTTTATAATTTGATGACGTGACTACAAACGAAATTCAAACCTTAGGGTGGCAACCTACTCTCTCGGCTATTGAAAAGATCGATAAATAGTATGGATTTGTTAGATGCATTCCGCGAAAGCGTTATTTCGTTGTAGTTTTTTTCCGATTCGCATTTTTCCGCGATCGATAAATTTCCTCTTCGCCTCTTTACTCGTAGCTTTATTTAATGTCTCGTTGCTCCGTGATAGTGTTTTTTCCGCAGAGTTTTTTTTCGCGATTGGTAAATTTCCTCTTCGCCTTTTTACTCGTAGCTTTATTTAATATCTCGTTGGTCCGTGATAGTGTTTTTCCGCAGAGGTTTTTTTCGCGATAGGTAAATTTGCTCTTCGCGTTTGCACACCTGTCTATTGTTCCGTAATCGCTACTTTTTTGCCTCGCATTTACCCGAAATCTGTATATACCTACTTACATTTTCTTGCTTGTAGCCATCTTAATGCCTAAAATTTGTATAACATAATATTATAGTCCGGTCACCGGCAGAAGCTGAATACTGATTAAAAAACAAAAAACCGCCTTCAAAAACGCAAAAAATTACTAATTTTAAAATGGTAGGTATAGGTTCATCCAACTGAAATCAGCTTTTGGTTAAAAACATTGTGTTCGTCGACTTCAATTGGGACTGACCTATACCTACCATTCTAAAAGAAGTTATTTTTTGCGTTTTTGAAGGCAGGTTTTGTTTTTTAAAACATTTATTTTATTTTATACTTTTTAGTGATCTTAATAAGCTGTTATGTAGGCCCGCCCACTACTTAGTTGATATGAAACTTTAAGATATTTCAAGTTAACTGCAAGTAACGCCGCAGGAAAGTCATAGTCATATTTAAACAACCTTAATCGAGATATCTTATCGCATAAATTGGTATTATGTATGTATGCCTATAATACTCGTATTTGAGGAGTTCCCTCAATTTCTCTTGGATCAGATTACAATTTGGTGACAATGGGAGTAACGGGACAACCTCGGAAGTATACTCTATCAAACAAAAAAAGTATTTTTAAAATCGGACCATAATTGACGGAAAAATCAATCATATTTAAAGGTTATACTCGTAGTTAAAATGAGAAAAATATGCATCACAATGGTCTCTCATAATAGCTTTTTTTATTTATTTCTTAATTTAACCCACGGGAAATCTATAAACTAGATACCTATTTTGATGTGGACAGAGTCGCGTGGAAAAGCTTGTATTTAGTATTTCAATTGCAACATACCTTTTCAGTCGGTAACAGAACCATTAATTAAAAACATTGATTAAAAAGTAATATTTATGATAGAGTTATAGAATTATGGCCTATTATTCTGACATTGTCACTCTCTTACAAATGGCCTACCTGTATTAAGAAACCTGTATAAGTAGTTGCATCTTAATGTTTACATTAAAGTATCGATAAATATAATTTTAAAGTATCGATAATACTATGCGAGGCAAAAAAGTAGCGATTACGGAACAATAGACAGGTGTGCAAACGCGAAGAGGAAATTTACCTATCGCGAAAAAAACCTCTGCGGAAAAAACACTATCACGGAGCAACGAGATATTAAATAAAGCTACGAGTAAAAAGGCGAAGAGGAAATTTACCAATCGCGAAAAAAAACTCTGCGGAAAAAACACTATCACGGAGCAACGAGACATTAAATAAAGCTACGAGTAAAGAGGCGAAGAGGAAATTTATCGATCGCGGAAAAATGCGAATCGGAAAAAAACTACAACGAAATAACGCTTTCGCGGAATCCATCTAACAAATCAGATTTAGGTTCCCGTCTTTCCTGTGGACATAGCCGAAGCTAACGTGTTTAAGGCATAATTTTCTGGCTGAACCCACATCCGCATAAATGGTGTCACGTCTACTTTAGTCCTATCAAATAAAAACACAACTTATATGCACACAAGCCCTTAACTATTGACCACAGGAGAGACAACTTTTGTTTTTGTGATTGTGTACTGCCTACATTGAAAAATGCTTTGCATTTGGCGAGTTTCCATCTCTCGCCATCGGCTTTCTAGTATTTAACGATACGGAATAAGTATCGCAATACATATTTAGGTTAATGTTTATTTACTTACGTCCATTCGTAAATAAACCACCAATCTATATTTTACTTCTTAGTACTTTGGTCACACCTTCAAATTTAAATGCAAGTTCGAGTTAGGTCTTTCAACCGGGGAAGCAAGGCTATATCGCACCTTCGCTAGAACAAGGGCACAATGTACTATATGATTATAGGGCAATTGTGCCCTTGTCCTACCGAAGGTGCGATATGTAGAGTTTCACACTTCTTATTATATCCACAGTTTTGCAATTCAAATGTAGGTATATTTCTTATTCCACGCGCAAGACACGTAGGAGTGACATCTTTGAAACCTTAAAAACGCTTCTTGAATTCCTATAGTCAAAAGGTTTCGCCCTGTTTGTTTATCGGCCTGAGTCAGGGTAATGTCCATAAAAACTTTTTAATTTGTATTGTGTAAAGTATTACTAATATTGAGTTGTATAAAGGGGAATTACATATCTATGAGTAATGAAAGTAAGTATTGAATAGGTAGGTACTGTAACTTTTAATTGGGTCGACCCTCATGAATGGACGTTTCGAAATTTGTTAGTTATAGCAGTCCCTTACTTTACAACTCATTACTCAATTAGAATTACTTTGACGAAAATCAGACAAGTGAAGTTCTAATCTACAACAATAATACAATTTTACTTATCACATTATTCTAAAAATATGATAGCTTTAGCTATAGCTAGAGTTTATAGCAATTGATTTTAGGCCAAGCAGTACATATACCCAGCAATAATAGCA
This sequence comes from Acleris laterana, assembly GCA_963966035.1. Classification (NCBI taxonomy): domain Eukaryota; kingdom Metazoa; phylum Arthropoda; class Insecta; order Lepidoptera; family Tortricidae; genus Acleris; species Acleris laterana. Next base: position 14,381,494 of record OZ014444.1, read on the forward strand.
GTAAGGTATATTTTAGAATAATGTTATGAAAATTGAACTATTGTTTCAAGTTAGGACCATAGTTGTGTACTTTTACGGTACCTCACAAACATACGATTAAAGCTGTGTACAACGTAACAACGATGATGAATTAAGTCAAAACATATTACGACGTATTTCCAAGACTAAACAAACAGCCCTAATAGCTTTTGGTGACACCGACATCGTAAGCCAGACAAGACGTGACAGCTTCATTTGAAGAGGATCCTGTTTATTCAGATAATAATAAATGGTAGGTAGATAGCAGTCTCTTTTTGTTCGGGAAATAAACATCAAGTCTATGAAGGATATTGCACGCCGAGAAGATAACACAAAGTTGGAGAGCGCCCAGGTCCCTTAACAAGAAACTAATAAGATGATCTATCAAGTTCATACCTATAACCTATATGGCTAAGTTCAAGCGATGGCAAAATAAAACTAAGTTCATAATGATTCTCACTCATTTTATAAACAACAATTAAAATGTTCTGGCTTGCTGACCTCTATAATTTAGTGGGAATGTCTGAACAAAAACTTGATACCGCGCATTGAGAACACGATCACGAAACTCGGAATTATAATCACTCAACAACATAGAAGTATCACTCATAGACAACAAGAACCTTGGTTGCAAGAGGTTGCCTGATTGATGTCTGTAAAAAACAACCGACAATAACTTAACCAGGTATGAAGATTTATTATAGGAGTCACAACACTTTTATCGGATCGTAAAAACTTTAGTGCTTAAGTTTTTTTGGAGGCTGATCTCATAAACTTTATTATTAAAACGTGGACTAGGCTTTAATAAAAGAGACAATAACATGAATAAATGGCAAAACCGCAAGAGTGCGTTCGGTATTTCCCGCACGTCTCTAAGACTTTTAGCACATGTTTAGACCGCGCAAGGTCGTTGCACCACGCCTTTGAACAGTTCGACAGCCGACGGACATGTTTTTTGGCAAAAGTCTTGTTTATCATTCCGTTGGATTTAGCTCCCATAAATTTCCACTGGCTAACAGAGTTAGTCTAATGCGATTAACACACCAAAATATTGATAGGAATGCCCATTAATTATTCCAGAGAGTTTTATAAAGCACACGTTACGTGCTTGTTTAATGTTATTATTGATCGATTTGTGTTACTATGTTATGAGGAAATTGGGAAAATAATACTCAACTTCCTTTTTGATAATTCGTATACTAAATAATTTCCATCGATAATTTCATGTAATCTTCCTTAAAAAGTGTAAAACAAAGGCGCTTCCCGCGTCTGCATTATCTTCTAACTTGTCCTAAACCACGCAACGGATTTTGATGCGGTTTTTAACATTAGTGTGATATGTTTTTACGGAACTATGTACAACAAGTTCTGCTTTATGTACAGGGAACTCGCCATAAACCGAAGTGAAGCGATGATGGGTCGTTAGAATAATACAAAAACGTTGACCATAAAAAGTTATTAGGTCGTGTAACTGAACACAGAGCTCATTGAGACAATCCCCGAGGAGGCGGCACGAATTTCGAACGAGGCGGCAGACCCACCGTTATCGATGCGTTGCGATAAACCAACAGTATTTTAAAGGATAACAACACATATCAATGCTGCTGTAATCTATTGAGTTGAACCTGTGCCCCCCATAAAGCTGTCAAGGAACAAGTGGTATTACAGAGTATTGTGCTGTTGTGGTGTGAGTACGTCGCATGGATACCCCTTGCTTTTGCCATTAGCCGACAGACAGGGCGGGACCGGATGCGAAGGGCTCGGTGCAATAAAGACTAGCGTGTCAACAGGGAGTTGGCTACGTGTGCGAATGAGTTGCAAACGACAAAAATCATTATGATTAGGACAGAGAACATGAAAATACATTCACGCTTTATTTCTCGAAGTTATTAATAACATTGCAAGAACATCGTATCAGGCTGCGTGAAGCAAAGCCAAGGTTATGTTGCATGTATGCTTGAATTCAGGGTTCTCAATTCTGTCGTAAATCTACCTTGCGCAAAGCTGCAATTATGTGATGATTACATTGATTACATGTCTATTCTCTTCGTCCAAGGTGCGAGTGTTTGTTTCAGAAATTGACTTCGCGATAAACAAGAAGTCGGCTCCCCTATCCTTTCGAATAAACATGTAAGTAGGCACCTATTTACAATTTCACGTTAAAGGTTAAATGCAATGTGCAGCATTACGGCTAAGCTATTAATATGTGGCATGTGTCGGTAACCTGTTGTGGTCGCCGTAAAATTATATTCGTTAATTTTATTACATTCCATCATGAGTATACGATTAAGAGCTTCATTAAATATTTATCATTATGGGCATACGAGGGCTGCCTTTTAAGTTCTGTCGTTTGCAAACCTCCCGTGATTGCATAAAAAAGAACTAGTGTCATCTTAAAATATTTGAATTTAGAATTCGAAAACAAAAGAATGACTCGAAATCGGCCCAACCGTTTTAGTACAGCGTTCGTTCAAAGTTGACAAGTCAGTTGTGAAAATGGAAATTTCGAAGGAAAATTTACGTGCGATAATTTTTTAAAACTTCAAAAGGGGCTTAACGCGACTTCAGTGCTTCGAAGAGTTGACTACGGTTTTCAATGATAAAGCACCATGCCTCCGGACTGTGGAACGCTGGTATTTAGAATTTCAACGTGGTTGCTCTAGTCTTGGTGATAGACATCGTGAAGGTCGACCAAAAACAGCCGTAACCCAGGAGAACATTGATGCTGTACGGCAACTGATCGTCGAAGATCGCCATGCGACATACCGTGAGATAGAAGCTTCCTTAAGTATTTCAGGGACCAGTGTTCACAGTATTTTGCACGATCACTTAGGCGTAAAAAAGTTGATCTCACGCTGGATACCACATTTACTCAGTGAAGACCAAAAAATGGCTCGCGTTCGATGGTGTCGCAAAACTCTGCGGCAATTCAACCGAGGAAACTCGAAACATGTTTACGACATTATCAGTGGTGACGGATCTTGGATATATGCCTACGATCCCGATTCTAAACAGCAGTCGACTGTTTGGGTGTTCCAAGATGAGCCAAAACCGACCAAAGTAATACGCTCACGGAGCACTTCGAAAAACATGGTCGCCACGTTTGTGGCGAAAAGTGGCCACGTTGCCACCATCGTGCTCGAGGATCGTAAAACGGTTAATGCTAACTGGTATACCACTGTCTGTTTACCAGAAGTCATCGGCGAGTTTCGAAAAAATAACCCAAGACGTCGTATAAGACTGCACCACGATAATGCGAGCTCGCACACCGCTCGGCAAACAATTGCGTTTTTAAAAGAGCAAAACGTCGAAATTCTGGAACACACTCCGTACAGTCCAGACTTAAGCCCTAACGATTTATTTACTTTTCCAAAAATCAAGCAACGACTTCGTGGTCAACGGTACCAGACGCCTGAAGAAGCCGTTGAGGCATACGAAACGGCCATTTTGGAGACCCCGACTTCGGACTGGAATAAGTGTTTCGAAAACTGGTTCGATCGAATGAAAAAGTGTATTACATGTCACGGTGATTACTTTGAAAAACAATAAATACCATTTAACACTTAAATTGTCTTTAGTTTTTCCAAACGACACAACTTAAAAGGCAGCCCTCGTATTATACTTTAAATTATTAAAAGTGACGAGAAAGTTACTGTTACGGTGCAGTATCGTTCTAATATTCTATCATCAAAACAAACGCTGATGAGTACTACGTAGCAGTCAAGCCATTTGAAGACCTGCTACTGTATGAAAGCAGTCAACCGGAAAGGATCTATTATTGTTCATACTTATTCTCTCGTTACAATATAAATAATAATCGTAGTACGAGCCACTAGCGCACGTATAATCCGTACGTCTCATAGGTAATTCACTTCCCGTAACACGCAACATTCATTTGAGAAATTGGAAGTACACGCATGCCCTACATTATTTGCCAACCTCCCCCGTAATGGGGGCTATCCCACACCTAACGACCCCAACGTCATTTACCGACACAAATCGCATTTCGAAACGGTGTCAAGATTATTAATGATTTCGTAGACTATGCAAATGTGCCATCGATTTTTCACCGAAGTTGGGCGAGGTAAAAGATTAGATAAATGATTGAGCTTGAAGCTCGCGTGTTTGCTTATTGAACGAGCGAGTTGTCACTGCCAACAGTTTTATTATTCTGACAAACACCGGGTCCCCCACAATAAACACCCTCGCCATTCATTTACTGCGAGATGGGAACGTTAAATTACAACCATTGATTTTTGGGAAACAAAGTATTGATATATCAATACCTAGCGAAGGACATTGGCAACAGATTATAAAGGTAGAAGATAAGATTGCTGCATTGAAACATTTTATAACATTTTAAAAAGTATGATACCGACGGGAGAGGTACCGATTCGACTATCTTTATAACATGTTCTTATTATAGCTTTAATTTATAGTTTTAATGTTGAGCTGTTTTTAAAAACATTATGATAATATACCAATAACATTGTTCAACAATCAGAAGAATGTCTCAGACGTCAATTCGATACAATAAGCATATACAAGATAAGATAAAAGTAAGATTTAGTGGCGTGATAGGATAATTATTCGATTATTGATAAACAAAGCGTGCTACTAAACGCTTGGAACAAGCAAGTACATTATGCCGATGTTGATTATTATAATAAGTAACTAAACATAAACATGGATCCAATAAAGAAGTTAATATTACAAAAAATACTTAATTTATAGACGCTACATTTACTGTTTTTTAACTTTGTAATTGTTGAAATCAGTAAATACAAAATTTATTTTCCCTTTGTATCAAATAATAACTTAATTCGAAGACCGTTTCAGTTCAACGGGGCTTAATAATTACCTTCTAGGCACGAAAAACATGAACAGGATTGATCAATACACAAATTGATCAATATACGTAATCCAGAAAAACTTTCCAATAAGGACACTTTCACAGTTCGCTAGTAGGTATATATTTAACCGCAAATAATCTGATCAGTCAGTTGGCGATTATTCGTCGGCGCGTCAATGTTCAAGACCGGCGCGGTTGGGACTGTCAGATTGTACTAAATAAGCGGCGATGGCGGTGCCGAGAGGGGCGCGCGATGTAGCCGCGGCACAACTCACATGTTCTGTCCCTAATAACAATTACATACACACGCCGAGCTTACAGCGGCAAGGTTACAAGTCTCGCTGGCTAATCAACCCCGCGGCAGATGTTCCAGACAAAAAAACTAGCCGCAACTCGGAATGCTATCTTGATCAGGGCGCTCCAAGCTGAGCTCTTGATTATAAGTCTGTTTCATAAAAAAAACTATGACAAAGAGTAACCAGATAAGCGGTTTTAACTCGTATGCAGGGCAATAGTTCTACACAATAAGATTGGATCTATAATTCAATATATAATGACCTGCAAATTGGCAATACGTTCCGCTCCGGAGATTCAATATCGCGTGCAATAACCGAAGGCTGATCGGATGCGCAGGCTCCGGGTTTCATCTTCGTTCATGATAGCCGTATTCGCAATAACAGATTTGCCGCTAGACATTCTATTTGCATATAAGATGATGCTTGTTATCACATTTTCCGGTTGGTTAAGCTCAATAATGTTCTAAGTATAAGCATACACTCATATTTTAGCACTTCAGTTAACTGTCAACATTCGCGAGTGTACAAAAACACCGATAGTTTTTGCAGGCTAATAACCGCCAAATTAACGTTCGTAGTCAACAATGTGAAGTTATTTTCATCATACAGGAAATCCTGGTTGCCTGCCTAGAACAATTTTCTTACACGTTGTACAACTGTCTTGATTTATGTTGGGTTATCTAATGAAATAGTTGTGGCATGTATAACAATGTGAATTAGTAAAGATTCATGTTAATGACGCACACTACAATATACACTTTGGGTAGAAAATAAAGTCATGCGCGTGGGAATTTAGGCTAGGAATTTAATTTTGGCTTGAATGCAAAGTGCTTACTAAAAGACGTTAAGCCCAATTGTTTGGATATTTATGGCAGAGAATGAGCAGTGCTGGTTAGAAAGCTTGATAACCCTATTATTGTGTGAAAACCACTTCTTATCTAATACAAAATGAAAGTGAAAAATAAAGGTAATTAAAAATGATAGTACTATTTTTGTTGTAAAATGAAAACGGTTTTAGATTGCCTGTACGATTTGCCGGGACATGATCGAATTTCCGCAGACGGTAATATCCTGTCTAGTCAACATCAATCAGACTGGAAATTTCAATTTTCTTTAGGTACGTATCACATCATGCTACGTTACCCTTTTCGCGACATAACTAGATATATCTAGTTACATCGGTAGAAGGCTTATAGGCCCGATCTCCATGGCGAAAGTAAAGACTTTAATAATCCACTTAATGAGCGGAAAATCAGATAACAGGGTCGAGAACAGGTTGAAATCAATGACTTTCCAATTGTCTTCGCTCGAGCTTGACAATTCTGGCAAATTACTTGATCGGATGAGCAAACACAATAGTTACGAGGGCTGCTACTTAGGTAACCGGAATCCAGGATTCCAACATTTTTAAACGCTATATCTGACCTCCATGGTAAAATTTGAACTTTTTTTAATACTGGCCGCTATATATTTTTTTTCTTATGTACGCTAGTCTTTTGTTTTTGGCGGGTTTAAATTTTAATCTCGCTGCAAGAATGGAACTCACTCGTGAAAATATTCGTGCTATGATTTATTACGATTTTCGGCGTGGTTTAACGCAACAACAGTGCATAGATCAACTAACTTCGACTTTTGGTGATGAAGCTCCATCCAAAACTACTGTGTATCACTGGTTTAGTGAGTTCAATCGTGGACGTAGTATGCTCAGGGACGAAGTTAAGGATGGTCGCCCGAAATCGGTCGTTGTGTAACACTTTCTAGTCTAGATTTTATAGATTTAGCTAACTTTGTCTACTAAAACAACCTACATGAAGTTTGGACGAGAATGTAACTTTCAAAGTCAATTTATTACCTTCTTTTGGTCCATAAGGCCAGCGGTTATGGAAGAAATGCATTCCGTCACTTCGATACTATCTTTTCTCTTCACTTTCCCAACTTGTTAGCACTTAATCACGCTGATATTTGCACAAATAGAACATCAACAAACAGATATAATTTTTCTTGTTTAGCCATTAACTGTCAAACGTAACGTTTCGATACTTCTTTGTTTACATTTCTGGATTTCATCCGCGGCTGTCACCTTTGACAGTCGTCCATATATTTTTCTTACAATTGAACTTGTTTCAGCTTCCACATGAATATATTCTAATCCTGAGCATCATGTAGGACATTTAATCATAGATCTTCACTAATTACTAAAATATATAATTCATTTACTTACAATTTGGCTGGTCATTATTAGTCTTCCGTGTCGAACAAAACGCAGCCGTAAGTTGGCAACCCGGTAATTTTTGGTTTCGTTTCAGGCAAGTTGTGTTCGAGTGTATGGATAAACGTCACCCATTTTGGCTTTTTATTTTAGTAATGCTTTTCGGTAAAAATAGGATGAAGTCTGAAGTTTCCCTTCTATTCCCCATTCTTTATGTGTGTTCGTTTTTCAATAAATTATGTCTTTGATTTCGGTCGGTTTCGTCCAAATAAATCTCTAGCTTCAACGACGAAACGGAACACATGACTATTGGTTCTCGATCTTTCTATCGACCTTTTTTGACCTCTGCATTCAGATTTTTCTCGACCATGTGAACACACACAATTTTAAGTCGCTGGATCAATTTCTCGCTTCGGGGTGAGTTTTGAGTCGAAAAGGTGTCTTTTATTTGCCTAATGTGGTGACATTCTAATAAATCTGTTCAATTACTTTCAGCGTTCGGCCCAGATTGTTTAATTTAACTTCAAATGATGTCCTAACTAAGGAGAATCACTACTGTGTCTGTCCACGTTTTGTCCATCCACTACTCAGGTGAGGTTTCTAAACTTATTTATTCGTGTCTAGTTGGAAGCGGTGACATTGTTTTGTTGACAATGTTTCTCAAAGCATTTGTTTTAATTTCAGTTATTCACCAATGAAAATTCCTTAATTTATTATGATACTTCAACGTCGCTTCACTCTTTTACGGCGGCCCCGCAACTACACGGGTGTGCTGATGTCCGACGATTTGGTCCCAGAACAAAACTATCACTATTGAGGGAGAAAACGAAGTCCAACCGCGTGTACATCGGGTACCGCGATCCACAAGTCAGATTCTGCTACAATTCAATGGTAACGGCGGGCGCTGTTTGACCTGTAGCCAAGCTGTGTCTGACCTCTGTCCATACGGGATCCTGCGGGTGATGTTCTCCGGGTAAAACTCCGTGTTTCATTTCGACCAACACCCTCAAACTCTTACTTCTAAAGCCGGTAAATTCTAACCTTTTCTTTAATAACCTTGTAAAATAACGGTACCAAAGCAACCGAGAAAGCCTCGCTCTTAAGTAACTACTTATAAGATAATCCTAGTGCCAACTTGGCAATCTGTAAAGAGGGTAAGGGGAGGATTTAACAAATAAATGTTTACTTGTTACTGATTTATGACTTTTATTTAGCATATTCTCATTTTGACGGTGAACTCATCTGGCGCTCATAAGTATAAATTTGATGAGTCTCCACCGCTCTGGTCACCTTCGAATCACACGGCCTGTTCTCATGCTCGGTTTATTACAGTGGCGTACCCAACGTTTGGCCAGTTTGAGAATTTGCTAAGTAAATTTAACAGGTTGCTTTGGAATAAGTATTTTTATTATAACTGAGTAGTGTATAAGATATTTCTTTGGTGTTGTATTATTAAGAAACATAACCCAATAAGGGAAAATGTTTATTGTTATCGGGATTTAAACTATAAATCTGAATCTTTAAAGGTTTGAACTTAGAAATTTAAAACCTTACTTGAAGTTTTAAATGAAATTTTCTCATCCTAACTTTATTAGAAATTTGCATTGAAACTTGAAGTTAAACTTGTTTTTAAACTCGAATTTGCTGGTAATCCTTAACTTCGTGGTTTGATTTAACTAGTTTACTGTGATACAACTTATTTACAAATTATTCTTTTTTCTGGTTTAGTATCAGTGTTTTAAGCTGTTTTTATTGAGACTGTCTGTTGTTCAAATTTACTGTAATTTTATACTATGAACAGTTAGAACTAACTTGTAATTTTTTTTTTCGGACGCTTTGGGTTGCTATTAATTTAACCTTAATTCTCTTATACCAGCGAAATAAGAGTTGTTTTTTTATTGTGTTGGACTTCGGCTTTATTCTTAACGGTCTACTATTTATTTCCATAATTTTAGTACAAAACAAGATGGACTTTTTATTAGCCGGTTGCAGTATTGCACATCTGAAAAAAGACGAAATCAGTTATGAACTAGTTATTAGAGGTTGTAAGGTAAATCCAGTATCTCGTCGTCATAGTTTACAACAGGTGCTTGCACAGACAGCCGAACTAGCTAATAAAGGTGGTGTAAATTTTAATCTTTCTGGAAGTTCAGACGTGTCGATGGAAGTATCAGTCCTACAACATAAGGTGGAGGAAATTGAGATTGCTTCGCGTTCAGATCTTACTTCTTCTTCTCGATCTCGACTATTATCGCGCTGCAAATACCTCCTTTGTCGCATTTCCCGTTTGACACAAGACAACGAGGACGTTCAGCTGCTTCACACTACTTTAACTGCTATACTGGATCGTCTACAGGTGGGTAGCGATTCCGAATCTAATGGTGTCGACAGTGACTCTGGTTCTGAGGCCGTCCCTTCTCAGGTGGTTAAAAAAGTCATCTATAAGACCCAGAAACATTTTAATATAAATTCGTTTAATCTAAAATATAGTGGCAACTCATGTGCTCGACTGTTTTTAGCACGGTTGGAGGAACTACGGGTCGCAAGGCAAATCTCACAACAACAGATCTTCCGTGGTTTTCCGGAGATACTTGAAGGACCGGCGTTATCGTGGTTCCGCTCGAAGCGTGATCAATTTTTCACCTACTCTCAGGTAGTCACAGCTCTTCGCGAAGATTTCGATATTCCCGATTTGGACCACATATTGTTACAGGAAATCCGTCAACACACGCAAGCAAGAGAGGAAACTATAGTGTCGTTTGTTTCCGAGGTGCTGGGAATGTTCGAGAGACTAAATAGGAAGATGCCTGAAGAGGAAAAATTAGATATCTTAACTCGCAATATCAGACCAGAATACAGTAGGGAACTAGCTTTGCATGATATAACTTCAATAACTCAATTAACTACTTTATGCAAACGAATTGAATTGGCACAGATTAGAGCTAATCAATTCCACGAACCGTCTACTTCTAAACCAAAGGTATTTTCTGCTTGGAACAAAAATACTAAAAGGGATAAAGTCCACTTCCAAGGCACTCCTCAGAGGCCTTCTAGTGTTCAACCTAATCCTAGGTCTTTTGTGGCCTCAATAGGAAATACGACGAATGGGCGAGCATGCTTTCGCTGTGGTATGTCTAATCATATTACTGGCAGGTGTAGAAATTCCCGCGACATCGTATGTTTTAAATGCGGTGAAAAAGGCGTTCGTGCTCCGGAATGTCCAAAATGTGCTCTGCCGTCAAAAAACTAAATAGCTTTGTCTTCTATAACCAAACATCTAAAATAAATTCTACTCCCTCTCATATAAAGAAGACAATTCATTTTGAACCTCCAAAGGGAGATACCAGATTATACGTACTTCTCGATATATTAGATTTAAAAGTTAAGGCTTTGCTTGATTGTGGTGCAAGTGGTAGCATTTTAGGGATGAATAGTCATTTAAAACTCTCTGCTCTGGGTCTACCCATTCTTACTCATAAAATTCCTGTGAAACTAAGAGTCGCTAATGGACAGGAACTACTTTGCACTACATATATGTCGTTGCCAATTAATTATAATGGTCGTATTCAAATCATTCACTTTGACATCCAACCTTATATTAATACTCCTCTTATACTTGGCCTTAACTTTTGGAAAGCTTTTAATTTGGCTCCGGAAATTATTTCTGGTATATCACCGGATAAAAATGTGGCTAGTATTTCATCAATGCCCGTTGAATCCGGCCTCAACGATTTAGACTCTTTGCCTTTATCCCAAAAGACTCAATTGGATGAAGTCAAAGCTCTTTATGACCAAATCGATACCGATAAAGTTGGTTTGGGTAAAACCCATTTAATTCAACATGTAATTAACACTGGTGACTCACTTCCTATAAAACAAAAATATTACCGTCTCAGCCCGGATAAGCAGGTTGCTCTGGAGAAGGAGGTAGATCGCATGTTAGAAGCGGGTATTGTGGAACCATCTTACTCCCCGTGGAACTCTCCGGTTGTAATGGTTGAAAAGCCTAATGGTGATCTTAGACTCTGCCTCGATAGTAGAAAGGTAAACTCAGTTTCAAAATCCGATGCATATCCTTTACCATATGTAAACTATATCTTAGATAATCTTCGTGACGCGAAATATCTTACCTCTCTAGACTTAAGTGCTGCATATCATCAGATTCCTCTCAGTGATAACTCCAAGGAAAAAACTAGCTTTACGGTACCCGGAAGGGGTTTGTTTCACTATAACCGGATGTGTTTTGGGTTGGTAGGGGCTTCTGCCACTATGCAACGCTTAATGGATACTCTTTTTACTGCGGAATTTGACAATAAGGTCTTTTGTTATATAGACGATATTATAATATGCACCTCTGACTTTAATGAGCATTTGCGGCTTCTCAAAGCCGTGTTTGAAAAACTCAAGGCGGCTAACTTAACTATTAACATGAGGAAATCACTTTTTTGTAGAACGGAACTCAAATATCTCGGATATATAGTCGATAGATTTGGTTTGCATACTGATCCTTCTAAAGTCGATGTGATATTAAATTTTCCTACACCTGTAGATGCCAAAGGCATAAAAAGATTCTTGGGTATGTGCGGTTGGTATCGACGCTTTATAGATAACTTTTCAAAAATTGCCCGTCCACTTTCACGCTTAACGAGTAAAAATGTAAAATTTGAGTGGTCGGACGAAGCTGACGAATCTTTTGTTAAACTGAAGGCTGCTTTAGTCTCTGCTCCCATTTTAAAGTGTCCTAATTTCGATAAACCTTTTTACATTCACACTGACGCCTCGTCTTTTGCCATAGGCGCCGTGCTAACACAAAAACATGACGATATGGACCATCCTATAGCGTATTGTAGTCGCACACTCAACAAGGCCGAAACTAACTACTCTGCGACGGAGAGAGAATTACTCGCGGTTCTATACGCGTTAGAGCAATACCGTGCCTACGTCGAGGGCAGGAGGTGTTTCATTGTCACGGACCATGCTTCTCTTAAGTGGTTTTCTAACTTGAAAAATCCATCAGGTCGTCTAAACCGATGGGCGTGTCGTCTAAGTCAATTCGAATTTGAACTAATACATAGAAAAGGTAAAGAACATATTATTCCTGATTGTTTATCACGGATTCAGGTTTCTCTCATTGATGTTATCCAGACCCAAGATCCTTGGTATTTAGAGTTATATAAAAAGGTGACTGATGAACCTTCACTGTTTCCAAATTATAAAATTGAAAATGATAAACTCTTTCGGTACTCAAAGAATAAATATCGCTTAACAGCTCAGTTTGACTGGAAGGTGGTAGTGCCTTATGAGGACCGTAAAGAAATTTTATCTAAATGTCACGACGACGTCACTTCTGGTCATTTCGGAGTTGCTAAAACTCATTCCAGGATTTCAAATCTTTACTACTGGCCCACTCTATTTCAAGACGTCAAGGAACACGTCGATTTGTGCGAGACTTGCAAAATGTACAAGCCAGTCAATTTAGCTCGTCCTGGTTTAATGGGGAATCCGAAACGCATCACAATGCCTGGAGAGGCGATATCTTGTGACATACTCGGTCCATTTCCACAATCTTACCTAAGGAACCAGTATCTTTTTGTTTGTACAGATTATTTCAGTAAATACGTAACCATCTTTCCTCTGCGTAATGTTACCGCTAAGGCTATTGTCAAATGCATGGAGAGGGGTATTTTACTTGTACACGGAGTCCCTAAATTTGTATATGTAGATAATGGACCACAATTCATCTCTAAGGATTTTAGAGACCTTTTGAGTAAATATGGCGTACCTCACATATTCTACAATCCCCGATATCACCCACAAACCAATCAAACTGAGAGAACTAATCGCGAGATTGTTAGAACAATCGCCTCTTATGTACACAAAGATCATAAAAATTGGGATAAAAACGTGACGGAAATTCAATGCGCTTTAAACACTGCCGTTCATGAAGCTACCAAATTTACTCCATACTTTCTTCATCATGGTCGGGAAATGATATTTGATGGTTCCTTCTATAATTCAACATCTCCCATTGACAGGGATGCGATTGCTGTAGATGATGGTTGCACGTTCTCTGATAAACTTAACGAATTAAAATCTATTTTTGAAAAGGTGCAAAACTCTCTACGAAGTGCCCACATACGTAACGCTCACTATTACAACTTGCGCAAGCGGCCTATGGTACTTCAGGAAGGACAAATAGTATACAAGAAAACATATCACTTATCTAACGCGGCTAAAAACTTCTCAGCCAAATTGGCACCGCGTTATGAGAAATGTATTATTCACAAGAAACTCGGACCTTTGGTATATACTTTGAAATCCCTATCTGGTAAAAATCTAGGAAATTTTCACATTAAAGATCTAGTCCGTCCTGGCGACGCTGCGCCCACTTCTTAATGTTAGATATATCCCTGTGTGGTATCCGGGTCCGAATCGTGCCACTCCATTTCTTCCGTGGATGTCGTAAGAGCCGACAAAGGAGATGAAGGCTTCCAATACCGTTGGGCGATGGGCTTACAACCATCACCCCTACGCTGGTAAACATCTAAGCCTAATTGTGTAACTCTACCTTTCCTACTCTAAGAATAAAGGTGGTATTTATTATGAGTTACTATATTCATATTTCATTATTGACGTTTTCTGGAGTAAAGCTTAGTGTTTGTAATTAACATCACCGGTCTTTGCTCAGATTCTTTGTTTCAACGTCTCTACTGCAGACATCGTATCTGCTTTGTCAACGGATAGCTTGTTAGGACTGAGTGTCTCGTCCTCATCTAATAAAATTCTTTCATATTCCACGGGACTACTTTCTCGTGTATAGCTCATTGGTCGTGTGTCACGCCTGAGGTATGTAGCCTAAGCTAAAGGCTCTAAACTAACTTAACATTGGTGTCGCTCATCTAAGCGTCTCGCCTCCTTTACTCACTCTTATAAATATTGTAATCTTACAGAAGATGATACTTTTCGAAGTTAATTATATATAAAATGCTGAAAAAAGTAAATATTTGCAAAACTGTTTTCCAGCCTCATTTTTTTGTTGGATTCTACGAGGGCTGCCTTTTAAGTTCTGTCGTTTGCAAACCTCCCGTGATTGCATAAAAAAGAACTAGTGTCATCTTAAAATATTTGAATTTAGAATTCGAAAACAAAAGAATGACTCGAAATCGGCCCAACTGTTTTAGTACAGCGTTCGTTCAAAGTTGACAAGTCAGTTGTGAAAATGGAAATTTCGAAGGAAAATTTACGTGCGATAATTTTTTACAACTTCAAAAGGGGCTTAACGCGACTTCAGTGCTTCGAAGAGTTGACTACGGTTTTCAATGATAAAGCACCATGTCTCCGGACTGTGGAACGCTGGTATTTAGAATTTCAACGTGGTTGCTCTAGTCTTGGTGATAGACATCGTGAAGGTCGACCAAAAACAGCCGTAACCCAGGAGAACATTGATGCTGTACGGCAACTGATCGTCGACGATCGCCATGCGACACACCGTGAGATAGAAGTTTCCTTAAGTATTTCAGGGACCAGTGTTCACAGTATTTTGCATGATCACTTAGGCGTAAAAAAGTTGATCTCACGCTGGATACCACATTTACTCAGTGAAGACCGAAAAACGGCTCGCGTTCGATGGTGTCGCAAAACTCTGCGGCAATTCAACCGAGGAAACTCGAAACATGTTTACGACATTATCAGTGGTGACGAATCTTGGATATATGCCTACGATCCCGATTCTAAACAGCAGTCGACTGTTTGGGTGTTCCAAGATGAGCCAAAACCAACCAAAGTAATACGCTCACGGAGCACTTCGAAAAAAATGGTCGCCACGTTTGTGGCGAAAAGTGGCCACGTTGCCACCATCGTGCTCGAGGATCGTAAAACGGTTAATGCTGACTGGTATACCACTGTCTGTTTACCAGAAGTCATCGGCGAGTTTCGAAAAAATAACCCAAGACGTCGTATAAGACTGCACCACGATAATGCGAGCTCGCACACCGCCCGGCAAACAATTGCGTTTTTAAAAGAGCAAAACGTCGAAATTCTGGAACACCCGCCGTACAGTCCAGACTTAAGCCCTAACGATTGTTTTACTTTTCCAAAAATCAAGCAACGACTTCGTGGTCAACGGTACCAGACGCCTGAAGAAGCCGTTGAGGCATACAAAACGGCCATTTTGGAGACCCCGACTTCGGACTGGAATAAGTGTTTCGAAAACTGGTTCGATCGAATGAAAAAGTGTATTACATGTCACGGTGATTACTTTGAAAAACAATAAATACCATTTAACACTTAAATTGTCTTTAGTTTTTCCAAACGACACAACTTAAAAGGCAGCCCTCGTAGGTATTTGAGAAATGGTCAGCATAGTCTGCCTTTCCGATCCTATTCCAAAGTGCATTGTTAATAAAGTAAACATCTAGTGCCATAGTTAATAATTTTGAAATAGGAGAATTTGAGTCGACTCACTCATTCATTACTAGTAAATTGTAAGTTAGCAAGTACCGTGTAATTTTATTAGGTTAGTGCGCGCACATATTAGTTAAGTCGTAGTGTGAAGGGGTTTAGGTTATCCGTGGAACGTTAGGATACCTACTCTCCGACACATGATTTCATTTGTCTGCCCAAAATTGGCACAGATAAACCAATTTTCTTTGGATTTTCTTCGTATTGTCCAAAAACTTAGTTGTAAGCATTAGGTCGCACATATTAGTTAAGTCGTAGTGTGAAGGGGTTTAGGTTATCCGTGGAACGTTAGGATACCTACTCTCCGACACATGATTTCACATGTCTGCCCAAAATTGGCACAGATAAACCAATTTTCTTTGGATTTTCTTTGTATTGTCCAAAAACTTAGTTGTAAGCATTAGGTCTCACATATTAGTTAAGTTGTAGCGTGAAGGGGTTTAGGTTATCCGTGGTACGTTAGGATACCTACTCTCCGACACATGATTTCACATGTCTGCCCACACTTGGCACAGACATTTTTTTTTTTTTATGTTTGGACTTTTCTTTGCTTTCCAGAACATAGACAGGCATATTTGTTAAATTAGTTAAGTAGTAGTGTGAAGAGGTTTAGGTTTTCCGTGGAACGTTAGGAAGCCTACTCCACGACACATGATTTCACTTGTCTGCCCACACTTGGCACAGACAAACCATTTTCTACTTTTCTACAGTTGTGCAAGACGTATCTGTATAGTATGCTCCTCTTATAGTTTAATTTAGTAAAGTTTATAGGACCACTAAGTAGTCTAGATTCCGTCGCTTACACCATGGGTGTAAACGATCTGAAAATATTTCTTACTTTACTCTTCTTATTTGGTGATAAGCCATTCTGCCCTACGTTGTCAGAATGTGTCTTGCTTATTTCACCTCAAAGCTCACTAGCTACCTCTAGCTTCATGCTTCTCATACTTAGGTCTCTGATATTCTTTCTTCTGTTCAGTTAAACCATGTCTTAAATACTAAAAAAAAATAACATAATCTCTACTACTCCCCTTTTATGTTTACTCATAGCGAGGAGGCTTATAATAATTTTATTTCAGAATTTAGTTAATTCTGAAATAAAATTATTTTACCCAACTAAAACGGTACTGTAACACTTTCTAGTCTAGATTTTATAGATTTAGCTAACTTTGTCTACTAAAACAACCTACATGAAGTTTGGACGAGAATGTAACTTTCAAAGTCAATTTATTACCTTCTTTTGGTCCATAAGGCCAGCGGTTATGGAAGAAATGCATTCCGTCACTTCGATACTATCTTTTCTCTTCACTTTCCCAACTTGTTAGCACTTAATCACGCTGATATTTGCACAAATAGAACATCAACAAACAGATATAATTTTTCTTGTTTAGCCATTAACTGTCAAACGTAACGTTTCGATACTTCTTTGTTTACATTTCTGGATTTCATCCGCGGCTGTCACCTTTGACAGTCGTCCATATATTTTTCTTACAATTGAACTTGTTTCAGCTTCCACATGAATATATTCTAATCCTGAGCATCATGTAGGACATTTAATCATAGATCTTCACTAATTACTAAAATATATAATTCATTTACTTACAATTTGGCTGGTCATTATTAGTCTTCCGTGTCGAACAAAACGCAGCCGTAAGTTGGCAACCCGGTAATTTTTGGTTTCGTTTCAGGCAAGTTGTGTTCGAGTGTATGGATAAACGTCACCCATTTTGGCTTTTTATTTTAGTAATGCTTTTCGGTAAAAAT
Organism: Acleris laterana; assembly: GCA_963966035.1. Lineage (NCBI taxonomy): Eukaryota > Metazoa > Arthropoda > Insecta > Lepidoptera > Tortricidae > Acleris > Acleris laterana. The sequence continues at coordinate 14,399,093 of OZ014444.1, forward strand.
AGGATGAAGTCTGAAGTTTCCCTTCTATTCCCCATTCTTTATGTGTGTTCGTTTTTCAATAAATTATGTCTTTGATTTCGGTCGGTTTCGTCCAAATAAATCTCTAGCTTCAACGACGAAACGGAACACATGACTATTGGTTCTCGATCTTTCTATCGACCTTTTTTGACCTCTGCATTCAGATTTTTCTCGACCATGTGAACACACACAATTTTAAGTCGCTGGATCAATTTCTCGCTTCGGGGTGAGTTTTGAGTCGAAAAGGTGTCTTTTATTTGCCTAATGTGGTGACATTCTAATAAATCTGTTCAATTACTTTCAGCGTTCGGCCCAGATTGTTTAATTTAACTTCAAATGATGTCCTAACTAAGGAGAATCACTACTGTGTCTGTCCACGTTTTGTCCATCCACTACTCAGGTGAGGTTTCTAAACTTATTTATTCGTGTCTAGTTGGAAGCGGTGACATTGTTTTGTTGACAATGTTTCTCAAAGCATTTGTTTTAATTTCAGTTATTCACCAATGAAAATTCCTTAATTTATTATGATACTTCAACGTCGCTTCACTCTTTTACGGCGGCCCCGCAACTACACGGGTGTGCTGATGTCCGACGATTTGGTCCCAGAACAAAACTATCACTATTGAGGGAGAAAACGAAGTCCAACCGCGTGTACATCGGGTACCGCGATCCACAAGTCAGATTCTGCTACAATTCAATGGTAACGGCGGGCGCTGTTTGACCTGTAGCCAAGCTGTGTCTGACCTCTGTCCATACGGGATCCTGCGGGTGATGTTCTCCGGGTAAAACTCCGTGTTTCATTTCGACCAACACCCTCAAACTCTTACTTCTAAAGCCGGTAAATTCTAACCTTTTCTTTAATAACCTTGTAAAATAACGGTACCAAAGCAACCGAGAAAGCCTCGCTCTTAAGTAACTACTTATAAGATAATCCTAGTGCCAACTTGGCAATCTGTAAAGAGGGTAAGGGGAGGATTTAACAAATAAATGTTTACTTGTTACTGATTTATGACTTTTATTTAGCATATTCTCATTTTGACGGTGAACTCATCTGGCGCTCATAAGTATAAATTTGATGAGTCTCCACCGCTCTGGTCACCTTCGAATCACACGGCCTGTTCTCATGCTCGGTTTATTACAGTTGTACCACAAAATATTGAAGCTGTGCGAAAACTTATAATGCATGACCGTCATGTTACGTATCGCGAGATAGAGGCGACTATAGGCATATGTATGACGAGCATTAATAAGATATTACATGAACACTTAGCTGTGAAAAAAATTTGTTCGCGTTGGATCCCGCACAACTTAACTAAGGATCAAAAAGAGGCTCGCGTCGAATGGTGCAAGGAAATGTTGAAAAAATATAACACTGGTGACTCAAAAGCTGTTTATAATATCTACACAGGTGACGAATCCTGGATCTATGCGTATGATCCCGAAACTAAACAACAATCAACGGTGTGGGTGTTTCAAAATGAGCCGAACCCTACGAAAGTAACTCGTGCAAAAAGCACCTTGAAGCAAATGGTGGCCTGCTTTTTTGGTATTAATGGCCATGTGGCTACAGTGCCCCTAGAGAATCGTAAAACGGTTAATTCGGAGTGGTACACGACCATTTGTTTGCCGGAAGTATTTGAAAAAATACGGAAAAACAACCAGCGACGGAGAATCATTCTGCACCATGATAACGCCAGCTGTCATACAACACGTGAAACGACTCGATTTTTGGAAGGTCAAAATATAGAATTAACGGGTCATCCACCTTACAGCCCTGATTTGGCACCCAATGATTTCTATTTATTTCCAAATGTAAAGAATAAATTACGTGGTCAACGATTTTCGACCCGTGAAGATGCCGTCGACGCGTTCAGACAGCACGTTTTGGAGATACCTCAGTCAGAGTGGAAAAAGTGCTTTATAAATTGGTTTCAACGTATGCAAAAGTGCATCGATTATCACGGAGAATACTTCGAAAAACAATAAAACCATATTTAGCCATGTACGTTTGTTTATTTTTTCTATTCCGGTTACATAAGTAGCAGCCCTCGTATTAGTATTAGATTCAAACTACTTAAGGGATTATGATTATATGTTCCCATTTTTTCCATAGTTATGTTTCGCCTTACTCCTGCTTTGACAATAAAGAAATATAATAAACATAGCGATATAGAAACGATAAGAAAAATGTAGTGCAAGGATAATAAAGGCACTTCACCATCATCATCACCGTCATATCGTGTTGAAATACCTATAAATATAGCTTATATAGCTCAGTATTTTCTTATGTTACATAATTGAAAACATGACTTTACGGCCAGGGTAATTGTAAACGTTGCCATTTAGTTTAAACAAGGCATTCAACGCATACGAGTAATGTTGACAAGGTCTGTAAGCATAAGTTTTCCTTTGAATATCTCGAGTGTCGACCCAGAAAGACTGGTGCTCGGCCTTGACCGGCCCTGCAGCGGCCATATGGTGCCAAGCTTTGATTCTCCAATCTGGAATGACGAGACCACTGCCATACAAGGCATAGCACTCGTGACCATCCGATACAGCCTTGCACGAAAACACCGAGAATGAACCGCAAACATGGCCGACATATCGACTTCAACATGGCGTGACATCAAAACTAACAAGGAAAGAGCCAGGCAGCAAGACAAGGAACGTTTTTCTGACGCAAGTTAGCGTCTGTAAAAAAATTGTTAATATTACAAAACTAATTATCTGCTTCAACCTTACATAATTCATGCTGAACATCTGTGTCAATGGAGCATTTTTTCTAGAAACTTCGATGTTGAATTTGAACAACGAGTTATTTTGACGTGACATATTGTAAACACATGCAGCATTTCAACTTCAAAATGCTTATAACGGTCACTTTTAAGTCGCATTGTGTACCACGAATGAATCACTGGCGCTGCGTATTGCTAAAGCAACCGTGACTATCGCGTTGGTCTATGTATACGTGTTATATCGTGTAGAGTTTAAAGTGGTTTAATAGTATTAGCTTGGTCGCCACGCTGACCCCGCTGGATTGCATCCGCATCATTGCGTCGGCTGACCCGCCCTGGCCGAGCCACGGTCGAATGTTCACTGGCACTGCAATCAGATCCTCCGTTCTCCGGGCCGGAACGATCACCACGAGTATCGGTTTCGATTACCGTCGATACAACTAACTTATCAAAGATTGTACATGAGAATCATCCAGAATCCCCATGATCATCAAAAGTGCTCGCTTACTTTGAAAACGTGCGAATGTTTACTCTATTTTCACAAGCAGGCTGTATTGTAGGACTACTAAAACCACTAAAACTGTAACAGTTACTTAATGTACCCTTATGTAAATCCACAGGTCAACACAAATGTTATAAGCACCTGCGGGTTGCGCAAAGCAGCCGACGGTATGCGTCGCACTAAAGTTTGTAATAACAATTATAGTAAACTGAATTTAATAATGTTGATTATGGCCATATCGAAGTCGGCTTTTACCTTGCAGAATTCTTTTAAGGAATTAAAACGCAAGTACAGGCGCCATTGCAAACGATATCCTTCGTTTGGAGGAATGTAATTCGAATAATAAGTAGAGCAGTTTAAACTTGGCACGATCTTAATTAAAAATAAAAAAGTTGCATTCTATTTAAATGGTAAAACATGAATGTGAACATATTTAGTGATATTCAGGCAAATTTATACAGAGGGGCTGGGTAACACAAGACAGAGCGTCTAATTATACCTCCTCCCCGTCGCGTGCCTAGCGTTCCTGGCGAGGACCTGCCGCACTTTCAGTAAGATTTCGTGAAAACTCAGACACGCCGCTTGATAAACACAGGTTTGAGGTAAAATATGAAGATTAGATTATTAGATTATTTTTTATTTTTAGATTTTTTTTTTTTTTTTTTTTTGTTTTTTTTTTTTTTTTTTTTTTGTTTTGGTGTGTGTGTGGTGTGTGATGTTTTTTTTTTTTTTTTGTTTTTTTTTTTTTTTTTTTTTTTGCGTGGAGACCGTTTATCTCATCATAGTTTACGTTTTCTTGAGCGCTACTATAGCAAAACGAAGATACTTTTATGAGGATGAGGATCACAAATCGTCGATCTAGATGAGACACGTCACGTCGCTACCATTTTATTATGTAAAGTAAGATTTTTAAGCAGAAAGTTTCTGGTTAACTTGTAAATGTCTCCTACCTACAAAAATGGTAGTCACGAGGAGTCATATGTAGAGAAAATTAACTTCTACTTTATTAAAAGCTTAGCGGTCAAACGAAAACGGGAGCGGGAAATATGAAAAGAATTATGTCAGTCGTCGAACGCCCCGAGGGATTACGTTTGGAGTTTCCGACCGATATTTCATTTCGGCTTGTTTGGACCAGCTAGACGCGAGTGTTCACAGCCAAAGCATTTCCGCATAACTCTATCAAAAATAACAGCGTCGCGGTTAATAATGATTTACAGTTTATGTTAACATTGCCACTATTTACTATAAGAAGCTGCATCCTTTGATTTTTATTACGGGAACGGTCGGTGTCTGTTGTTATTTCCGTTTGCCTAAGGAAGGAACAGTAAACACATGTCTGCTTTAGGGAGCTACGCTATCTTTAACATCTATTTAATCCAAGGTGAATATTTAAACTTTTTAGGATGTAACATTTAGAATGCCTATTCGTCAATGAAATAGAGCACAATAGAGCAGGATGGTTGGAATTGGTGGCAGTTAGGGTGAAGGCCGGTCTCCCAGGGCGTGATCACACGACAACCGCTCGACGCGCTAAACAGCCGACTTCCGCAGCGACGCCGACGCCGGCGCTGCCATTACTCGACCACACGCAAACTCTATTATTGCTGTTATGCGAACACTTAGTGCAAATATCGCACAGTAAAGGTACAATTGTCTAGTACCCATAATACAAGCCTTGAGCTTAGTTTGGGACTAGGTCAATTGGTGTGACATTGTCCCCTGATATTTATTTATTTGATATTTATTAATTGAAAAGTAAGTAACCATAAAAATAAATAAGACTTTACGGAAACACAACTTCAACTTAAATTCTCTGAAACTCACTGCCGCACTCAGAGACGTTAATAAAATTTAATGATTGATTAAAATTGCTGCTGTCACTTTCTTTGCTATAGCAATAGAATAAGACAACACGTCACTAAACAAGCATTAAATTTAATTCACGTGTCTGAGTGTAGCAGTTAGACACGTGAACAAAATAAATCCAAGACAAATAAATACAAGTAATTTAATATGATACTAATTTCTGCTTGGCAGCTAAAGAACCGCATCGTATTTTTTTTTTCAACTTATGACCATGTTACTCTGTTAATGCCTTTTTGAGCGCTAAACCTAAACAGTAAGTAGTTGCATTAATTATTATTGAAGCAGATTTATTAACTAAAACAATAAATTGATAATGATGAATATAAACTTTATAATACACTTAAAAAAAACCAACCATCAATATGAGTTAAATTAATAGAAATAGGATATTTAACATATAAAATAATTACAAATACATATTCGTATTTCAATAGAATATGATCAAATTGACTTACTGACTACTCAACTAATGTCGTTTTGTGGTATGGTATAAGGATAAAACTTACTATTTACACTCGAACACACGTACATAGTTACAGGAAAACGGGAAATGAAATAAGTGATAAAAGCTTGTCGGCGGCATTGTTATTTGTGGTATTATTACACAGTTGCCGAATTATGCAAGCTGTATTCAATGTAGTGTTATGGTATAAATTAATTATGACCGTTAACATTTATTTTCAAGTAGTCTCCAGGGTCACTAAAGGTTCGTCAGCTGTGTCAAGAGCACGTGTTTTTGTACACGCCGCCGGTACACGTGTTTAACCGACAGATAAAGCAGGCACGAAATGACGCCGGCTCTTTTTTGTCGCTACAGACACTACCATTATATTTGTACGTAAATAAATTAGGACTGGCTTGTTTTCTATACAACGCCACGTGTATTTACATCACATTAGTGTGCTAGTCCAGGCCCTTCCAGTTCGGAAGCCATGCTCAAAACGGAATATTCGTGATTCACTTTCCGTCATTAAGTACTCCAGTCGTACACTTACGGCTCTATAGACATTTTAAAGCAAGGACCCTTCCTTCCAAGTTCGTTGCACCGTGATTGTTTTGCATTGTACCCAGACGACGACGTCTGCATATTGATCGTATGCTCTTCTATTTTCACTGTTTTTGTTCACTTGGTCTTTACAAGTCGATTCGTCTAATTGGGCACTTAAGAGCAATTCTGAGAGAACGCGAGCTTTATTTTTACAGAGTGCTAAATTGTCAAAATTCTATTTGCCGCCAGTCGCCTTGGGTCGTTAAAAGTTACGTCATCGGCGATCACGGTGATTGCTGGTTACGAGGACTGCATACAATGGACGTGCTAAAGGCGCAAAATCGCCGACAACATCCGGGAAAGTAGCGGGGAAGTGATTTCAATCGGTTCAGTCACTATCAATCACATTATACCGCACAGTCCAAAAATAAGAATAGGTACGGCAGATCATGATAAAGTACACGAAATCGACGCGTAAAACCCACTTTGCGGGAAAAATATATACTTAGTTACATCGTCAACGTAACAACGAGAATCAATGCGACCATAAATCTCTGTGATAAACGATTGTTGTTCAAGTAACAGTGGCCGAACAAATAAAGGTCTATCCGAAATAATCGTTCGAGTATTGAACTAAAGGTCGTACAAGAATAACCTATATCGAGGTGGGGCAAGTTTTCGCAATAAGCGACCACAGTCGCGACAATCTGGCGCCGTAGCTGAAGACAGATACTGAGACGGGGTAGCTGTTGAAGTATGAGCGACTAATGGATTGTGTCAATCTAGAACTACAGCTAATGTTTACAAACCCGTTGTTACCGGTTTTAATCGGTTAAAACACAATAGGAAGCAATCAATTCGTCGATTTCATACAGCATTAAACTGCAAAGAGTTTGCAATTTTTGTTTATGGTATGGTCTAAAATTAAGTCGTGTGTCTGTAAACGGTCGAGGCAGTGAAACTAAACACACCGCAAGTTTTAACCGTAGCCGGCATTATTTTACGAGCGCGCCCCTATTGCTAGACGATAAACATGTCCGTGTACCAGTAAAACATGATGCCAGCCAGACAGAAATACCCATCGAGAAACAAACAAAAACCTCAGGAAAGGCAAGATTGTTACTGCCGTGATAACTTCCTAATAGGACTTAATGCTATTAAAAGCACCGGGCTTTCAGCGCTACATACTGAACTCGTTAGTGCCAATACAGCAGCGGCTTTTCGTTATTAAAATGCATCGCTTGCTCTAGCGCGGGAGGTCGCTAGGCAAAAGCGGGTCCAATACGTTTTACGTTGGCAAGCGTCCAATAAAACTTGTGAAACATACCGCATCAATTACATGTTATCTGTTCAATTATTCTACGAATCATTCAATTCAGGTATACTAACGAGCAATGACAAATGATGAGTCGGAAACGTATAATTTTTTTACGAGAACGTTGAATAATTGTACAGTATAACAAACCATACAAAGAATAACGAAACGAGAGCACCTGCAACTATGCATATCTTAATGAATTATCATAAAAATAACGGTAACGCGAAAGTATACATGCTGACAACAAGCGTAGGGCAATGGGTCGCGCGGAGGCTGAGAAATTATTCAAAATAGAAATACAGCATTCTTTAACGGTAACTAAATAAGAAAGACATGACGCAATCCCATGCTCAATCATGGTTATAGCTTAAGATTACAAACAATCCTCTCTGAGAAATTAGGGGAATAAAAGAGAACGAGCATTGGTTTTGTCGTTAAGACGACAATCGCTTTAACACGCCTGCGACATCGCTTCGCAAGAGAAAAATAGGGCGCGGAGTGGAGAACCGTGAGAATACACTCACAGAGTGACAGAGCAAATTGTGTGGAAAAACATTCGTAGTATTGCGAGATGAAAGGAAAATAGGTTATGTTGGCGACAAATCTTTTAGAAACGACGACATGAGCTTTGCATGAGAGAACTCATTATATTTATAAAAGATCCGGTTAGTTCCCATTTAGGTATTACCACAAGCGTGGGTGCCTGGACACGAACTCGATAAGCAAAAAAGTTTATATCACTTGCGTCATCCTTATGCTGTTATGACTTAAAAAATATAAGTGGTGACAAAATGGAAAAGTCGTCGAAGAAAGGTATGAAACCTAACAGACGGCATAAATTGAGGTTTTAAAGCTGAGAAACACATAAATACAAACACACATACACGTTAAAATTAAATCACCTCTCTCTTACTTTTTGTAAGTTACAGACTGTAAAATCGACTTTTAGATTTCATACCTTTGGCTCGCACATTGCAAGGTCGTCGCTCTAAAAACGATCTAACGGGTTCGACGCCCGATGCTGTGCAGCTCCGTCTGCTTAATAACATCCTATTATTTTTACAAAAATACATTTTCATTACATGGATGATGCATACTCATTATCATTAAGGCTATTATGGTTTGTCCCCTTATTTTTCCATATCGGTTAAATCGGTTTACCGTTTAATCTACCGACACTAAACATAACAAGCATATACCTATTATTATGTAATAAGTTAAGTTATTAATTGTATTTCCAAGTTTAAAGGCAAATAACTATTAAATCGATAAAAAAACTGCGATTCTACTGCAAGAGCAGATAACTAGTAGTAGTGTGTGTGTAGTTTGATAGCGAAATGTGTTGTTTGAGCATGTTTTGTACCAAAGGTATGAGAACCTTTTGGCGATCTGCCTTTGGCTGGTGTGTAGCAGTAGTTTTAATTTTACCTTTTATTTGCGCTAGTGTTTTTGTGTAAGTGCGTATACCTTTGAAGTTTGTACTAAACTTTAAGTTTGCTACTCTGTCACTACATGTGAAATCCTGTAATTGGTTCTGTGCTTCCTATTCTTGTTTCATATGTTATATTTGTAACTGTTGGATTTCCCACCAATAAATAAATAAATAAATAAATAAAAATAAAAAAAAAACTCTTAAACGGCTCAACCAATTTTCATAAATAATATCTCAGAACCGTTCCAATCCGTTCTTTTGGGAGATGCCACAGGAAAATACACAGACACAGAGGTAAGACTTGTCGGGACTCGTCAGGAGATCAAATATTCTTAACTAAGGACTCATAAAAGCTTGACACTAAGCCTAAAACATGTCTAACAACAAAATGAACATATTGTTTCTTGGTAGATAATAAGTGAATCCTGACACATTGCACAACCATGAAGTTTCTGAATATTGATAATGTTGACAGCAGTAAAACAATGTGCCTGTTTGTTGCTTGTGAACGTGAGCATTGTGCTGTGTCAGGATTGACTTTTTATCTTCCTACTACGATAGGTTGATGTGTTGTTCCAGGGAATGCGAAGACCACGAACCATCAATGAAATAATTGGAGACTGCCTCGCCCAGGCCGTCTGACGAGGTGTCGACGGTCGAGGCCTATTAAAACAATTTTCTCGTAAACGCTACAAAGACGCTCGTATTGTTAGCTGAGATCATCCACATTAAAGGAATGAGCGTGAAAGATGGAAAGTTCTTCTTTTTGTTGGAAAGGCGTCATGATACCCAAATCTGAATATATCTTGTTAATTCGTTATTATCGACGCCAGAAAAGCATCGACACGTAAATAACCACCAGGCTTTAATTATCGTAATATTAAAGTCCAGAACATAAATCACAAATCTGGTTTTATTAGACAAAGCCCTCGCTTTCGAACCGGTCGAGCAGTCTAGACTTGGATTATAAGATATTCTAAGATCTCTATCGGTGCAAAGAAACCACTAGACCCCACGAGAAACACACGAAAACAAAACATTAAATAAGTTTTTGTCAAAATGAATACGTTTAGAACAAGTTTTTGATGTCGACTGTACTTTACCAGTAGTCATCATCTGCTTATTTAGACTAAAAAAAATAACTAACGAACTAGCTCTGTTGTAATTTTGCATTGTCATCGGGTTAACATGTATGCCAAATTTCGACCTATTGCTATAACGGGAAGTGGTTTAAAATTTACTTGCAAGATTCGACCCAGGCAAACTGAATGACTAACATGACATGTTAATAAAAAGCTTGTAAAAACAGAAGAAAAACTTCACTTACATTTCGTAAAAACCAATAAAGACTTTCTATATTACAGTCGAATTGAAAGTCAAGATCGATTCACAGTAACATCCGGTGGTTAAAAGTTTTTTCAAGAGCACTTAAGTAAACAACAGGCAGAGAGGTAAAGCACGTCACACGGCCAGCGGGCGCGCGGGGGTGATCGAGACTGAAGGATCCGGCATCTACAGAACCGAAAGTGACGCGAGCAATGCAGACTCGCATATCGAAAAAATCAATTAAAACCCTTAAACGCACCAAGATAATATAATAGATATGTTCAAAAATCAATACCTGAAGCGAACAGCCAGTTGCTAATTTTAACTTGACGTTTGACGAGCGATATCGAGATTGGACGTCGGGAATCTAGGACGGGGGTAAATGTTAGCCATTTATTTTGCTTGTTCTACAAATAGGCTTTACTCTTTTAGAATATAAAGCGAATCTTTAGTTTAACAACATACTACACTAACGAAGAAGCTGGTAAAAAATCAGACTTATAAATAAAACAAGCTGAACCTATTAACAAATGATGTTGCAGTTTAGTTTGTGACTAAGCCATGCGTGTTTCCAGACAGGAAATTGCTGTGGCATTACTAGGATTACTACGAGTAAGTTCAGGTTTGAGTGTCGTTTTAAAATATCCCTGGATCAACATCCGAGCGGCACTTTCGGGCCGGTGGCGTGACCCAGTTCCGAGGTCTGCGGCGGAGCCTGCGTACGCCGCGAGAGGTCAGCTTGTTTTGCACGCACTATGCAGCCGTGACATCAAAACGAACAATTTACAACGTACAAAAATTGAAACTGCTCAATAAATCAAAACCTACCGTTAATATCGCGACAACACGCAACCAGTTCGAAAAACTTTCTTCCCAACAAAGACAATGGAAAAAGTAAAATTAGAATAGCGCAATGTCGATTGTCGATAACTGAATTCCCATACGATATTAATTCCGTGTAAAAAAATGCGTTACGCGTGTAATAGTTAGTTCGTTAGATGGCACAGTTGATTGTTCCCACGTCGACAAGGAAATTTATCGATGGTGTAGTACACTGTATTGTGTAGGTGAAAGTTTAATTTTGCAGTATATTGAGAGTTCCCAGGTTTTTTCAAAATTTAAGGTAGTTCGAGGATATACAAGCGTGGTTCAGTGATGTAACACGTCACTCAGTAGTTGTTAGAACAGTTTTTACTTACCAACAAGCAAACGTACAGAGAACGTTTATAAGTCTGTTAAGAATTTGCAGATTTAAACATCATATTTTTTTCATTAAGAATTTACGACTGATAGTCAAATTTGGTCTCGGATCACCCATTGCCCCGGCAGCATTTAACCGAGTGTAACAGGTCATAGATTGGTTTTTTTTTTTTTTTTTTATGGCATAGAGTAGACAATCGAGCACACAGGCCACCTGATGGTAAGTGGAAACTGCGACCCATAGACATTCGCATTCACAAGAATGCAGTGCAATCCTAAGACTGCAAATGCGTTGCCAACCCTGAGGACTAAGATGGAATGCCTCTATGCTAGTCATTTCACCGGCTCTCTTATCCCCAAACCGGAACACAACAATGCGAACACTGCTATTTGGCGGTAGGTTAATGGATAAGATGGTGGTAGCGATCCGGACGGACCCTGCACAAGGTCCTACCACCCGCAAAATCATTTTGCCATACTTTCTCCAGCGATTGAATTCGACGCGCAATCCGCTCGCGGATTGTGGAGCAATTAACGAGTGCGGATATACTTACACGCTGTCCGTCAGCGCGTGCGCATCCTCCCTCCATTAAGGAAATGCATTTCAGACAGTAACGTCAGCGGCTTACTTCTGACTCACGCTTGTTTGTATTGTCTAGTTGGTTTAAGGACTTTACAACATCAACATTAAATATAGATTTTTTAGGTTTTAATCTCCGTCAAAAAAGAGGAGTGGTTTAAGTTTAATGAATGTGTGTTTCTATGTATGTGTGTGTTTGTGGTATACGGATGGTCCGATTTGGAGGCAGTTATTTTTGAGGTATCAGCTCTCCAAGAATGGATGGTCATTAAATCGGAGGTTTTAGCTTTTAAATATACGTACCTATTTATTGGTACGAAGCCATTATTAAATGGCAGTTTACCAACACGTTACTCCTCTGGCCATATCTTAAGATTAATCTGATAGGAACAGGAAACTTACGCGAGCTTTATAGAAAGTGTAATCGAATGAATTTACATGGCTTTTGGCCATGCCCCGTCGTGCCTTCACATAAGCGCTGATTACGTGAAAATACAAGCGAAAGTGTTTTTCAATTATTATTGTTGCCTTACTCAAAAACTTGAACTCTGACAACTTTCGCCTTATGCCAAATACGTCACCAAAAGCGAAGGTACCTTAACTAAAAGCTGTACTAGTTTTTTGAGGTTTCAAAAGGCGTCTTTAATTTAAATTCCAGTAACATAGGTCATAGCTCTACACTATCAGATCTATGATCGTTCTGTTTTCTAGTGTCCAAAGTTGTCTATTTCTCTCTTCTTAGCATTCCCAGCAGTATACATAGCTCTTGCTTGACAGATCTATTATATAACTGTCCTACTTTAAATGTTAAGCTGAAATAATTCTCTACTCTACTTGATAGTAGAGAGAGATCAAGGTAGAGTATATGCATACTTAGCTGCGATCTTTCAGATCTATGATCGTCCGCAGCCTAACCTAAAAGGTGTTCCAGGAACGACGACGGAGCACTCCGGGTGCACAAAGGACAGTTGCTAATTATAACCTGGCCGGCCGACTCCGCGTTCCGTGCATAACTGCACTTTCAACGACAAGACGTTGCGTCGCGAGACATCAACACCGCCAGGAGTCGTGGCTTTCTTTCTTTTTTGCAAGATCAATTATGAGTTGATACAGTCGACCTTATAAGTGGCTGCGCACTTTAGTACTTTGTCACTTTAACGCCGTGTAAAAGTTCTAACATAACGTTAAAGTGACAAGGTCCATCCATAAAGTTGTTTGAGAATAAAACTGTCCGTAGTGTTTCTTGCGGCACTTTTGAACCCCCGACGCACCCTGAGGGGCGTTATAAGTCGTGTGTATCTATTTGTCTGTGGGAATGTATCTTCTAAATGAATGGACTAATTCAGTCTGAAACTAAAATAGGTTTGCGTTTATGAATAGGTAATACGTAATTAGCAATGATCGGAAAAGGTAGAGAGCTAATTTGCCTAAACTTGATGCACCTTCATTAAATAATGTATTCCCATTTCACTCACGCATGAATGAATATGCGTCAAGTTTAGGCAAATTAACTCACCTATTTCCGATCACTGGTAATTAGGTCCATCTGTCTAAGAGATTTATTTTAAATCGGTCTTCTTTAAGGCAGTGCAGATAGACATATACCTAAAGAGTCCTACACAATCGAACAAACAAAAAATGTATTTCCTGTGGTCAATTGTTTAATGCTTGTGTGCGAAAAAATTATCTCATAGTACTAAAGTAGACCTGGCGTCGTTTATATGCGGATATGGGTTCAGCCAGAAAATTAGGCCTTCAAAGCGTTACCTTCTATATTCATAGGAAAGACGCTAACCTAAATCTGTGAATGCCCAATAAAAGTGATCGTGTAGTCTGTTCGCAGAGAAAAGGTTTTCATTTTTAACAACGGTTCTTTATAGCGTATTCTCTAAATAGCAACTTTTTAATGAGCACGAACGCTTCAACTAATTGCCTAACAGCCCATTACTTAAGAATCGAGAGCCATTACGTTCCATTACTACAGTTTAAGTATTGACGGATTATTTTTATCTTACCTTAAGGCTAAAGTTGCTATAAAACTTCCTATATTGACGACTACGGTACTTGCCTGTGTGAAATAATTAAAATCCGCGTGATTTAAAACAACAGTTTCTTGGCCAATTCGCGAAACGAAACTTAAATGCTAACAGCCGCAAGGTTATCTTAATTATGAACACGTTTTGAATTAAAACTTGCTTTGTCCGGCTTAAATCCTTGTTTAGCATTAAGGAAACATAAATCCTTTCTTTGTTATTTACCTTCTATTTTATTATGAGTTTCTTAAACATAATAACGTAATCCTACTAATATTAGAAATGCGAAAGTTTTTGTGTGGTTTGGTACACCTTTACGCTGCAATGGCTAGACGGACTTGGTTGTTTTTTTGTGAATGGAGACATATTTTATGGATTAACACTTACACTTAGGTACTTTTCATCCCGGAAAATTCAAAACTTCCCAGGTGAATAACGATAATCGAAATCTACGCGGACGAAGTCGCGGGCAGAAACTAGTAAAATATAAATCTTTTCTTAGTTATATACCTACTGTTTTATTATGAGTTTCTAAAAACTAAATAAAAAGCCTCGAATTAATTGTCACTCTACTTTCACAGCTAATATAAACCTTAAACGGCCAAACCAACTTGCATCTAACCTAGCTAAGAATCAACCCAGTGTGACGTTTAGCGTCGCAAGTAGATTTAGATGTTCGGAATTAGAAGAAAATGACAGAATAAAATAAAAATGAAAATATATTTCATATAAAAAAGGTGACTAGGTCGCGGGTAATTGATATTACTGGCTGAGCATACCGACGCACGAAACAAATCCTTTTTTGGGGTCACTTCCCTGCACGGCTCGGGTCTTCGGGGCAGCTAGAGTCACTTTCCGGGCTTTGGTCCGGAACGCGGGATTTGCGGGATTAGCCGGAAATGCGCGGGGGCATGTGCAATAGGTCGGTGTGGGTCTATTTCAAACCCCAGACTTGGTCCCTGAAATTCCCGGAAAATGGCCATTTCAAAAAAAGTCCAATTTTATGTTAGTGCCTGCGACATCGGGATTTTTCAATATGAGATAATGATGCAGATGCTTTAGCGAGGCTGGTTAGGTGAACCCCAAGCACTAAATGGTGATCCATGATGTGGCAGTCACAAACAAAATCAACTTTTAGCGAGACAAAGAAAGATTTGAAATTACAATGAAAGTTTGGATATTTAAAAGATAGAAAATTAATAGAATGTGAAGAAATAGCATGACGAAAACAGTTCATACTGTAATTAACTAATAATTTAACATAAGGAATGATTTAGCAACTTTTAGGCATTACTCTTTTTACATAGGGGGTAGAAAGATCTTTCTAGAATCTATTGGAAGCGTGAAGTTCAAGCAGATTTAACAGCGGTTAGGCAAAATGATGCATTTAAAATGATAGCATTGATGTATTGCGATAACTAAAAGCATAAATGTTCAAATTATGTGAAATGGTTACTAGAATACTAAGTTAACTTAATATAACTAATAAAAATGTTCGCAACACTCACCCGATTCGGGGATACACAGACACTTGGTTAGGTTAAAACTTGTTAATCTAATGTAGTCTCCAAAAGACTTAGTTATCTGCACATGCAGTAATAGAATCCTGGTATTTTAGTAATATTTGACGTTCTGCCGTCACAGTCGTAAAGGTAATGTCCGCCGGCGCATCTCTCACTCGCGGCGTCGGCGCAACCGGCCGTTATCGCTCGACCCAGCGGTGACGTAGTTCTTTGTATTCCCACCCGGTTTAAACTAATAGTAAATGCGTGAATTCGATTCTGTTCGTTTGTAAATATTTAGATGTTTTAAATTAGTTTAATGTTATTATTAGTATTAATTGTATAATTTTAGTTTTTAAGTTAATTTTATATGAGTAACGCTGAACCGTTACATACCTCCTCTTTTAGGTTAGGATTTTTGCTAATAAAAATCCACTATCTCTATACACTGCATAATTGAAATACTTATAACTTTCAGGCCTCAATCTTAACATTCCTCCACCGTTCATTCATACATCACGCAATTAAATAGGCAAGTTACACTATAATATATGTAACTGCGGCCAAACAGGCTCGAGTATTTTTTAGAATATGAAATAAAATACTCTTATATTTCAATTAATGGATCTTAATTTATTCTAATAATCACTCCTAGTTTAGAAGTTGGTAATGCCTACTGTCAATTTCATATTAATCTTGGTAGAAGATTACTATACGTTAAAATTATCCTACTCAGTATAGGGAGAACCTTACTGTCCGGTAGGGGGCAGTAAAATAAGAAAGAACACGTAGTTTAGAATGTGACAGTAATTAATATTCTGATATCTTGGACGGGGATTTGATTATTAGAATATAAAGTAGTTGAGATAGTACATGTAGGTAATTTAATTTTTGTAGTTAGTGATTTTAAAATCTTTTACATGCCAGTCTCCTATATTATTACCTTGCATGTCCTCAAGTTCGTATGCTAGATTTGACTTTTTGGCAACTATTTTGCACTTAATAAATTTGGGAGCAAGTTTTTTCGAAAACATGCGGCCTTTGTCACTTTGGTAGAAGGTTTTTTTCCAAATTATGTCACCAACGTTAAAATCAATATCCTTACGGCGTAGATTATAGTATCCGCTATTTCTAGAGTGTGCTTTAATTAGGCAAGACTGTACTTTATCGTAAACCTTTCGCAGATTACCAAGGTTCTCCGCGTACTCGTCCCTAGGTGTAAATATGATGTCGTTAGTGACGTCTGCATCGATATAATGAGAGCCGCTACTTACTAACTCCCTACCGTAAACGAGAAATGCTGGTGTATAGCCAGTAACCTCATTTACCGACGTGTTTATGGCAAACTGTATTTTTGGAATGTTAGTATCCCAAGACCTATGATCATTTTCTATGTAGGATGATACAGCTGTCATAATAGTCTTATTATATCGCTCTACACTATTCACCTGGGGCGTATATTTAGGAGTAAACTGAACTTTAGGAACTTCATACTTGGTATATAACCGTTTGAGGACGTTGCTTACGAATTGCTTCCCGTTATCCATTAGAACGGTACTGGGAACGCCGTGGATAAGGAAAACATTCTCCTCCAGCAACTTAGCTATCCTTTCCGAGGTTGCACGACGAATGGCAAAGAGTAGACAATATTTAGTGAAGCAACAAGTTACGACGAAAATAAAAGTGTTTTGGTTTCTCGAAGGGGGTAGAGGACCTACGAGATCCATGCTCAACATTTGAAATGGGCGAGAGCAGTCTTTTGGCCGGCCCATTAGACCAAGAGTAGCATGAGTGGCATGTTTGTGGGCACTGCAAATATCACAGCTTGACACAAAATTGGAGACATCGCGATGCATATCAGGCCAGAAATATTCCAAAGAGAGACGTCTATGTGTTTTAAAAACGCCAAAGTGGGCGGAAGTAGGTTCAGCGTGATTGTTAGAAATCAAGTTTGTTCTGAACTCGAGAGGAATGACTTCTTTCCATTCAAACTCTCTTGTTAGTGGATTTAGACTCTTTTTATACCTGAATAACTTGCCATTAGATACTTTATAATTTAGGAAAGAAGTTGGGGCATTTTGGCAGCCATTGTATATGTTTAAGAACCAACCATCTTGTGTATTACGAGGGCTGCTACTTAGGTAACCGGAATCCAGGATTCCAACATTTTTAAACGCTATATCTGACCTCCATGGTAAAATTTGAACTTTTTTTAATACTGGCCGCTATATATTTTTTTTCTTATGTACGCTAGTCTTTTGTTTTTGGCGGGTTTAAATTTTAATCTCGCTGCAAGAATGGAACTCACTCGTGAAAATATTCGTGCTATGATTTATTACGATTTTCGGCGTGGTTTAACGCAACAACAGTGCATAGATCAACTAACTTCGACTTTTGGTGATGAAGCTCCATCCAAAACTACTGTGTATCACTGGTTTAGTGAGTTCAATCGTGGACGTAGTATGCTCAGGGACGAAGTTAAGGATGGTCGCCCGAAATCGGTCGTTGTACCACAAAATATTGAAGCTGTGCGAAAACTTATAATGCATGACCGTCATGTTACGTATCGCGAGATAGAGGCGACTATAGGCATATGTATGACGAGCATTAATAAGATATTACATGAACACTTAGCTGTGAAAAAAATTTGTTCGCGTTGGATCCCGCACAACTTAACTAAGGATCAAAAAGAGGCTCGCGTCGAATGGTGCAAGGAAATGTTGAAAAAATATAACCGTGGTGACTCAAAAGCTGTTTATAATATCTACACAGGTGACGAATCCTGGATCTATGCGTATGATCCCGAAACTAAACAACAATCAACGGTGTGGGTGTTTCAAAATGAGCCGAACCCTACGAAAGTAACTCGTGCAAAAAGCACCTTGAAGCAAATGGTGGCCTGCTGTTTTGGTATTAATGGCCATGTGGCTACAGTGCACCTAGAGAATCGTAAAACGGTTAATTCGGAGTGGTACACGACCATTTGTTTGCCGGAAGTATTTGAAAAAATACGGAAAAACAACCAGCGACGGAGAATCATTCTGCACCATGATAACGCCAGCTGTCATACATCACGTGAAACGACTCGATTTTTGGAAGGTCAAAATATAGAATTAACGGGTCATCCACCTTACAGCCCTGATTTGGCACCCAATGATTTCTATTTATTTCCAAATGTAAAGAATAAATTACGTGGTCAACGATTTTCGACCCGTGAAGATGCCGTCGACGCGTTCAGACAGCACGTTTTGGAGATACCTCAGTCAGAGTGGAAAAAGTGCTTTATAAATTGGTTTCAACGTATGCAAAAGTGCATCGATTATCACGGAGAATACTTCGAAAAACAATAAAACCATATTTAGCCATGTATGTTTGTTTATTTTTTCTATTCCGGTTACATAAGTAGCAGCCCTCGTATAGACGGGATTGAGGTTAGATGGGCCCTGATCAATTGTAGCTACTGGAACAGAACGAGACAGACTATCAGGGACAACATTCTCTGAGCCACGCCGATGCTTGATCTCAAAGTTAAATGACGACATGCGAACACCCCAACGAGCCAAACGACCTGTGGGATTATTTAGATTTAAGAACCACTTTAAGGAAGAGTGATCAGTGTAGACTAAGAACTTCTGGCCGTTCTCTAAGTAGCAACGCCAGTGTTCGATTGCTGTAAGGACTGCTAAAGCTTCTCTTTCAGTAGCACTATAGTTGCGTTCCTTGCTAGAAAGAGACTTACTCATGTAAGCAATCACCTTCTCCTCATCATTGATGACCTGCGTTAGAACGGCACCGACACCAAAGTCGCTTGCGTCAGTGTGCACTTGGAAGGGCAGAGAGTAGTCGGGACAAGATAAGACGGGTGAAGATATTAAAGCTTCTTTTAGAGTGCGGAAGGCTTTTTCAGCCTCAGATGACCAACAAAAAGGTGGGGAAGTTTTTGCTTGAGACGTCATCTTGTTTAAAGGTGCGGCAATAGAGCTAAAATTCGGAATAAATCGCCGGTACCAGGAAGCTGTTCCTGTAAATCGACGTACCTCCTTGCGATTGGTGGGCGTAGGGTAGTTTACTATCGCCTCTACCTTCTCTGGATCCGGCTGAAGGCCATTAGAGTCCACCACGTAACCTAAATACCTAAGTTTATTTCGGAAGAATTTACACTTTTGGTAGCTAATGGTAAGATTAGCTATCCTGAGTTTATCGAGAACTCGAACCAGCAGCGAGATATGCTGTTCGAAGGTAGGGGAAACTATAATAATGTCATCGATGTAGACGAAGACTTTATGCTCAAACTCAGGACCGTAGAATAACATGTCCACCAAACGTTGTTGTGTTGCCGGAGCGTTGGTAAGACCGAATGGCATTGAAGTGAACTGAAATGTTCCTCTAGATGGTATGTAGAAGGCGGTCTTACACCTATCTTCCCCTTTAATAGGGATTTGCCAAAAGCTTTTGGATAAATCCAAACTAGACAGATACTTAGCGTCTCGCAGATTGTCAAGTATTTCTGAAATATACGGAATACTATACGCGTCTTTAGTTGTAACGGCGTTCAGCTTACGGCTATCTAGACAGAAACGTAATTCACCGTTCTTCTTAGGCGTTAAAAGAACGGGAGACGACCAAGGGCTTTCGCACGGTTCAACCACGTCTTCTCGTAGCATCTCATCTAATTGCTCAATCAGGAGGCGCTGTTTTTCGGGAGACATTCTGTAGTACCTTTGACGAATGGGTGCAGCGTTCCCAGTGTCAATACTGTGAGTTATTAGGGAAGTACAGCCAAGACCACGCTCTTCGTATGAAATTTCACGGAACTGTGTTATTATGTGATCAGCAGTAACCTTTTGTTCGGTAGATAGAAGGTCATAGTCGCATATCTGTGTAGGGGTATCTAGTAACATAGGACATAAGGTGTCATTATCTTTAAGTATCGTGACAGAGTCCAAATGCTTAGGAAACAAGTCAAATACACGCCAGAAGTCCATACCTAAAATCAGAGGATTTTGAATTTCCGGTACAACATAAACCTTTAAAATATGTAGTTGGTGTAAAAATGAGACAGGCAAGTTTATAATACCAGTATTTGTTAGTTTTTGTCCACCGGCTGCAACGAAAGTCAGAGGTTCAGTATTCTCTAGTGCAAAACCGGCGTCTAAGAAACACTTGTGATAGTTTTTGCCTAGAATGGTAACACTAGACCCAGTATCTAACAACCCATTGACAGCGTTACCATTAATATTGACAGATACGTATGGTCTGCTAGTGACATGTTTAGGTTTATTTTGTGAATTGTGGATTGTAGTGACAGAATAGCATGAGAAAAATTTTGATATGAAATCAAGCCAAGATTTCCATTCTGCGTGATCAAAGTTATTTTTAGGTTTACTGTCAGCTTTAACGACACTACAATCCACTGTATTTAGTTTTTTGTGTTACAATTAGTGCAATCTGGGTAGCGAACACCTTTCTTGCCACACTTGAAACATATAGGGAAATGTGCTTGTTTGCACTCTTTGAGTGTATGCGTGTCACAGCGACACCTCGGGCAATACTTGTGTGTTGCTTGAACACGGTTGGAACTACTAGGTGCGACTTGCACAGCGTTCGTAGTGTTAAGTTTTTCATAAGTAGTTTTAGGTTTATTGTAGTTATAGTTATTTGAATAATTTTGTTGTTTGTTATAAGTGTTGTAGTTTTTATGTCTTTCATTATTACTTGTAGTAGCATAGTTTTTATTATTGTAATAGTTAGTGTATTTTTGCTCCTTAGCATAGGCAAACTCAGGTGCCAGTGTTTCTGAAGTAGCCCTGGGTGGTTCACGAAACAAAGAAAGTCTCGACTGGATACTTTCGTAGTTAGAGCACATGGATTTTAACGAGTCTAGATCCTTGACTCCAGATGAAGCTGCCAGGGTACTTGCGTAGCAAGGCCGGATGTTGTGAAGGATGATTTCAAGTTTGTCAGCTTCAGATAGCGGCTTAGACAATCTTGAAAACATGCCATGCATTATAGCCAGGTATATAGAAATGTTCTCGTGTTCACCTTGAGTGCGAGATCTGATTTCAGCCAAAAGGCGGTAGTCATAATCCTTTTGCCTGAAATCTTGTTTTAGTTGAACGACAACATCCTCCCAAGTATGAACTTTCTGCCTTATGCAGCGGAACCAATGTAATGCGTCATCAGTGAAAATTTCGTAAGCAAACTTCATCAACCTATCCTTTGAAATATTTCTCGCGTCCACAAATTCGTCTACTTTTTGTATAAAAGACAGGACGCAGGACTTTCCTGAATATTTCAGCTTAGCTAGGTCAGAAGTCAGGTTACGATCGCAAGTCACTATACCGGTGTCTAGTTCTGAGGTAGAACCTGTACTTGAATTTGGCCGTAAAGCCGTGATGTCTTTGTACTGGTTATTGAAGTTAACGCAGTTAGTTCTGTGTTGTTCCGCTAGTGTAGAATCGACATTAGACAGCCTATTAACTCTGTGGTATATGTGATGAAGTAGGTTCTCAGTGCGCAAGAACAAGTTCTTATCAAATTTAGTTTTTAGGGACGTAACCATAGTTAGCGACTTTAGCAGACTGTCTTTGACAGCAAGAAGGTCAACCGTAGGTTCTAAGTGGGATTCCAAAATATCCTCAGAAGGTATATTTAATTTTACTATTTGAGTACGTAGATCTTGTACAGATCCAGTAGTACCGCCTCTAAGTATGACCTCGTACTCGAGTTCGGCCTTTTGGAGCGATAAATATTTGATCGGATACGACATGGTGCAAGATTCTCAGTATTTAAAATCAGAATTGGGTATGTGTTGCGATTACAAATGATTGAAAAGCAGTTATAATAATGTTGCCAAGTATGTGGATAATTCAATTTCTATAAGAATGAAATAACAAAATAAACAAACACAGTGGGTAGATACTGTATTTAAGAATAAGAGTAGGAAAACAATAGTATACTACATATCCACATATCTGCAACTGCTCAAATCAACTTAATTAACTTAAACTAAGTGATGACTAAGTTTGATATGATTACAATGGAAGAGATTGCAAAAAAAATATAGAAAAGCAACCAACACCAAAGGAAACCAAAAAATGCAAAGGACCTGTTTCTGTAATGCTCAGCTCAGTAAATACCTGGAGTGGGCGCCATTGTGACGTTTAGCGTCGCAAGTAGATTTAGATGTTCGGAATTAGAAGAAAATGACAGAATAAAATAAAAATGAAAATATATTTCATATAAAAAAGGTGACTAGGTCGCGGGTAATTGATATTACTGGCTGAGCATACCGACGCACGAAACAAATCCTTTTTTGGGGTCACTTCCCTGCACGGCTCGGGTCTTCGGGGCAGCTAGAGTCACTTTCCGGGCTTTGGTCCGGAACGCGGGATTTGCGGGATTAGCCGGAAATGCGCGGGGGCATGTGCAATAGGTCGGTGTGGGTCTATTTCAAACCCCAGACTTGGTCCCTGAAATTCCCGGAAAATGGCCATTTCAAAAAAAGTCCAATTTTATGTTAGTGCCTGCGACATCGGGATTTTTCAATATGAGATAATGATGCAGATGCTTTAGCGAGGCTGGTTAGGTGAACCCCAAGCACTAAATGGTGATCCATGATGTGGCAGTCACAAACAAAATCAACTTTTAGCGAGACAAAGAAAGATTTGAAATTACAATGAAAGTTTGGATATTTAAAAGATAGAAAATTAATAGAATGTGAAGAAATAGCATGACGAAAACAGTTCATACTGTAATTAACTAATAATTTAACATAAGGAATGATTTAGCAACTTTTAGACATTACTCTTTTTACATAGGGGGTAGAAAGATCTTTCTAGAATCTATTGGAAGCGTGAAGTTCAAGCAGATTTAACAGCGGTTAGGCAAAATGATGCATTTAAAATGATAGCATTGATGTATTGCGATAACTAAAAGCATAAATGTTCAAATTATGTGAAATGGTTACTAGAATACTAAGTTAACTTAATATAACTAATAAAAATGTTCGCAACACTCACCCGATTCGGGGATACACAGACACTTGGTTAGGTTAAAACTTGTTAATCTAATGTAGTCTCCAAAAGACTTAGTTATCTGCACATGCAGTAATAGAATCCTGGTATTTTAGTAATATTTGACGTTCTGCCGTCACAGTCGTAAAGGTAATGTCCGCCGGCGCATCTCTCACTCGCGGCGTCGGCGCAACCGGCCGTTATCGCTCGACCCAGCGGTGACGTAGTTCTTTGTATTCCCACCCGGTTTAAACTAATAGTAAATGCGTGAATTAGATTCTGTTCGTTTGTAAATATTTAGATGTTTTAAATTAGTTTAATGTTATTATTAGTATTAATTGTATAATTTTAGTTTTTAAGTTAATTTTATATGAGTAACGCTGAACCGTTACACCAGTTAAACCACAGAATAAGTAATAGTACATTTAAACCACAGAATAAGTAATAGTACAGTTAAACCACAGAATAAGTAGGTAATAGTAAAGTTAAACCACAGAATAAGTAATAGTACAGTTAAACCACAGAATTAAGTAATAGTACAGTTAAACCACAGAATAAGGAATAGTAAAGTTAAACCACAGAATAAGTAATAGTACAGTTAAACCACAGAATAAGTAATAGTACAGTTAAACTAGCTTTTTATTACAAACTAGCTGTTGCCCGCAACTCCGCCCGCGCAGAAAAATACAATATAGCCTAAGTTACTTGGGGATAGTGTAGCATTGTAATAATGAAAGAATTTTTGAAATCTGTACTGTAGTTTTTGAAATACGCCAAAACACAAATCTTTCCTCTTTATAACATTAGTGTAGGTGTAAATAGGTCCATCCATTTGAGAGTTACAAATGCCAAAGGCTAAAACACATACGATGCGTCAGTTAGTGATAATAGCTTTATTACGATACGACCTTATTTCGTGAATGTCGTTCACCTACCTGTGTCAAGCTATTGCTGTAGTTACAAACTTTATTGCCATCATATAAGTCTGCGTTGCACGTCGGTCCGTATCTGATCAGGCTCGCGTTACTTTGGATATATTGCCGGTTTATGGCCTTCTTCGAAATCCAGTTATTCAGACCGATTGCTTTCTTTCAAACTTTAGAGCATACAGTTTGTACAATTATACTTTTTTTAAATAACTTTAGTGATTGGTAGTAGCGGTCATGTCTGATCAGTGTTATAGAGTGTGGATTCGGGTGCGATTACTGAGGAAAACACCCTTTTTTTAGAAACACACCGAAATTGAAAACAACAAATATGTAATACGCGAAGCGTGTTTCGCGATTAAGTCCCGTTTCCAATTTATAAAGGCATGTTAACTATTTATTTTAAGATATTTTGGGGCGAGTTAATGAATAAGTTATAGTGTTCATACATAGTGATTGCGAAGGCAAGTGCGACCTATAAAGAACAAATTTCGTCAAGTTTTTTACACTTACGGTACGTTCATTTTTCTACATTTTAGAGAGAGCTTCTTATTAACTCTATCACTGGAATGTGTCCCGCATGTTGGGCAACACGTCTATGTGACGAACAACCGCGTCGGGAAGTATAGCAGGGCCTTAATGCGTAAATCCAGGGTAACCTAGCTTAACGACCCCGCGACACAGGCAACTATGCAAACAGGAAAGGTTGACTCGCTAAAGGTTAACGCTAACTTCCTTATAGCCCGTAAAGGTGAACGAACAATGAAAAACCAGAGGCTTTATGAGTTTAGCAACTAAATGCCGTGGAATATCAAAAATATATCACGCTTCGTCATAGAATTTAATCATGATAAAACGCCGAGTTAGAAAATAGCTCATTATTAAGATTTACGAGTTAAAGAGGAAGGTAACAAAAACCTGGTTTCGCTTTAACTTGATATTACAAACCAACGAACGAACGAACGTAATATAAAGAGTTCGTTTGCGAAAATTACAAAAGATTTAGTAAATGTGCCATGTTAAAACTAAATTTGTCGCTATGGCGCCATTACCTTAAGAAACGACGATCACAATACAATGTGCGTACACGACAACCAAGAGCAATTATACCAAACTGAGAAACAATTGCAGACACTGGAGTTGGTTGAGACAAGAGAAAACTGTCTCCCAAGACAAGCCTCGTTATTATTAAGTTGAACGAGAACACAAGTATTAAAAACTTAAACAAACTTGGTAAGAACTTTTGGCAAAGAGACGGAAAATTAACGCTAACCTTGTCAGGGGTCAATTTAACATCTGTTGATCGCGGATTCACGGATATGATTATTCAAACGGACATGGTTGAAAAGTTTGTGGTTAAACTTTAATACATCATCGTTTACATGTTTCAAATCGTAATTGCCGCAGTTGCATTTGCATCATCGCGGATTACGTCAGTTTGAACCTATCTACCTAAATTGTCGCAGCCGCGTCTAATGCTGCATGTAATCTTCTTTAGCACGCGATATTCAGAACACTTTGCCATGTTCATGTAAAATTACATACAGATATATACATAGTAGTGTCTCTGCCAGAGACCACTTCTTTCCACTTGTTACTATCCTGACAAATCTCTTTCGCTTCTTCCACTTCATACATCGAGTCATGTACGCATGTCGGTTTCGGGTAATGTAAAATTAAATTGAAAAACCAAGTGTGTTGGAATTTGAAGTTTGTTTTTTCCAATCACCGCCGCAATATTCTGTAGGGATTACTGGTTGCCAGGTTAGAATAGTGCCACTCTGCGCCTTTCCGTCGATGTCTTAAGAGGCGACTAAGGGAATAAAGGCTTGTAATAACCTGTCACTAATACGCTAGGAAAGACCTTAGCCGATTTGTGCAAAATCTAGTTACGAATTATCAAGTTTTTAGAATTGTAGGTCATTCCGAAGCTCAGCCTACCCCACTCTGGGATTACAGGTGTGAAAGTTTGTAGTAGGTTGTTGAAAATTTACATACAAAATGCGGTAACGTTTCTCTCACCTCAAACCTAGGCTGCTTTTTGAATATGTTGTAGATAGGTATTATAACAAACTAGGTCTGTACGTTTTCGTTTCCAATAAAACAATAAAAAAAACGGTAGGTACTTACCTATACAAGCCTAGGTTTTCATAATAACTACACAACCCACCAAAGCCAAATTGGTATGGTTTTTTCGACAGCTACGAGATTTAATCGTCGCTGAACAATCCCTATACCTAAGTCGTTCAGCGAATTAATACCTATGGGTTAACTTATCTTAAGATCGAAAAATGCCATGTTGTCCAACAAGATACGCAGCCAAGTTAACGTGTTATTGTTTGATGAATGTCGAAACCAGAGCAAAACAACTGCAACAGCTTTAGAACTATGTTTCAAATTGGGCTCCGTTATTTCGTAGAACTATATAACCTCCTAACGCGTTAATAGTCTGTAATTGCCCAATCTAACAGACTCTGTACATTTTATAGGGAAACATTTAATTTTAACGACTGACGAGCTGTTTGCTTTATTAAGTGGCGGTTGCGCTGAAACTGGTGTAAACGAAACGAACGCAATTTAGAATCGTCACGGATAATGTTTGCAGGCCGGCGTTGGGAAATCAAAATAAACATGCTAAAATTTTGACCTAGTAACATAGTCCATTAAGATACGATATCGATATCGACAAATGAAATTAACAAAGGTTTGTTAATAGCTTGGCAATATAGAGTTCAAAGTGGTGCACGGGGAATAGGTACCTACTTTATTCTCAAGTGGCATCCACTCAATACGCAGCATGACTTCAAATTGAGAGGATAGCAGTACTAGCGATAGTGTGAAACAGCACTCTTAGTGGTGACGACAGTTTTGAAGAATCGACGAAGTAGAGAAGTGACGAATATCTACGCTCGTTTATTATCATTATTAATTAAGAATATTAATATTACCTACTTCCTATCATCAACACGCTATTTTCGTTGTGTAATTATTTTTTAACGGTCACATCGTGACATTTAACGAAACCAATTAATAAGTCTGAACCGTAAATCAAATTTAACCGTCGCTCCATTAAAAGGCAGTACGCATTTCAGCGCGGACGGCAGTTATGGACGAAATACGCTATATGCGGCCGAAAATAAGCTTGTTGCGTCATTTTACTGTTGCCCTTAATAGCGCACGCGACGCGGAAATCAAGCTGAAACACTATTTAATAACCGAGACAAATATAGGATTATTATTTTAAGATTTCTCTGTGACAGTTTCATGTTGTGCATTACCCACCCGAGTTAAGGGCGGTAAGGTCGATCATTTTCATTTCAGGCCAGCATCATCAGGGCCATCAGCGGATGAATGGCTTCAATGACTCGACGAGTCTAGTTTTTGTTAGCATGAGAACTAGTCGACTCTGGGGACCTAAGCGCAAATGTAGGACTCCTGGCGATTGTTAGACTACCTGCTATGAACCCGAGGTGACAAGGTATGTCTTTTGTATTCTACCGTGACAGATACTTGACTTGACTACCTAAATAGGTAAATAGGTAGGCTAAATAGGTACCTAAATAAATGAAATAGGAAATTCTTACGATTCTTGAGAGAGCTCAACGTTCAGACCCGTATGACCAAGAAACGTGTTTTAAATAAACATGCTGAATGACGTGATAAGCTGATAAATTATTTTTTCTCAAAATACTCAGATAATGGATGATAATTGTACTAGAAGTACTACACACCATTACATAATTGTCTAATTACAAACATAGTTGAGACGTCAAATAAATAATTGCATGTGGCAATTGGTGCGAAACAACTTAAGTGGACTGTAACTAAAGCAGCCCACCGGACAATTAAACAGTAATAAATCAGGTTTGATGAAATAACAACCAATCAATAGGAACTCCAACAACCATTTAGGGAGATTACATGCAATTCAGAAATGACCAATAACTATTATAATTATGTATGGGGATTGGGGAGGGAGATTCGAGGTGTGCTATATATTACATATTATTTACTATTTCAAAACTAGATTACCCGACTGTAGCATAGCCCAAAAGGGTTCTGTGTTTAACCTGTATGTATGTCCATTCCTCTGTACCCTAGTAACTACTTAATGGTTCAACCAATTTTGATAAATGATTCGTCATTCGATTCGTCGTGATGGCGCGAGTTCGCGAGTGTCACTCTCTCTATCTTTGTTGAGTCATGCTCTTGTCAGTGGAGTAATCGCCAACCGCTCTGGTGCTCTGTCAACTTCTTGACATTCTGGTACGACCCAACCTCAACCTTCTCTTTTATTTGCTCAAAGTAATTTCTTCTTGGTCACTGGGTAAATAAAATAGAAAAAAAAAACAAAAGTCCGGCTTTGAATGTGGTAAAGTTAAAATGAAACCCATCTAAGCAAGGGTCACAGTACTATTTGAGGAGAAACCATTTGAACTTCTTAAATACATACCTGCCTACACTAAAATTCTGTAATGTGCTGTCTGTGCATGTGCAATATGCAATAACTTTGTGCAATAGCTCTTAATTTACTCTTGTGGCTTGTCCTCTCTTTTTGCTCTTACCCTAAACATAAAAAACTTATGACACTGTATATAAAATTAAATGTACCTTCCCAGTAAATTAAGACCACTAGAGATTATCCACAATCTTAATCTAAGTTAAAACTCCGCCCCTCCACTAAGTAACCAATGAAACATGCTATGCATAAATATGTAAGCTGACTCTAATTTAATCATATTCTTCATTTCATATATTAATTTACTAGTATGGTAAAATATGTAATATCAAACTACCATAAGTGGCCATGATAGTTCCAGGTGTTGCTTCAAATGGCATGCAAATATTTTTATGGAGTTATTTTTTATACTTTATTACTTTTTTTTTAATCATAATTACTTTGTAGACTTAATTATTGGTAGTCATAATTTTGATATCCCTGGAAGTGTAAACTTTTCAGAATTTCCTAAGAATCTTATGTGTAGGTAAGCCTAGGTTACTTTAAGTTTGATTTATAAAATCCTAAAAAGGTAAGTTTCTTAAAGAGACACATTGACTTGCCATTTTTATGACTTAAAACACATGACTAAAAATAATTAAATGTAAAACAGTATACCTAAACCCAAGTCTGTTATGTTATGATTATTTGCTCTGATTGGGTAGGTACCTACCTATACTATATTTATACGTCTTAATGTTTTTATATTTCAATTAAAATACATACGGGTGATGCGGGCCGCCCAGAATCGGTCGTTGTATTAATCCTCTGGTGTACCCTAAATCCAGTATTGGATGACTTTATCCGGATCTAGGCAAGTTAATTCAATTTCGGTATTATTATAAAATAAAAGTTAACGAGTGAAGACATTAAAAAAATAACCTTAGTGTTGGAATTAACTTAATTTGGTAAATTAAGAAAATCGACCACTGTTTACTAATACCGTTCACAAAGTTAAGTGCACATGTATTTTAATTAAACCATAATACTAGGAAAATCATCACGTACTTACCTGTTCACTTTGCAAGTATTGAAGATAATTGAAGGTTTGGTTAACTAAGGTAAACAATCACTAAAACAGTAAATTAAAAAGTTTTTCCAGAATATTTCCGAAGAATTTAAAATGTTCTATCACGTAATTAAGTCTATTTTAATACAAAAAACACGAACAAAACTAAATTGAAAAAAAAAACCGACCGCATCCACAAGACGCATCGAACACTAGCACAGATAAGAAAAATTATAATACACAACAGGCAACAGCCCAGCCGAAATATAAATAGATGGTACCTATGTACAACATTTGGCACTAAATATAGGTTCGCCAACCTAACAAATCAATTATAAAATATCTATGCCGGAATAGGAAGGGTTGCCGAGGTAAATTAAATATAATTAGACATTTTATCTTATTGCATTTTAAATGATGTATACATATTTTGCTCTGGTTTTAGATAAATAAGGATACAATAATACGAATAACAAAATAAAAATAAATTAGTAACAACAGCTGTTAGCTGATTATCAGAGGAACACGGCATGTTATGGTGAACGAAAAAGGTGCGTCACTCTGACATAATATAACTAACTGAACATTTGGCTGTAGGTGTCGTCAGGGTCTGAATATTCTGAAAAGGAAATCAGGATGACCAGGTTATAAGATTTATCTGGTCACATTTAATAAAGTGACATTGACAGCACATACCCTTACAAATCTTACAATTTGTGATTGACAGGATGCCATTTGCAACGTTAAAAGATGGCGGATGTGTAATTTGTTTTAGTTTTATTTTTTTGTGTATTTAGGTGTTCAAAGTTCTTTTCTGATAGTGATTTGTACTTTTTATGCCATTGTGTTGCACAGTGATTGAAAACTTGGACTTATTTCGCGTATCTGGCATCTTTCTTCTCGTTACAAGTGGACTCGAAGTGGTACATAGGTTAAAACTATCTTGACCTCTGTCCTACAAACTACCGAACAACGTCGCCCCCAATCTTCCCAGAGAAGATTGGACTGTACTTTATTGCTATATTGATTTATACTTATATACACTTGACACTGGCGAAATCACTAATTCGTGGAAACGCCATAGCCCGGCGGTAGTAGCTGTTGAAGTCGCCGCGGGGCAAATAAATCTGGATCTGTGATTGACAGTTGACAGATGACAGAAATAATAAACAAGACGCATAGGGGCTGTTGGATTTTTAAATTAATAATTTAGAATTTTCGAGGCAATGATGTAACGATCTTTATAAATGAGAGCGATTTCAACAAACCCAAGTAATAAATAATAAGTGAAAGTCAATCATAAAAAGGGCTATGGAGGCTGATTCCACGACTTTTGACAACAGTCCAAAAGAAGCGAATTGCGAGACAAGTTTCCCTTTCCCCGTGAGCACAGGGTAATTTATATTGTACTTATAGTAGTTACCATTTAAACGTATTAAAATAAAATTTCTTGAAAACTTTAAGCGATTCCCATTAATGACTTGTTTAGCTTATCAAGCCATGGTCTGGGACAAGTCAATTTGTGTCATACAATTCACTTTTTTTTTTTTTTAATTCTTTAGGAACTATGAAATCTACAGCAGCTTCATTACCAGTAGTGGTGATAAAACATTGGAACGTCAAATTGTAGAGAAATTGCAGGAGCAGGGTCTTTTGCCCAATGCTGTGGAATGTCCTACCGGGAAACCAGAGTGCAAGATGGTGTGTAAAAATGCTAGAGTCATAGACAGGTAAATTATATTTGTGGAACTAATTTGTGCAGGTGAATGTAATATAGAAAACACATAAATATTGAATTTCAGACTGATACGTTTAGTTTAAGGAACAGGGTCTGCATTTTTTTTTACTTACTTCTGACTGCAACTCCGTCCGCGTGAAGCAAATTTATATCGTAGCTCCATACAAATTTTCACCCTCTATTTCACCCCCTTAGAGGATGAATTTCAGGAAAAAAACTATCCTATGTCCTTTCCCAGGATTAAAACTATCTTTGCATCAAATTTCACCTAAATTGGTTCAGCGATTTAAGCGTGAAGAGGTAACAGACAGACAGACAGACACACTTTCGCATTTATAATATTAATATAGATATGGATTTCATCATGCAAATAAACCACATTAGGTAAGTACATAGTTAGATCAGTCTTTTTTTATTATTGATAATGGGTTTGCTGTTGACTAACTCGACTTGCCCTTGGGGGATGAAGATTTTGTCCACGATGCAGCCAGCCATCAGAAGATGCTGCATGCTTCAAAAACTCTACTTACCAGACAATTTGGTAAAATATAGTTAGCATCATTCGGTGGGCAGATGGTTTGCAACAGAGAAATTAACAAAAATACTCTACTCTGAAGTCTTGCCTGATCCCCATGCCAACGAAATGGAAAAAAAGGGACTGACTGGCATAACAATATTTAAAAAAAAACATCCAGTTTAAAAAGTTTGTAAATGTCAGAAAATTAAAAATTTTATTCCAACTTTCAGCACAAATCAATCTGTTAGATCAATAAATATTTTTTTAAATTTGCTTTAACACTCAGTACTTTAGTACCACTGGATTAACTAAGGCACCCAACACATTTCAAAACTGAACCTTACCTTTAGTGTGGGTGAATATAATATCTTGGATGAAATTGCTGGTTTTATTCCTACTCTATTTAATTGTCAGAGTGCAGTGGGTCTGCGGTGTGTGCGGCGCGCGGCGCGGCGTGCGAGCCGGCTCGCTGTTCCGCCGCCTGCAGTGCTCGCTGGCGCAGGCGATGGGGCTGCTGTTGGCTTGGAGCGAGGACGCCGACTGCGCACTTGCGGCGACACACTTCGGTAACACTTGACTCATGAGTGGTGGTAACACTGTGTACAGTGTCCGTTCGGATACTACCATAGTCTTATCCTTTAATCTACTGCCAAGGAGCAGTGTTCTAATTGTTGTGGGGATAAGGGCCTCCATAGACGGACTGAGCAGTCAAGACCGACAACCCTCTGCTCAGCTCATGCACGGGGTGTCCCAGAAACAGAGGTCAACCCGCCTAGGGCTGATAGTTATAAAAAATTAAAATTAGTTTATTGGTTTTTATGCAAATGAATACACACCCGTTCCACCCGTTTAAGTACGAATAAATAAGATTTTGATAGAAAGTTTAGCACTGAGTAGGCACTTTCAACGTACCTAAACGCTGCAAGAAAGACTGCCTACTGTACGTGTTCTTATTTTGTATTCTGTGGTTCAACATTGAAACACAAGTTTTTTTTTTAATTTCGCAAGAAATTACTCTACAGGTACTCTCGTCAACGTCCTTATTTGATAATAACCATTTCTGATGATGCTTATTTTTCATGCTCACATTGCCTATCTAAACGCAGTTTGGTAAGTACTCTTATAATGTTAGATTAAGGTTTTGTTGTTTATTTAATATGTGATTGATATAATAAGATTAGTGTCACCGAACTTACCAAAGACACCAAAGTGTATACACTTAAAAAACTATTTTTTGGGAGCTTATGTTCAATTAAATATGGTAAAGCGTGTTAAGTTAAGTATCTTAATTACTGCAAGATGTACTATGACTACATATAATTATGTCAATTATTATTAGGAATAGCCACAAACAATATAACCTAAAGACACCGCATAGCCTGGCGCCGTTTCTAGCCACCCTTTTAGTCAAATGACGATACGCGGTAGCCACGCCCCAAATACGAACTTAATTCCGTGTTCGACCGCCGCCGACCAGGGTCGAGAGCATTGTTGCGAAGAACAAAGGAAAATTGTATGGGATAAATAGTAAAACATCATGTTGAATAACTCTCCTCCGACAGTCGGGTAGAAAGAGATGCATGCACTGCACTTACTTTTCAGTAGGTATGGTTTGTAGAGATGGAATATAAGTTAGTAAAATGATTCATGCAACTCATCCGTGACTGACTGACTGACAACGCTGAAGAACTTGAAATTTTGAAGGAATGTTCTTCTAAGACCTTAGGGGATCACTAATAAAGGAAATTCGACCTACAAAAAAAAATAGGAAAAATGGAAAATAGCGGGAAATCAATAAAAAGTCCTAAAATACTCAAAACCCTCGTATTCCAGGAGTAAAACTGCGGGTAGCTCACGGTTTGTACAACAAGCTGGACGAGCTGGCGGCAGCGGAGCATGCGCGCACGCAGCTGGGCGGCGAGCGCAGCGTGGTGCTGCTGGCGCTGAGCCGCGCCGCGCGCCGCGAGCCCGACACCTCCGACCAGCCGCCCGCGCACCCCGTACTCATGCTGGCCGACACCAACGTGAGTGCGACACGACACCTAGCACGCCGCGGGTAGCTCGCGGCTTGTACAACAAGCTGGACGAGCTGGCGGCAGCGGAGCATGCGCGCACGCAGCTGGGCGGCGAGCGCAGCGTGGTGCTGCTGGCGCTGAGCCGCGCCGCGCGCCGCGAGCCCGACACCTCCGACCAGCCGCCCGCGCACCCCGTACTCATGCTGGCCGACACCAACGTGAGTGCGACACGACACCTAGCACGCCGCGGGTAGCTCGCGGCTTGTACAACAAGCTGGACGAGCTGGCGGCAGCGGAGCATGCGCGCACGCAGCTGGGCGGCGAGCGCAGCGTGGTGCTGCTGGCGCTGAGCCGCGCCGCGCGCCGCGAGCCCGACACCTCCGACCAGCCGCCCGCGCACCCCGTACTCATGCTGGCCGACACCAACGTGAGTGCGACACGACACCTAGCACGCCGCGGGTAGCTCGCGGCTTGTACAACAAGCTGGACGAGCTGGCGGCAGCGGAGCATGCGCGCACGCAGCTGGGCGGCGAGCGCAGCGTGGTGCTGCTGGCGCTGAGCCGCGCCGCGCGCCGCGAGCCCGACACCTCCGACCAGCC
>OZ014444.1:14434109-14708594 GCA_963966035.1 Acleris laterana
CAACCAGTGGGGCACGCCCCCCTAAAGGGGCTTAAAAAGATGATAGAAAAGAACCACAAAGATTATTTTTGAAAATAAAGTCAATTTTATATATCAAACGCAATAAATTAAATTAATACACGTTTACTTTTTATCACGAAAAAAATAAGGGGTTCATGAAAATATTATTTACCATCCAGGAAGACTCGACGCAAAAAAAGGTTGGGAAACCCTGCACTATATTATCATCCTATGATAAGAACGTTGAAATGCGTTTATGCTGGCCATAAACGCAGATTTATCCTAATTATTTTATACATTAATAAAATATATCGGTATACGATACGACCTACGAATGTCTTTGTCGATTGTTGTAATAAAAAGCACAAGTAACAACTAATTAAGTAATTTAAAATATAACAAAACTAATTTAATATCGCGAACATGGTAGCATAGAAAAGAGATACCTAGTTAGAATCAGGTCGAGCTTAGAAAGAGGTTTGTGAAGCTAGACTCGGATCAATCGTTTCTGTGGGATTGCGGTGCCTTTCGCTCATTTATCAAAACAGTTACAGGTATAACATGCAAAGATTACAGGGATGGTTTACAACGGGTGCTTGCTGAAAAACACCGCAGTCCCCAGCTAAGAGCGGTTTCAGACTAGCATTTTTTCTACGTGTTTAACGCTCGTTTTGAAATGCGCGTTACATTTCGCGCTTCAATAAGCCAAACGTGCGTACACGCGCGCATTCCAGCGTGTTCGCTTAAATTAGTGCGTCAGATTTTCGTGGCTCGCACGGCTTCGGCCTTACAAGCGCGCCTACGCTCGTACGAGATACGCGTGTGGTTAATTTACGCGTTTACGAGCTTACACAAGCAAGCCTATACGCGCTGGAAAAACGCAAGTGGAACCGCTCTAATAGTGTGGAAATTAACCGACGTAGTTATTAAGCCAAGGTATAGTATCAATACCCTAGCTAATGCATAACTGCGTCCTTTACACTGGCACTTATTAACACGAATCGAGTTGATGTGAGTTTACCTGTAGGCGTCCGTCCTACCCCGTGACAGATTATTCTCTGTACTTGTATTATAAGTACTTAAGCCGCACACTGAGAGCGTTGAAGCGTGCCTAAAGCGTGGCGGAAGCGGTTTTAGGCTGCCTGTCCACTGGAGCAGAGCGAGGCTGAGGAGCCGTGAGCGAGGAAAACATCCACCAATGGATGAGCTGCGCTGAGCGAGGCTAGGAAAACCAGGTGTTCCTATTGGTGGATTGCTCCGCTGCCTCGCTCCGCACCTGTGGACAGGCAGCCTTAGTACGGGAACGCGCCGCACCGCACCGCCTCCGTTCTCAGTGTGTTTACGGCCTTAGTGAGCATCCAATAATGACTCTTCAAATTCATATATTTATTGATATTATGTGTGCTCTCTTAATTCACGGAAGACAATCTAGGAATTGAACAAATTAGATAGATAAAAATGATAGAAAACTCTAAAAATTATGTATGGTATTATAATGAAAAATGCATGGTTATAGTTAATAAGGAAATATTTGCTTGTCAGATTGAATTCGATAAATGTTTGTTAAAAAAAATCGTAAGGAATGATTTGTTAAAAAGAAACTAATGATCACACTCGATTGATCTCAATGATGCGTGTGGACGTGTTGCTGTACATTACTGAAGTATTTTGTACCTATATTGTAGTTGGTTTAAATAATAGGTATGAAATAATATTATTTTCCTAAGTTTCTTACAACTTGTATTAAGTTCGAACTTGTCTTTCATTCCTATACGCATTTAAAAATTGAACATGTCGGTTCATAATTTACTATTTTTGAAATAATTAAAATTGGAATTTATTGCTATTCTCTATTTCTTAAATAATTATAAGTGCCATTAGTGCTAGGCCATGTGAATCACCATCACCGCGCTGGTATTTAGTGTTGTAAGAGTCCAAGTTCCCTCGCGTGGAGTCTTGCGGTTATGATAAGTAATCCATTGGTAATGTGCTAGAAAGTTTATATAAAAATTCAACTATCGTACGCTCTAATAATATATTACTGCGTCTAGTCAGTGTTGTGTTATTCAATTCGCAGTCACATACATTGTTACTTCTAAATCATATTTTGTAGTGAAAAAGCTAAAGCTACGAATATTAATACACATTAAATATTTTTTAGAATCAGTTCAAATCGATATCTTATGCAGTTGAATATTGTTTAGAGTTAATTTATTTTGCAATGACCTATCGGGCTCTTGTCCTGGTCATTATTCGGAAAACTTACCAAATAAGAATAAATATTGCAATGTAACAACAACGCAACACGTGAGACTGATATTGTATTTATGTTGTTGTTCAAGTTTGGAATATGAAGTGTTAAGTCGTCGTTTGTGAAACAATTGTTTGACGCCGAAAAGTAAAAAAATAAGTCGCACATCTGACGTCTCAGCACAGCTTCTTCTACCATCTAAGGCATTCTAATTTGGACTTACACTTTAACTGCCACCAACCCGCTAGGCGAGTCCATTTTGTATGAAATTCAGAGCTCTTAGCAGTAAATGTGGCTTTATATAATGAGCTCAAGTTAACTTCACACCAAATGATAGCAACGTTGCGGTGCAGGTTTTAAGTCCACATTTGAATGCCTTTACTTTAGGCGAGGCGATGCTGACAATATAAAGATATGGCGACTATTCAGCAAATGCAACTTTCAATTTTATCTATTTGCTTTGCAGCACAGTAGTGAAATAAAGGCCTTGGTTTAGAAAATCGCTTCAGCCATCCATGTCGCTTGTTTTAGGATGTAGTATTCAAATGATGACTATAACATTATTTCTAAGGAGTTCCACAATGCCCAGTTTGTCCACAGCTACTTACATTTGTATTAAGTATCAAATCGTCAAATCATGTGATGTAAATAATATGTAAATAAAATATTGAGAAATCTTATTCTTTTCTTTTCTCTCAGCCTATTACTTTTTGTCAAAAAGAAATAAAAAACGTGAGGTTGATTTTGTTTGAGACATTTATTCGACATATCCATAACATAATATTAAAAGTTTATTTTTTACAAAATTTCCACTAGTGTGTATTTTATGATTTTTCAGCCTTCCTAAATAAAAGTTACATAGATAGAGACCTATATTAATTGCACGAAATGTAAAAATAAGTATTTTTGCGTTGTTTCTCGTAGGTATGGATCATGTCTCATTCAAGTTCATGCTTGAGAAGAGTGCCAGTCTAGATCGCACCGTTTTCTTGCCCACACAACTTGACAACTACACACAGGAACGAAGCCATATTATCTTGCTTTCTATAAATATATTTTTGTGTATACAACTCAGCTTATTGCTTAAAATTATCAGCTGTAAGGTGCGACCTCACCGACGCGGTGTCGTTGCGTAAACAAAAGACGGGGTCATAGTAACAACATGGCGCCGTTTTTGACCTACCGTTAAGCAGCGGAGGAGTCGCACTTTAATGCAAGAAAACGGCATCAAATAAACGGGCAATGTGGGCGGAATCGAAAAAGCAGTGCGGTCAGTTTAAGTAATAAGTCATTCATTTTAAAACAAATAAGATGTTCATAAAACCATTAAATCTATTAGTAATGAAAAGGGCTTTAGTTAAGATTTCTAACCACTTGAACGCCCAAATTGGCAGGAAACTAGGGGATTTTAGTACCGCAAAGGCCCAACTGATAGTGATTTGACCTACGCTTTATAAAATCTTGCGTCGGCATGAAACGCCGGGACTATGTTGGCCAAATGTACCATGTGTTGTACCATAGCGTAGTTGCAGGTTGGGGCGGTCAAGAGGTTAAACTTCATATTTGGGTAAGGTCACGGAGCGTTCCAACCGCCCCCCCTTGTGCGTTTCCAAAAAAATGCATATATCATTACAAAAAACATTTATTTTCCAGGTATCATGTAAGAACCTAATCACAACTACCTATTGTAATTAAAAATAAATGCCACAGACATAAATCTTTGTCTATTTTGGTAACACACAAGCGGGGGCGGTTCGAACGCTCCGTGGCCTTACCCATTTTTCTTTTTAAAGGTCAATAATATTCAGAGCAAACGCCAACTGCTGAAACTGACGTGTGCTATACTCGAATCTATTTAGGATGATTCGAGTGACGGCTTATATTAACATGTATTGCACTTTATCTTTTCATAAATACTACGTTGATAGAAACTTTACTTAGGAGTTAATTAAGTACGTGCTTAAAATGATCATCCTAAATCGACCCAGGCATAACGCAGTGCTACCAAAGGCAATTTCATGCGATTTAATCACAAACAATATTCTAAAGTTTATATAAGAATTCGTTACTATAAAACTTAGGTTAGGTTTACAAAAATATATTTCCCAGTTTAATAAACAGTTTTCTATTAAATTATTGTTATTTCAACAAGTGATTCCAGAACCTTAATACGGGATGATGGAAGTAAAGCTGTTAGCCCAACAAAATAGGTTATTATAGATATATCAGTCAGTGGGCAGCAGAACACAGAACTATATGATTACACATTTTAAGTATCCTCCTATCTAAATTATACGCAACATACGCGTTCACATCATTTCACGCACACCTTCACATCATTAACTATACAATATAATTATTAAATACATCTTCAAAACAGCAAAATCCAATTTACTTGTTCGATTTCATGATACGTCTAATATACAACATCAATAAATACCTCTTGTGTGCCAGCCATGTACATACGCGGTTGCGAAATGCATCTTAAATTATTACATCTCCTTGCATCGTGCAATTCATATATAAATGGAAAGTCAATTATTACAAAAGGAATGAAATATTAAAACAGCATGACGACCAACGAAATTGTTACTACACTTAAGTTATGTTAAAGGCGGTTGCCACAATTTCTAACGTCTGCTGTATACCTACATGTCTACATAATTATGTTTTCGCTACTATAACAGAACAGTGTTTAACCAGAACCTAACGCCGCGCGATTTAAAATCATAATATTTTTTGTTGAGTAGCGTTTTTTAGTTAGGCCATAATTCCGTTAGAGCAGATAAAACACTACTGAAAACCATTTCGTTTTTAATGATTATATGAATTATCATACAGTCTTAATAACCATAAAACTTTTATATAAACTCCGTTTTTACCCGTCAAATTAAAACAAAACAATACTAACCAGTACAAAAAAACTACAGAATTAGATACAATCGTCGCTACGGACGCTACAAGTTGAATACTCGACGACATGCAGGAATGCCTCCTGGCACCCGCTGCCTCGCGTAATGCCCTAATACTCGATTACGGCAATAATCCTCATCACAGGTCCTAATACACTAAGTATTCATTTCAAATCACGCCTGATCTTTTCCAAACTCTTATAAATAATACATTTATCTCACACCTTACCGCCAAAGAAAATTCGGTACAAATAGTATTCTAAGCGCCATCACGACTCCCTAAGCACCGAACGTTTGATAGCTATTTAAATTACTGGTTTCCCGCAAATAAACTGAAATCAATCAGTCCTGGGAACGGGAAAGAGGAACAAGGACCGGCCAGTAACATACGATTTAACATTTTTAACATAGATAAAAGTATAGGAGTCTGATCTTCATTTACACGTTTATACAATCTTAATACGCAGGATTTTATAACAGGTTAGGTTTTTATAGTCTCCCGACCATACTTCGGAGAAGGTTAGTTATAACTGTATGATGTTTAAAAGCAGTCGGGAAAATAGAACCCTGACCCACCCCCACACCCACATACAACTGTATCACATTTTGTTAAACAATTCTTACGATTTGATTTGTAACACCATAATATGACGCGTTTCTATGCTGGGTGGGACAGGGTTCAATTTCACCGATTGCCTAGTGGAAAATGCACAGGTTGTCAGAAGGATAATGTATATACATTAAAAATAATCAATTAGGTACTGACGGACCTATTTTTTGTATCGCAGACACGTTCTCACTTTATAATTCTATTCATTGCAAACGTCACGGGCCAGTGTCACATAATTACCAAGTAACATCAAGACATTCAAGACCAAGTCAAATCGATACTAAGAACGGCTCTTAACACTTTATGTACAATAACAAACTGACCACCGTCTGAAATCAGACTAATGCCGTGATACTTAGTACTATAATTATTCCCGGCTATTTCTTTATAAACACGTAAGTAGTAATAAAAATATTGCTTACTGAAGACCGTAGCAGTTTTCCGATCTAAATTCGGCTAACATTGAATACGTAACAATCCATTTGGAATATTTAGGGCAAATATGGGATGCGACAAGTCTTTAAACTCGCTTCAGCGGTCATATAGACTATTTTTAAGATCCTGTGGACTCCCAAATTTTATTTCTAGTTTTTATGAAGCTGAGGCAGGGCCGGTGAATCTTACACGACAACTACCGCAAATGATTAATAGAAATTATCAAGTTGTTTTCAGCCACTGTAGCAAGTGGTTTGTCTTATCACAAATTTAATTATTGTGTCTTATCATAATATTAATGCGTCCCAGCGGCGCACACGTCATAGAGATGGGGGAAAGGTAATTTCATTCCACTCTGCGATTATAAAAACCTGATCGTTAATCGAAGTAATCCTTACATAAATAGAATAAATTAAAGTACTGATGTTTGACATATTCATGGTCCACACATAATGTCAAAAAAATACTAACTATTATACAAAAGTAGTGAATAATCAGACGACATCGTAATTTTAAGATAAGTTCGTATTTGTTTTATTTTTTGTATTTATACGATACGACCTTATCCGACTACAAATATGTTCGATTATTGACTACAGTTGCACGTGTGTACCCTACGTACTATTAAAATGTTAGTTACATTTAGAACAGCGAAACAATAACATCATTTAATATGAATTAATTTACATACCGCTAAAAGGGTTGATATTATTATATTTAGTCTACACTTCGATAGAAGCAACAGGAATATTGCAATAACATCGATTTGATTTATCTATAAATATACCTTGTGATAGTGATACGTTCTTAGCATACCTTGATCAAGCAAGGGATCAATATTTAGTAGTCGTATTTTTTTTATTGACGGATCAACGTTTTTTTCATTTTCTACGTAAATATATACTCTCCGCTTAGATACAACCGGCCGCAGTCAAGCAGGACAGTACTTGGACTGAATTATTAAAAAACATCCAGTCCGACCTCTTCCGGCACTAAGACTGACTTTACAGTTCGAAAAGCGTCGAAAGTTAACGCATTCCGAACACTACACGTCCAAAGTACCGTTTCTACGCTATATTTAGGTCGTAAATCAAACAAGGGCATAGTTTAGGTACTCAAGGAAGCGAGCCGGCCGGTGCTGCGCCCGTGGAACAGCTGCGCGAGTCAGCCGCAGCCCGAGGCGGCCTACGTGGAGAGGTAGAGGCGGTGGTAGTCGTTGGCGCCGAACGCGGCGTTGCACTTGGGGCACTTGCGCTGGCGCGTCTCGTAGCGCGTGCGCAGGCAGTCCCAGCAGAACACGTGGAAGCACTTCGTCAGCACGGCGTCCTTGCGCTTCACCTGCCGCCCACAAACGCATTAGATGATAAAGTTACTCTACGAAGCCACGTAAAAAGTTCTCGCCACTAAAAAAACCTGAGCCTGATGGTGTCGCATTATGGCAATTGTAACGATTAAAAAAAAAACAAGCCAAGGAGATTTAACTACACATGCGATATAGCGTGACCTGACGGTTGACCTTTTCATACGAATCTCTATACTCTAGTTATGACACTTCGTAAAAAGTAAACCATTTGCCCTAACAGTCATCTAGCCAACAAGAGTGGAATTACATCATCGAATAGTATTTCATCTAAGGAAAAATATTCAGTATGGGTCTGAAATTTTGCGGAAAGGTGAATTGATGCGTACACGTCTTCATATTAAATAGCGATTTTCCATAGATGAAATGCGATTCGATGATGTAATTCCACTGTAAAAGAAACGGGTGTATAAAAGGTTCCGTGTCGAAATCGAAGCATCGGCGTTTACTAAGTTGAAATGGGACGTGAACCAGCTCCTAATTAAAGTTATAACAGGAGTCAGTCGTTCTTGTCGGTTACCTTGCAGGAAGGGCAGGTGAGCGTCTCCTTGTACTCCCGGATCTCCTCGAGCAGCACCTCGTCCATGCTGCTGCCGGCCTGTTCCATCTTCTTCATGCGCTCCGCCTTGCGCCGCAGGATCGCCAGTTCCTCCTGCGAACCATTCACTATCAACGCGGACAAACCTCGGGGAGATAAGGGGACATTAGTGAGCCCTGAAACACATCATCATATCAGCGGAAAACTGTAAACAACTTGAATTTTCTCATTTGTTTACAGCCAGACAAGAACAAGATAGAAATGATATAAACGCTGTCCTTAGTTTCTTTGCTCGACACATCATCTTACTGACCTTGATATGATAAATAATAAGTACAAGTCTGACTAATTAATCGTTGTAGTATTTATTTATTATCTTAAAATTCACATGGCGACAACATGATGTCACATTATGAGTACCTGTTCCGTCACTATGCATTTTTAACCGACTTCAAAAAAGGAGGAGGTTCTCAATTCGACTGTACTTTGGGTTAGTATTTTTAATTCGTTTTAGACTTTATTTTTTATAAGAAATACAATGATTACTGGGGCTATATGTACAAAACGCTCATTTTTTTGTTATCTAAATTGTTTTTGATAATTTAAGTCAAAATCAGATTAAAAAAACCCTTAGAAGTGAGAAACTGTACTCTGAATGTTGAATGATAGATAGTAGTAGCTTTTAATTAAGATTCCTGCAGTAATACACATACATACACATTCAATCATCATATCGTAATGCAAAGACTCACATGTAATCTCTTGGTTTTGTACGCCTCCGCCTCCAGAGCGCTCGTCTTCTCTGCGACCACTTGCTGCGCTTCTTTCATTTGGGCGTGGTACTTTTCTGTAATAACAAACACGATTATGGTAATATAATGCTCAAAAGCCAGGAAAAGGAGTGACAATTCCTTTTCGATGGTGAATCTCTAAATAGTATAAAACGAAGTCACTATTACTTCTATCTGTATGTTTGTGTGCATAGACGATCGAGAGGAGCATCTGTTTGTGTTTTTATGTTTCGATGATAGCTTGAGTATTGACGATGGGAATATCATAAAAAATGGTATTAGAGTTAAGAGTACTTAAAGCATATACAATTTTTAGGTTAGAACATGAGCAAGATCGGTTTTAGGCTGTGGAGCAGCATCTGTAAGTTGTATTTTTAACCCCACAAACTATACAAAACTACAAAGGCTCCTGGTTCAGCAACATGTCACAAATAACTTCGCGATGCTGATATTCTACCAGGACTTAATGAACAAGTAAAGGAAAAAACAAAACCAAGCCCCAAGGGATAGACTAAATTAGAAGAGGTTTTTTTTATTACAAGCTAGTTTGATCAGGTTAGTTCTTAGCCTAGTGGTCTCTGCCTACCCCTCTGGGAAACAGGCGTGATTTAATACATATGTATGTATGTTCTTAGCTAAGATTAATGAAAATCCGTAGAGCCGTTTGCGTGTTTGAACTCTAAAAGTAGAGGTCATAATTACATAGAGGAGTTTTATCCAGTTATTCCGAACTATATTTTATATTAAGATATGTTATGCCCGTTCTAAATGCATTCAAAACCCGTCGCCGATCACTGACACTTGTTACGTTACCATATTTCTACAGACAAAGACGGAAATCCGTAGCGAACGCAGTTATTAGAAAGAGACGAATAGTTGTTTCAAATTTCATTGACGTTGATGCGTGGGTGTCAGCGGCCGCAAACGATTGGTAGCAAGAGAATAAATAGTTCGGTGTTTTGCCTTCCAATTTAAGTAACGCTTTTGCGCGCAGATAACGTATCTGAGTATAAAAAATGATTGGTTTTGCGGGTGGTAGGACCTTGTGCAAGGTCCGTCCGGATCGCTACCACCGTCTTATCCATCAACCTACCGCCAAACAGCAGTGTTCGCATTGTTGTGTTCCGGTTTGGGGATAAGACAGCCGGTGAAATTACTAGCATAGAGGCATTCCATCTTAGTCCTCAGGGTTGGCAACGCATTTGCAGTCTTAGGATTGCTCTGCAGTCTTGTGAATGCGAATGTCTATGGGTCACAGTTTCCGCTTA
The DNA here is from genome assembly GCA_963966035.1 of Acleris laterana. NCBI lineage: Eukaryota > Metazoa > Arthropoda > Insecta > Lepidoptera > Tortricidae > Acleris > Acleris laterana. The sequence continues at coordinate 14,444,275 of OZ014444.1, forward strand.
CCATCAGGTGGCCTGTGTGCTCGTTTGTCAACTCTATGCCATAAAAAAAAAAAAAAATGAATGCGGAGCGTACCGAGATGCAGCTTGAGGTCAGCGGCGGACTGCGCGGACTCGATGGCCTTGCGCTTGTGCATCTCCATGGCCTGCTGGCGCAGCAGCAGCTCCTTCTCGACGGCGGACAGCGTGGCCTGCAGCAGCCGCTCCTTCTCCTCCAGGCGCCGCGCCACCAGCCCCATGGATTCGATCTGCTGATCGCGCGTCAACACCTGTCACCATCGATAGTTAGCAGGGCAGTGTACTACAGATATGCCTAAGCCTGGGTCTATCCCGTGCTCCCCGAGCCACCGCCAGAAGTCGCTCACGATACCGCGTTCTTGGGTGGACGTCGGGCGCAATCATATTCTGTAACTATGAGACTTTGTACAAAGAAACTAAGTTAATGAATATCAGACAAGTGTTCGTGCTGAAAGCAATGATGCGCACCCATAGCTCTATCATTACCTCTCCCATGCACGAGAAGCTGCTGAAGAGGAGACGGTATGAGGTTCCCCCGCCGGCTATTCATTCCTCATTTGCAAGACGCTCTCCGTTATATATGCCCAGGTCTATAGTTTGATTTGGAGAAAGGTAAGAATGTGACGCCCCGTAAAGCCAAATTTCTTGTTAGAGTTACTATTAATGCTGTCTTATACAGACAGAGAAAACTTGCTGACATAACACACGCACAGACACCTACACGCATTCACACATACACACATAATTCCACCACCACATAATTCAATGCACCTTCCAACAAATGACATACACGTACAAACGTAATATTGCTATATGAACTTTTAATGCTATCCGATTATTTTACCTAAAACAGTTCCATTTGGGTCCCACTGTAAACTCGTAAGTTGTAATTTCCTTTAGACCAATATACATATTTTTTAACTTATTTAACTAGATCATTGTGCTATGCAGTGAAAGCCTTAAATTGGGTGAGTTCAGAACATTGATCACGTTTAACAATAAAATATTTTCCGCACTCACAGCAAAACTACAGAACTTATACACATGCCTTCTCCTGCAGCAGCTGTTTCTCCTCCCGCAACAACTTGTGCAGCGAGTTGGCCTTGATCCGCTCGGACATCAGCTTGAAGTTCGCGTCGTCCTTCTCCCGCAGTTGCTGGATGAGCCTCGAGTTCTGCTCCTGCATATCTTCGAAGGCCTGCCCTGTCACTTCCATTTCGTTCAGCAACGCCTCCTCTTCCTAAAGCATTAACAATAGGTTAACACCTGTTTGTATCACTACATGGTATATAACAAAGTCTTCCGTAAAGTCTGAGATAGGTTCACTCGAGGGTTAGAATAAGGAAGAGCATATAGAAGTGACACTTCTTTGTGAGCGCTTGAAACGCCGTGTGGTGAATACCTACTTCAACCCGTTTAACCTACTCGCCCCTCTGTCGCCCCATGGATGCGTCAAGGCTGTTATCTGTTTTTGTATTACATCTGTTTATTAAATCAGAATCATGATTGATAGCGTTGTTCATCAAAGCAAGTCAAGTCAGTAGGCATTCGTATTGTTTGTTCGACAATAACTTGAGCATCGTTGATCCGATATTTATGAAATTTAATAGAAGAGTAGTTGAGGCGAAAACTATTTATAAGTTTGGGAAAAACTACTTGTGTAAAGAAAAAGAAAAAGTAGGTTCATACTAAGACATTAACGTCAGTTTTGCATGGTGCATACTCATCAACGGCATTACATTATCAAACACTCACAAAGAAACAGTTAAAAGCGCGATGCGACGCAAGCCCCTACTGCACTTCCCGTTACATGGAACTTTTCACGTTCACGTGTAGCGCGTGAGTGCAGCTTGTTTATACTCCTCCTTATTCCCATGGTTGCCGGCTCTAGGGACAGCGGTGAGGCCAAAAGTGAATCGGAACAAAATGAATGCACACGACTCTCACGAAAATCCTGCTTTCTTTGATGCAAATTATTTTTAAATAATCAATTGAAATGCATTGCAGTTGTAAAGAGATCTACGGAGCGCGTAGACAGACCAATACGATGGACTTTATTTTATACAATGCAGCTTTATTGGTTTAGTTAGAATAGAAAGAGAGCACGCACGTCTATTTGCAAAGTTCCCGCTTGCTTGCCCGTAGAAAACTGCAATCATTATAAGGCATATATCAATAATGGAATCGAGCGAGAGTAAATATTAGAAATACTGAACTACAACAATGTAAGAACAACAAAAATCCGAAAATATATATCTGCAGTCGTTTCGTGATAAATCAATTCTGAATATACACATTACATAAAAATAAAATTGTGTTTTTAAAGCAGAAAGAAGCACAGTGTAGTGTTACGAAATACCTTAACTAAATATATTAAAACATCATGATTAGTAATTGATTACAAAGATTTTTCTTTGTTGATTAAGGATTATTAATCCAGAATACAAAGAAGGAGTAAAAACAGCTGGACACGACAGCTGCTCCTCCAGCTGTTGACCTTGTGCCCCTGCCTCAAGTGTACAGCCGGGACGCACCTGCGAGCCGGCGAAAGGCCGGGAGAAGGCGTACAGCGAGTCGGCGCTGGGCCGTGCGCACGACAGCTGCTTCTGCAGCTAGCTCTGCTCCTCCAGCTGTTGACCTTGTGCCCCTGCCTCAAGTGTACAGCCGGGAAGCACCTGCGAGCCGGCGAAAGGCCGGGAGAAGGCGTACAGCGAGTCGGCGCTGGGCCGTGCGCACGACAGCTGCTTCTGCAGCTAGCTCTGCTCCTCCAGCTGTTGACCTTGTGCCCCTGCCTCAAGTGTACAGCCAGGACGCACCTGCGAGCCGGCGAAAGGCCGGGAGAAGACGTACAGCGAGTCGGCGCTGGGCCGTGCGCACGACAGCTGCTTCTGCAGCTAGCTCTGCTCCTCCAGCTGTTGACCTTGTGCCCCTGCCTCAAGTGTACAGCCGGGACGCACCTGCGAGCCGGCGAAAGGCCGGGAGAAGGCGTACAGCGAGTCGGCGCTGGGCCGTGCGCACGACAGCTGCTTCTGCAGCTAGCTCTGCTCCTCCAGCTGTTGACCTTGTGCCCCTGCCTCAAGTGTACAGCCGGGAAGCACCTGCGAGCCGGCGAAAGGCCGGGAGAAGGCGTACAGCGAGTCGGCGCTGGGCCGTGCGCACGACAGCTGCTTCTGCAGCTAGCTCTGCTCCTCCAGCTGTTGACCTTGTGCCCCTGCCTCAAGTGTACAGCCAGGACGCACCTGCGAGCCGGCGAAAGGCCGGGAGAAGACGTACAGCGAGTCGGCGCTGGGCCGTGCGCACGACAGCTGCTTCTGCAGCTAGCTCTGCTCCTCCAGCTGTTGACCTTGTGCCCCTGCCTCAAGTGTACAGCCGGGACGCACCTGCGAGCCGGCGAAAGGCCGGGAGAAGGCGTACAGCGAGTCGGCGCTGGGCCGTGCGCACGACAGCTGCTTCTGCAGCTAGCTCTGCTCCTCCAGCTGTTGACCTTGTGCCCCTGCCTCAAGTGTACAGCCGGGACGCACCTGCGAGCCGGCGAAAGGCCGGGAGAAGGCGTACAGCGAGTCGGCGCTGGGCCGTGCGCACGACAGCTGCTTCTGCAGCTAGCTCTGCTCCTCCAGCTGTTGACCTTGTGCCCCTGCCTCAAGTGTACAGCCGGGAAGCACCTGCGAGCCGGCGAAAGGCCGGGAGAAGGCGTACAGCGAGTCGGCGCTGGGCCGTGCGCACGACAGCTGCTTCTGCAGCTAGCTCTGCTCCTCCAGCTGTTGACCTTGTGCCCCTGCCTCAAGTGTACAGCCAGGACGCACCTGCGAGCCGGCGAAAGGCCGGGAGAAGACGTACAGCGAGTCGGCGCTGGGCCGTGCGCACGACAGCTGCTTCTGCAGCTAGCTCTGCTCCTCCAGCTGTTGACCTTGTGCCCCTGCCTCAAGTGTACAGCCGGGACGCACCTGCGAGCCGGCGAAAGGCCGGGAGAAGGCGTACAGCGAGTCGGCGCTGGGCCGTGCGCACGACAGCTGCTTCTGCAGCTAGCTCTGCTCCTCCAGCTGTTGACCTTGTGCCCCTGCCTCAAGTGTACAGCCGGGACGCACCTGCGAGCCGGCGAAAGGCCGGGAGAAGGCGTACAGCGAGTCGGCGCTGGGCCGTGCGCACGACAGCTGCTTCTGCAGCTAGCTCTGCTCCTCCAGCTGTTGACCTTGTGCCCCTGCCTCAAGTGTACAGCCGGGACGCACCTGCGAGCCGGCGAAAGGCCGGGAGAAGGCGTGCAGCGGGTCGGCGCTGGGCCGCGCGCATGACAGCTGCTTCTGCAGCTCGTATTTCTGCTCCTCCAGCTGTTTGATTTTGCGCAGCGCATCTTCGTCCGCCACGCGCCGCTCACGCTTGCTTTCCTGCGCATAAAATAGAAACATAAAAATTAAAGAATAACGTGACGTCTCCCGACCGAAATACTCTCAACAGAACAGACCAGGTACGATATTTTAGTACGGTGATGCTGATGATGCAATGCATAACTAACCAATTCAACGGTGCAAATGTAAGAACTTTTCTACATAAAGTCACATATTATTGCACCTGATTGGCACAGACAATAATAATATACGTAATCTACCAGGTTCAGCGTCTGCCGTATACCCGTAATCAGTTTGTCCAGCTGAATACCAGCGCTTTGGCTCCGGCTGCGGTACATGCTGAACCGAATCCTTTTTGACATTACACTAGATCGCTACTTGTATACAAATAAGTATAGATATATTTACACACGTCCTATTCTTTAACCTTTTAGTGTTATGTGTTTTTGTCAAATAAATGCTATGAGTTAGAGTTTAATCCGTGGCCGCACCTGCATCATCTTGGCCTTCTGCCGGTGGTCCTCGAGCTCCTGGCGCGCCTTGCGCTCGGCCGCCATCAGCTGCACCTTGTCGCGCTGCTCCTTGCTGACGCCCTTGTACATGTCCAGGAGGAGCTTCAGCTCCTTCTGCTCGTTCACCGCTTTCCTGGAGATATTCCGCTTATTTACTACTAGCCTTTTTCTGATCAATAAGAATTTTAACTTTGACAAAACAGTTCAGAAAAATCTTTTTGATAATAGCTATTAAAATAACCAAGATAAGCCAGCCAAGATTTGTTCTTATCTCTTTCTAGCAAAACAGAATTTAACATATAGTTTATACTGTAATTTAATATGACGTCACAGTGCACATCGGATCTCTCAGCCCAATCGCTGTCTCATTACAGTTTAAAATGCTTGTATCATTCTTATTTCTTGGCCGACTTTAATTTTGATTTCACTTTCGGTGATCTCTTTCACGTTATTTTCAAATTTTGATGAGAAATGCGATTTAATAATCTATGTAGATCGCGTATTGGTGTGGTTCTTACTTAGGTTTGATAAAAATCAGGCAATTATTATAGGGGAAATTTTATTTTACTAGTTATGTAGTATGTTTCAAAATTATGGGATACTATAGACCTTGTACTGTGGGGTGGCGGGGACTCACTTGAGCTGCTGCTTGAGGTCCTTGATGAGCAGGTCCTGCTCCTGCAGCTTGGCGCGCGAGTGGTCCTTGGCGGCCTGGGTCTTGGCGTCGGCGCCCGCGCCGCTGCCGCCCTCCTCGCCCTGACATACACACTAGTTAAGTACTAACAAGGTTGGAAGGGTGTGTTACATTGTTTGAGCGTTTTTCGTTTTTGAGTCCAAAAAAAACCGTCCATTGATAACCTAATTACGCATAATGTACGTTTCGAGCAAAGATTGGTCCGAAATCGTATTCTTGCTACTTTCTTGTAAAAATAATGTCGGCATTTCTGTGTCTGTCTGTCTGTCAGTCTACTTAGATCTTTTGAACTATGCAACAGATGTCCATTTTGAAAATTTAAACAATGTCTTCCAGGAGGTTTTTATGCATAAATCATATAGATAGATCTCGCCCAGACGAAGCCGGAGTGCATCATAAGATGTACATTAAAATATGTTTAAATAATTAATCTTAATTATACGACAAAGCGTTGAACCCAACTGAATAAAACCAGGGAAGGGACGTTTTTACTGACCATAATAAAACACCTTAGGCATTGGAGCGTGGTCAGATATTATTGAGCAATTTAAACTTTTCATTTTATTTTCATTTCTTTTCATTGTCATTTTTGAACACCTTGAATGCTCCAATATAATATTTTATGGACAGTAGTGTGTACAGTCAAGTCTAAAAATATGGGAGAACGCAACATCATAAAAATATGTCCCAAATTCCCAATGCACCTTATTCCAGTGTAATAAGAACTTCGGAATATATTTATGAGAGGATTATTTCGATGCATATTTTTGCACTTAACTGTACAACTGTGTGCGGACGTCATTGTATTTGTGTATGTGGTTACCTCCGGCTCGGGCTCCTCCTTTTTGACGGCGAGCGGTTTTTCATCGGTCGCGTCGCCGGCCGCGCCGCGCGTCCCCGCCTCCTCCAGCTCCTTGCGGACCTTCACAATAAACACGGAGTTCGAGGATTATAATTCCTCTTGAATAGGGTTTTACCTACTAAAAGACAGTTAAGAATGCGCCGAGCTTACAACGGATGTACAGTGGTGCCCTCATTACTATTTGTACTACAAATGAAAACACAATTTATGGACATATGACTTAGTTTAATAACAATTGACCTTCGAGCTATCAACTTAACGGAAAAAAGTGGCCGCCTTTTCCCGTTAAGCTTAGTACTAACTTAAATTTTGTTTTTACTTGCGGTTCAAAAAAGCATCGTCCAATTGCAAAGCAATTATTTAATTAATTAGAACACACAATAATAGTAATGAGGGCGCCACTGGACGGTCAACGTTTGCTCCGTGCAGTCTGAACTCCTTCCTTTTTCAAACTTGTCTATAACTGTTTTTAACTGACTGAGTGAGGCCGTTAATAGCATAATCGGTCGCCCTGGTCCTGACTCTTTGGTCTCGAATTAGGTCAAGAGCAACCCCACGTATAAGTTTAAAAGAAGTTATACTGGATAGCAAGCAGTAATGATGATGCTATCGTAGATTTTCCAGCATTTTTGGTGCAGTGCTAGGGTTGACAGCAGTGGCAAATATTAAATTGTTTCAACCAAGAATTAAAGAAAATCGAAGCCATTTAGAACTAAGTAATATGTAGATATGGTTGGTCATTAAATAACAATTTCTCAAAAAAACCCGATTCAAATATCGTCTTGAAGACCGCTTGTTATCTACCTCTACTTTTAAGTTTTATGTTTCTATTGTTTGTATTTTTTTTTGCGATGTGCATGCAGTAAAGAGTGTATTAAATACTTTAAATCGAAAATACAGGAAATATTATATGTAAAGACTAATATCCATAATGAAATTAAGGGTTTATTTATTATATAATAAAATATCTAACGCAGTTGCAATAAACCCTTATCTGATTTATATTGGCATTGACAGATGCCTAATACAGTTTAAGACATAACAACTATAGAAGTCATTTTGTTTCTTCACTGACTTCCTGTCAAGTGCCAGAACAGTTGCGTTGATTTTATGTGTGAAAATAAACAATATTATTAACTGATGAAAACAATGGAGACACTGAGGAGATCATTTTTTTTTTCATTAAAAGCAGGTTCTCCGATATTTTGTACCTATTGTGCTAAAGAAGTGGCACAATCAAAGCATGCTTTGACAAGGTATATGAAAACCCACAACCGTATTGAGAAATCTAATAATTATTTGAGTAATTTAGTCATTTTGGATAACAGTAATAAATACTATACAAAGTTATAATAACTGATTAAGGTAAAAGTGTACGGTTTAATTTTCAGCGACAACATGATATTGCATTATTTTAAACATTAATCATATTATACACCTCGGCAACCCTAGGTCACTGTCGTAGTCGACGTCGTTTAAATAATATGAACTTGCTATTTGTTTAATTATTTTTTACACTACAACAGATTTTGAAGCGGGTTTTACCACCATTTATAGAATGTATGTCCCAAACTTCCAACTGTTAAGTGTGGATTCCTAGTAACTTTCAATGTTATATATGACGTTCCTGTTGTATCGAGCTATCTATACATATAAAACTCTTCCATTACTGACTGGCTAACAAACAACAAACCACACACAACACGCAAACCGCTGAGGGACTTGAAATTTGTAAGGAAAAAGCAAGGATTTTCCTAAAATACCCCCAACGTGTAGAGATAGCGGAGAAGCCTGGTACCTTATTGAGCTCCTGGCTGGTATCCTTGTACTTGCGCTTGTAGCGGTGCACCTCCCCCTTGAGCTGCAGGTTGTGGTTCTGCAGCGACGTGATGAGATGCCTCATCTCGCGGTTGATGGGCCCGGTCTGCTCGTTGGCGGCCAGGTTCTGCTCGAACTCTATCCGTAGCATCTCATACTCCTTCCTTAGCTGGCCGAGGACGTCTTCTAGTTGGATCATCTCGGCCCTTAGGGCCTTTTGTCGGGCTAACTCTTCACTCTGAAATTTGAAGATGGGATAAACTTGTTAGGTTTTTCAGAATAGCTTCAAGAGCTGGATGGAATAAACATGGCTAACAGGGGACAATCTCACACAAATTGACCTAGTTCCAAATAAAGCTCTACTAGAAAACGATAAACATAGTTATAAAGAGACACACATACTTATGGAAAACATCCAAGACTCCGGAACAAATAATCACGTTCATTACATAAATATTAGCTTAACTCATGCAGGCGGGATCGCTAGCTTCAGAGGAGAATTCATTACCAACTGACTACTCACTTCGTCAAAAATATCGTCGGCCGGCTAACATCAGCAATTAAGACTTCGCGATCGAGTGTAATTAAATCAATTATGACGTATTTCCCCCTCTATTGGAATAGCCCCACCCAACCTTACTAGATCACTGAGATCGTATAAACAAATCGGCAGTAATTTTTTTGATAATTTAATCAGAAACTATAGTTTAAAAATAGTCACCTCCATCATCTCGATCTGCCGCATGTGCAAGTTCTTGGCATTCTGCAGCTGCAGCCGCGTATCGTCGAGCGCCGTCTTCATCTGCATGGACTCGTTGTAGAGCACCGAGAACTGGCTCTGCAGGCACTTGTACTCCGTCGTCTCCACTATCACAGATTCAGGGAGCTGGCGAATCTGGACACAAATTGGGATTGGTTATAGAGGCAATAAAGTTATAAGAATCAGTTTTAAAAAGACGCACAGCCTAAACGTTAGACCTATGGTCCCGTCCAATAAGAAGTCAATCCTGACAGCTGTCATCGCAGTACAATTTATAACCTATTCTTGGGTTTGAGGTTATAATTTGTAGGGCAATGACAGGTGTCAGAATTGACTTTTTAACGCCCGGGCACTATAGTGAGTTAACGTAGCCTAGGAGTGCACTCTGAAGGGAGTTTTTGTAATTTTCCCCGCAGTCCGGTAGAAAGTTGGCTATAACAGTAAACCAATTTTATGTATAGAAACGGGCATCCTCTAGAAGTAGTAACTCATACATGCAGGTGTGTATAGTGATACAGCCTGGCCCCAGTGAACAGAGCTCTTAGTAATCTTGTTGTTCTTTTTTTTTATTGCCATCTCCTCCAGCTGGCCGCCGCCGCCGTGCTGTCGCCGGACTGGTGGTACAGAGAGACTCACGTCCATCTTGAGCTTCTCGACGTCCTTGAGCGCGTCGCGGTGCTGCCGGTGCAGGCGGTCGAGCTCGGCGAGGCGGTTGGTGGCGAGCTCGCGCTGCTCCTCCAGCTCGGCCGCCGCGTCCTCCAGCTTGGCCACCGCCACCGCCGAGTGCGCCGGCGCCGCTGCCGCCACCGACGTGCTGGCGCCCGACTGGTGGTAGCTCTTCAGCTTCTCTATCGCCTCCGCCAGGTGGTTTTCTAGCTTGTCGTTGCGCGACCGGACCTGGAACATATTGAGATACATTTACATCTATCTTGGTACATATCTGCTCAATCATTAGCTGAGGTTTCCGTGACATCATAATCCGTACTCTGTCTCCCAATGTCAATGCAATGGCAAGTTTGCGTAAGTGTTACTGTTTTTTTTAGACTGTTATTTTCCGATGGTGCAATAAAGAGTTAACGTCAATACAAACATACAATCATAAAAATAATCAAACCAGGAAAATTTACGCTTTAAAATATGATTTTGGTTACAACATTTAAAAATGGAAAACATTGCTTTATAAATTATGTGGCTTGATATGATTGATATATAGAGTAAGGTTAATACTCTTCTACACATCACTGACTGCGAATAGATCAAACCGTTCTTCAAACACCAAATTCCCTCTGCTTTATAAATAAGCCAAGTCTTCAACTTCAACTTTAACTTTCAATCAAGTGAGTACACCAACCTTCAATAGCTCATACTGCAGATCATCAATCTGGTTCTTTAGCTCAGCGTTCTCCGTATCTCGGCTGTTGACGGCGTCTGTCAGCTGCGCTCCTCGTAGCGTCATGGCGTGGTGCGCTTCGTGCAGGGCTGTGCACAAGCCCTGCAGGCGACGGTTCTCCACCGTCAACTCGCTGTTAGTGGCCCGGACCACCTCATCTAAAGCCGGAGCTGGGGCAGTCTCTGCAGAAGGATAAATGAACTACTGAGCTCTTTGGCAATGACAAAAATACTATGAAATATGTAATAGGAATGTAGCATAATAGCCTATAAATCAATCCTTTGATTTTTTTGAAATATTAGTTTTTAGCTCAAAGTGTGCGCCACAGAGCTTCCGTAGGACTTTTGCCCAGGACTCCACCAAAACATCAACCTATGGAACAATCTCATGTACACTTTGTTTATTGTCTTTAACATTTTGAATGCCTAAATTCATGGGCTTTCCTTGAGCAGTTCCATTTTGTATAAAATAGGAGTAAAATTTCCTTAAAAAGGTCCAAGTCATGATGAGCTACAATACCCAGAGATGTACAAAATGGTTTTAAAAAAGCATTTAAATACAAAATGCAAAATACTTTTCAGATTTACTATTTCAAATGCAAAATACCAAATAGTTTTGTGTTTTGTATTTGAAATGCTAAATGCAAAATAGGTATTTTCAAAATACTTTTTCAAAATAAAATACCTTTTGACCAAATCTCAGATATTTTTATTTATTTTACTACGCTTTTTAACAATAATAGTTGTTCGAATACCTCATCACTCATTTTTCTTCTGTGAGGTCTCATAATCATCCCACCGTACGAAAAAAGTCTTTCTACTGGCGCTGAACTTGGTAAGGATATGTTGTTTTTGTATCACAAAGTATTTTGCATTTTGAAATGAATATTAAAAATGCAAAATATATCTCGAAAGGTATTTCAAATAAAATACAAAATGCTTCTTACTAAAAAGCATTTAAATGCAAAATACAAAATAGCTATTTTGCATTTTGTATTTGCATTTTAAATAGAAGTATTTCAAATAAATCGCATCTCTGACAATACCTCTACCTCTTATAATTGTCATCTTAATTGCAGGGATAACATATCTCTTAATTGTAGGGATAACATATCTGTATTTGACTTTGGGCTATGAAAAGGTTAAGGAACTAATATAAAACAAAAAAATCCTTATTTTGGGGCCCCAAATTTAGCGATTCAAAAGAGTTCTGTCACTAGAAGCTTTAAGACCTACTGGCATAGGCTATCCTTGTAATTAAAAAATTAGTATGAGTATAATGATTTAATAATCAACCACATTTCTCAAAGCTAGCATAATTTATTCATGAATAAACATATACACTCATATTATACACATTCTAAATTAGTGTGACATTTCGTGCAGTGATCAAGGATTTAGACATATCAGTGCCAACTGCCTGTCTAGAATAAAATAAAAAAAAACAAAAAAAAATACTACAGAAGTCAATAGTACTTGTAATTTAAACTCACCTTCCCCATCCCCTTTGATTGCCCTCCATATCTTATCATTTCTCTGCTGCAGGCGATCAAATGCTTGAAGCACCTTGGCCACTGCGCGTTTACTGACTTGCACTCTGTTAGCCAATTGGGCATCCAGTTCCTCTTTATCCCATGTAGATAACTGCATGAGGAATGATGTTGTTGCTTCATTCTCATCTGTAAACAGCAGTTTGAAGTTAACTAATGGTTTAAACACTTTAGACAAATGATTTTCATTAAAATAGGTTATGTTTACACGTAACACACAGCAAACCTCTACTCGGTCTGTCCCTGGTAACAAGGCTGCAAGTACAGATCAAATTTAGACTTGAATAATTGATATAAAAATCATACTTGCTTTTTGACATAAACCAAAAGTGTTTGTGCAAGCAGAGAAAAGAACAAAATCAATTCAATTAACCACATAGTGAATATGTTGTTAATGGGTCAGTTAATTATAAGAGTAAATAATAAGAGGACTACCTTTAGAATTTAAGTATTTACATATTACCTACTAAATAAATAATTAAACTTGATTTACTTTTGTTTTCAGACTCATCAGCAGTTTCGGCATCAAACCTCTGCAGTAACACCCTGATATCCTCATTGAGTAAGTTCCAGTACTGGTTGACAACACACAGCACAGCATCATCCTGTGTCTGACGCTTCTCCAACTGCTCTATTCGGGCCCTTAGCTCAGCCTCACACCTGTGGCGCTGCTCTATTCTCTATGGATATTAGACAGGATAATTTTCTTGTTTATTTAGTATAAAACAGATGGTTTACATTATGCAGCCACAATAAATAACCTTATATTTGTAGCAGGTATATTAACCAACATAAACATTAAGAATAAACTTAGAAACATCATTCATTTCAATAACAAACCAGCTTCATGTTTTTAAACTGTTTGATGATCTCTGAATTGTCACACAGCTGTTTATGTCATACTTATGGATAGTTTTAAAGCAATTTTGGCTAACGGATACCTTTAATTAAGAACAAGTAATCAAATCATTACCTGAGCTAACTTTTTATTCTGGAATTGAAGGACTTTTATGTCCATTTCCTCCAGAGTGGACACGGGCCCAATGAGGTGAGGTTCAAAATGAACCTTTTTGATCGGAGGCTGGCTGCTGCCGCTGCCCCCATCGTCCGCGTTCCGCTTAGACATCCTGAACTAAAAACATACATGAAATTGTACCATCAAAGATGTTTAATTACGAAAGTTTAGCATCTAACTATTGATCTGTAGTATACCACCAAATTAAGTTTACAGTAGTGTCTTGTACAACGTAAAACATCTACGTGTAACCGCAATTTGATCGGGTAATGCATACCTGCTTGTCAATATTGACAGTCTGCAATTTGTAGATTTAAATGGATAGTTTTATGTTAGGGGTTACTAAATGGGGGATAACAACTGAAAACCCTATCATCGTGATGAATATGATACTAATATGGTTTATATGCGTACAAAAACTAGTCGTCCGTCCGCTACAACCACTTCGCCCAAACGAAGACGTTTTTAAAATGTTGCAAGCAGAAAAAAAATCAAAACTAATTTCAATACAGATTATACAGACTATCTATGAACCTTATTATTTATGAATTATGAGTTATAAGTATAACAACAAATATAAAGATGGTTAACAATAATGCTCAAACTGTGTAAGGACCTGCTTGAAATTTTAAAAATCTAACATCGAAATTACGTCAGCTCCATCCCTTTCTCTCAATTTAGTCATGACGAGAGACAGGGATAGAGCGACCGTAACTTCGCTTTTCAAAGGTCACTGAGTTTTTAAATTTCAAACAAAAAAAACAAACGTAAAATGAATAGTTTTCCTCCGAGATAATTTACTAATTGCGAACAGGTTGGCCAAATAAATAAAAATACCTAGACAGCAGTCCGTTAAACTTTATTTATTTAAAAATATGTGCACATAATAAAATGTAAAATATTGTCTAATATAAAAATATGGCCATAAAAAAATAATCTTAGATATCTATACTAAAGCATTCACTAAATCACATCATAAGCGACCTGTACTCTAATTGATCTTGGAACATCTTGAGAAACACATTGTATTTTTTATCATGGAATGATTTGATCGTTACATCGGGCTTTATTACGTCGGCAGTACCTCCCATGTTTTGAATAGCTTCGTCCATGTTTTTGAAGTGCTGGGAGGCACAAGCCCCTAGGATGGCTGAACCAACTAAAACAGAGTCCTTCTCATGTGGTTTCATGATGGGCAAGCCAACTGCATCAGCCTGTATTTGGACAAACAGAGGATCTTTTGTGATGCCTCCACAAATCAGCAAAGATTTAAATGCTTCATACCCAGCCAGTACTAAAGCATCAATTATGTGTCTTGTGCCATACTGAAAAGAGAAAAAAAATATATAAGTACAAAACAAAAAGAGAAACTTAGAGCCACTTGCATCCAAGATGAAATCAATATAATACGAATACAACGCACAAATAACTTATTGAACAACGCACAAATAATTAACAATGAAGGACAAGAATATGGTAGACAATAGGCGTTCTTAATGCTAAAACCACCAGGAATTTTAACAATAAATCTAGATTGAGGACCATGTAGATAGAATTAGTCTTCGATCTGGATTTAAGCCTGTCAATGCCATATATTTTGTCACAGTTTAGCTGAACTTGCGCCTTAATTTAGATTTATGTGTTCACTGCTAGTGGGTCTAAAGAGCCTACTAGGGCCCGGTGACTAAGTACTTGTGTCTTTGTAAGATAAACTTAAACTTAAGCTAAAATTATTGTTTTGCTGCAACTGGCCCTTACATATTGTCTTTGACATTATAGTCTGTTCTTTTAGGTATTAAAAAAAATGTAAACAAAACTATCACGTCATAATAGTTCGTCAGCGTAGAAGCAGAACACTAATACTAGTGCAATAAAACAATTTTGATTGGCTGTTTAACAATGTCACGGTTTGGATTGTTTACATTATTTTAAATACCTAAAAGTATAGACTATAAGAGAATCACCTTTACTCATAGGTACTTACTGATAAACCTTGCAGTGTGGCAAGATACAATACTGCCAGGTTGTCTTCACTATTATTAATAGCAAGACCACTTATCATTCCTTTCATCATGGAGTCCGCTAAAGGGGACCTGTTTCCATGGTAGTCTGGCCACACATGAAAGTCTTTAGTCAATAGATTGATATCAGAAAGACCTTGGGAATCAGCCAGTTTAATCAATAAGTCCCTTAGATGATTCCGTACTCTGAAAAAATAATAGCATTCAAATTTAGTCTAAAATAACATTGAATTAAAAATTCCATTAGCTAGACCACATTCAAACATTTTTGGGAAATCTTATTAGATAGAATCCATTAAAAGTAATACTTTGTGCTAGTTCATAAATTTTTCAATTCAATAATACTAATACTTTGCTGGTTGAATCATAAGTTATTAATTTTTTCATACATACTCTCCAGTAGTGTGCTGTTTCAAAAGCTTAATGCCTGCAGGATGGCTCGAGATTACATGGTCCAGGAGCATGCCTGAGGCACTCTGCCCGGCCTCATTCAACCACATGTTAGGCACCATTGCACTAAAGTACGGGCCCCACACACCCTTCACCATCACTGGTATTTTATTCACAGCCATATGACAAGTGGAAGTCCCACAAATAAGTCCAAGACGGGTAGACATGTCATGGTCAATACCTCCACCATCTGTCCCAATCATACCCAGGCCTCCCGCGTGAGCATCAATAATAGATGCCGCTACTGGTGTGTTTGGTAGCAACCCTAGTCTCTTGGCAACGTCAACTGAAAGACCTCCACAACGTTCCCCAGGCATTAGGACCTGGCTGCCAATTTTCTTAAAGTTTTCTTCAGTCAAATCAGCCAGACCAATTTTATTTAGATAATCCACATTCC
Organism: Acleris laterana; assembly: GCA_963966035.1. Taxonomy (NCBI): domain Eukaryota; kingdom Metazoa; phylum Arthropoda; class Insecta; order Lepidoptera; family Tortricidae; genus Acleris; species Acleris laterana. The sequence goes on from OZ014444.1 coordinate 14,460,101, forward strand.
AGCCCTTCTTGCCATCCACTGAGCACTCATAGTTCCATTTACAAACTAAGGAGCAAAGAGACCTGCTCAAGGATCCAGTAGCTTTCCATGTAAGAAAGTCTGGGAGGTCAAAAAAGTATCCATACTCGGACCACTTAGTGGGAAGATGTCTTTTCAACCAAAGCAGTTTTGGCATCTCCATTTCCAGACTGACCTTACCCCCCACATACTTTAACATGTCATGGTTGGTGCTGTTGATGAAGTCTGCTTCGGCCTGGGCTCTGTGGTCCATCCACATTATTATGTTTTGTTCATTGTTGTTAGAATCACTTACAGCCAATGGTTTCAGATGTTTGTCTAATGCCACCAAGGAGCAGGTTGCATCAAAACCGATACCTTTAATGCTTGCTGGGTTAACACCGCTAATGACATTCTGGAACATTAAGAAAGTCAACACTTTAGTCAACAGCCTACATTTTAAACTCCACCATTAAGTGTGAAAATGTTCAATATAATTTTTTCATTTCAATTACTGGATTGAATTTTTGCACCTCTTGCACAAGGGGTCAAATCAAAACTAATCAAAGCATATGATATATTTTAGTATAACAACATGTAAAATATTATGTTGAGTTGTGTTAATAAGAAATGTACTGAAACATGGTTACATTTTATGGTAACTTTCACCAAAGCAATGGCAGTCTGCTTACCTTGTCTTGTTAAAAATAAATATTATTAAATGTTTAGCAGGGAACATACAACTGACCAAACAATAATACCTTGATGACATATTCGCAGCTGGTCCATATGTCGTCAGAAGACTGTTCATAGAAGTCTGTCTTTGGTTTCCAGACCTGGCTATCCTTCACAGAAGTGGCGCAAACATGACCTTTCAGGTCTACAAGGGCTGCCCGCACGCTCCCTGAACCCACATCAACGCCAATAAAATGAACTTCTTTCTCCATTATAACTGCACTTATTCAAAAACTTCGATACAATAATTTTAAAATCACACTGGGACTGAGCAGAGTAATTGGAGTGAATTATTTAATTGAGTAAAGATACTGCATTATATTTAACAAGCTAGGTTATAAACAGTTAAGATAACAATTATATTATGCTTGGCCTTGCTTGACTTTACAGATAACTGAGATAACACGTTCACAAGTAATAAAAACTTGATTCGTCGATAACCTTGTTTACAATCGGATCACAGTTGATCAACATTTTATAATATACAAATACTGAATACATTTCTTACAAGCTATTATTTAGCATGCCGTGTTTGTGTGTTTTAGCATGGATATCGTGGAATATAGCTATTTTCCATAAATACAACTATGAAGAATAAATAAACATAGGAATGTAATATTTAAAAACTTGGCGCTGAGAACTGTCATCGAAGTCAAATAAAAATAATTAAATAAAAGGTGGGCTCTACACTCGCCCGAGAACCGCGGTGTCTACACTCGTCGGCGCCACAGATTATAGGATATGTCTACGCGTTCCACGGCTTTTTACCTCGCCCGTGAACCGCGCCCTCTAAAGTAAAGCGACGCGATAAAAACAACTGCGCGGCTCAGAAATGCCCTACGTGAAACCGCGGATGCGCGCGATGCGACGCGATACGAACCTGGACTTTATCGCGCGAACTGGTTTTCTATTTAAAATTGTTAGCTACGGATTTTGTATTAGTAATGTGTATGGACAATATTAAGAAGGCGGCAGGGCCGACCTGGACTAGAACAGCCGCATCCAGATCTACATGGAAATCCATGAAAGAGGCATAATTCCAGCAGTGGACAGATATATGCTGAAGAAGAAGAATAAGAATGTGAATTGGCTAAGTAAAGTTTTTGGAAGAGTTGTAGATTATATATTTTTTCGATAGTCGTCATCCTAAGGATCAAGAAACTGCGGCTCTTTTATTTTTATTTCCTCTGATATTTTAGAAATATTTTTTTTAGTTATGAAGTTGACATTTGTAAACTTTAATGACCGACAAGCTTGTTGCCTTCGTGTACTTAATGAAAAAGAAAAAAAAAACACTTCTATATCTGTCATTGTCAAATCAAATCAAAGTAAACAAACGGTTCAATTCAAATAAGTAGGAGGCCATTTGCAACGTTAAAAGATGGCGGATGTGTAATTTGTTTTAGTTTTATTTTTTTGTGTATTTAGGTGTTCAAAGTTCTTTTCTGATAGTGATTTGTACTTTTTATGCCATTGTGTTGCACAGTGATTGAAAACTTGGACTTATTTCGCGTATCTGGCATCTTTCTTCTCGTTACAAGTGGACTCGAAGTGGTACATAGGTTAAAACTATCTTGACCTCTGTCCTACAAACTACCGAACAACGTTGCCCCCAATCTTCCCAGAGAAGATTGGATTGTATTTTATTGCTATATTGATTTATACTTATATACACTTGACACTGGCGAAATCACTAATTCGTGGAAACGCCATAGCCCGGCGGTAGTAGCTGTTGAAGTCGCCGCGAAAAAAAAAAAAAAAAAAAATTCAAATAAGTAAATTCAAGTAAATCTTTGTAATACTCCATTTCCAAAGTCCGTGTGGGATTGCCGAATTCATTGCGTGGATTGTACAATTCAAAGGGGCTCTCTTGGCTATCAAAAAGCAGAGCAAGAGTCGTCGTGAAAGGAACAAAATCGGTGTCCAAGAAGAAGTGCCAAAGGGGTCGAAAATAAATTGTAGACTAAATATCGTGCAAAGGTTGCTCTACAAAGCGGCAAAATGAAAGTCCGGAGTTCGTTCTGAGATCGTTAAAAATATTTCTAAAAACACTGGTCACATGAAACTCAAGCAAACAGAAAAGAGCCGTTGAATTGAATCGTTTGTTTACTTTGATTTGACTTGACAATGACAGATGTAGAAGTGTTTTTTTTTCTTTTTCATTAAGTACGAAAGCAACAAGCTAGTCAGTCATTAAAGTGTACACATGTCAACATCATAAGTAAAAAAAATATTTCTAAAATATAAGAGGAAATAAAAATAAAAGAGCCGCAGTTTCTTGATCATTAGGATGACGACTATCGAAAAAAAATATAATTTACATCTCTTCCAAAAACCAAAAATGATATCGGCCGTTTCAATAGGCAAAGTAAAGCCTATTGAAACGGCCGATATCATCATCACTACATAGTATAAAACAAAGTCGCTTCCCGCTGTCTGTCCCTATGTATGCTTAGATCTATAAAACTACGCAACGGATTTTGATGCGGTTTTTTTTAGTAGATAGAGTGATTCAAGAGGAAGGTTTTTATGTATAATAAATTTTGTTTTATGTACGTGTGTTATAGAAAACTCAAATAAACCGAAGCGAAGCGAGGGCGGGTCGCTAGTTGTACAATAAATAAATTTAAAAACCATGACTTTTTATTTGTGTAGTACCTGCTATAGATTACGTAAGAGCTTTTAACCAATGATCGATTTGGTCGGCGCGATCAATCTCTCTTAAGCAAAAATCAGTTCACTTCGAATTGTTGAGTAGGTAACTGATAATGTCGAAAATAACTCTAAACTCTGATATAAAGATAAAAATGTAAGGTTCTCGTATAAATAACTCTCAGTCTCAGAAAAAACATTATGAAAATGCAAGCGCTGCAAAGATGCGATTTAATTAATATTTACACCCGTCGCTCGTCAGACACGCCACAACACAGTTTTTAGAATTACATTACACAGAAGTGAGTGCAACACATTTTTGTGTAACACTGTTACACTGTTATTTTATCTGACATCATTGGTATCCGTTTATCCGTAAACATTCTTCCACTACGAGTTTATCGGTTATCCAAAACGTAGTGATTATATACTCTTTGGGTTATCCGTTGTGCCACAGATTGTAAGGTGTGTCTATTGACATTAGTTAAAAAAAGGAAAAACAACTTTTAGGCATTGGTGATTCGGTAAACATAACCTAAAAATAAAATTGTTTGTTATTCTACTTCTTCTAAACTTAATCATTGATTGACAATCATGGTACGATTTAAAAATAGGTACGTATTAATAATTCCTCTTGAACATTTATAAGTTACTACTCAGATAATTAATGTAACTGCTTGATTGAAGGGACTTGAATTTTTGTATTAAATTTGTTTGACTCAAAATGACTGTCTTAGGTGTGAGAAACGAAGAATTTTTGAATTTATTTACAAATCTGTAATCAACCACTGTTAAAATTGTGAATTAGGTGGTTATAGTTGATGACAGTTATAATTTATAACTATTTTCAGGTATGTTACAGTAGAAATATCGAGTCCTTTGGTTCCTGAGAACAAGCCATTAAGCCTTAAATCAAAAATATTCCATGAAACAGTGCTCAACAAGATTCAACAACTATATGGCGATTTTGGTGTAGCTGCAGTAAGAACGGGTTTTTTAACAAAATACTGCAACGAAAATACACGAATAGCTATAATTAGGGCAAGGCATGGACCACATAAGTTTGTTACTAGTTGCTTACCATTTATAACTAAAATAGGTAATCTAGATGTAAGTATAAGAACACTTCATGTGGGAGCGACCCTCAAACATTGTTTCAAATTCATTTTGAAGCACCAGAGAGCATACTTAGACTCAGTGTGGATGAGTTTGAAGTCAGATGAAGAGAGGAAAAGACTGGAAGCAGTGGTAATGGATTTCACAAAGACAGATGTTGCAATAAATATAGACAAAATTACATAAACAAGTGTTTTATTTCAAAAAGCATAAGTTTTTACACACCTTCTAATTAATATTTACTTGTATGTTTGATAATCATGCATGTTCTTTTAGTACACATCAATCATTGTAAGAATAAAACTGTATCTTCGTAAGGCCCATGTCAAATTTTGTTACTTAGAAAAAGAGTTTTGAGTAAGTCGTCTAAAGTCAAATGTCACTTTGACAATTGTCCTACATATAGGATGTTGGGCCTTACAAACATAAACATTACAATAATATAACAAAAATAATAATGTCAGCCAATTTAAGCCTCATGGGGTGTTTATTATTGTAAATTTTTTACCTCATTAACTAAATTTAATGTTCAGATGCAATTGAATTTACTAACTTACTTAAAACGACACTAATTTAACAAACCGCTACCAGTGGGCATTGTTCCTAAAATGCAGGCAAGTAAGTTCTTTCGTTTGTTTGTTTTTTTAAATAAAACCTATTGAAGTTATTTAAAAAGTTATTTGCTTGGAAATTATTACCAAATCCGTAACGAACAGAATTATGTATTTAACTTTTCATAAAAACAGGTAAATTGTTTTGGCCTGCTTAAGAGTTAAGCCATCCTCTTATGGTGCGTTCCTATATTTATAACCGTGGATAGAGTTATGACGTCTCATTAAAATTAGACATTTGCAACATACAAAATATGACAAATATTAACAAGAACTCTATCCATGGTTTTGAATATAGGAATGCATAATTAATGTACTTAAATAACATAAGCACATGACAATCAATACCGTCTTAACTCGAAATGTGACAGTGTTGAAAATTTAATTCTATTTACAAACTAGTACAAATAGTTAAGCATTACAATTTATTTTTGAGTTAATATGGTATTGAATGTCATGTGCGTATATTGTCTAGTTGGCCATGCAGCCTATTCATAGATTTACTCTTTTAGCAACCATTTCTTTAACATTTGCCAGGGAGTTGTAAAAATAATTTCTTCCTTAACGTAGATTTAAAAATAGGCACTTGCTCACACTCAGGTCTAAGCCTGCACAGTAAGGTGACTTCGTTTGTTACTTTAGTAAATAGATCAAATAAATGTTCTCTATTGGCATTTTTCTCCATTATTCTACATAATATCTGAATAAAGAATGATCCTAATTCTGGGCTTCTAAATGCCTCCAATTCAGGTGAAGTGGCCCAATAGACTAAAAAGTCTGTCTTACGTAGAGTATATTGTGGCCCATCTGCAGCTAACCCGGGTACCATATCCTCGCTCTCAACCTGACATGCTTGTAGTATCAATACCTTGGGCTTTCCACGTAACAGAGGAGCATCATCCAGCAAGTTTTGTATATAATCTACTTTGATTGCCACAGAATCTGCGGCATACACATGACCCCTGATCCCATGAGACAGGATACAGAGCATAAACATGCTGTCATCTGCTGAAACACTTTTGTGTATGACATCTTGAATTAAAGCTATCATTTCCTTTCGGTCCATGTTGTCCTTAGACAAAATATCAAAATTTAATGCGCGCATTGTTTTTTCCAGCATAATTTTGTCCCGAGTCGATCCATCTCTCTTTTCCAAAGGCTTGGTTTTGCGCTCAATACTATCCCTGGATGAATGGAACAATTCTTGGTTGATTATACAACAAATACCCACCCTTTCCTTAATTTTGATTGGATATATGTCCCCTTCTTGTCTTTCTATAACCATACTTCTTAAGGTTTCTCTGTCAGATTTAAATTCAATTGGCAGGTCCTCCATATTTAGTTCTGCAAATATGTTGAAAACATCATTCAATTGATCACTAATGTTTGCTGTGTTGGCACTGTGTTCTTTCTTGTTCAGAATACTTCTTGTGTCAGCTGCATGGGCACTTGTAGATGGTGCATCTACTTTGCTATTCATTGTTTTCTCTATATCCCTCAATGTACTGGTGTAGAACTTCAGTTCAACATCTCTGTCCATTATCTTCAAAAGATCTCCCAGGGTACATCCACCAACAACATCCCGTTTTTCAGGACTATATTGATTAACGGTAATGAATTTTTGGCACATAAGTTCTAGGAGGACCAATTCACAGGTATCATATTGCATGACTTCCATTTCAAAAGAAAACAAAGCCCTCTTAAAGTTTTCAAAGGTACAGGAAGACATGTTTTCACAGAGATGATATAAAGCTTTCTTCATGGGATTGATATAGGAACTGGAGCCATTTGACGAAAAATGATCTTTTACTGTGGGGACATGGAAACCCAGCTTCCTAATTAAGCTATGCAATTGGCAAATGGTTAGTGCTTCCAACAACTGTTGCCGCCAAGTTGGCGTTGCTTGTTGAGCGTTCAAGGCCCAGTCTCGTAATAAATTTAAATGATTCACTTCGACACGTTGTAAGATAATAAGACGTTGCAACGCTGTAGTAGGTACATCATAGAGTAAGAACACAAGGGATATCAAATCGTAGTTTTCCAAATCTTTTTCTATTTCAGATATTACCTCCAGGTTAATGGCATTAATGTGCATATGTATTCCGTTGGTAATATTGCTACCTTCAGCTGGTATAGTGGAGTCGGCACACAACATTTTCAGACTTTAATCAAACAGTTAACTGCTGAGTTCTTGCTTAGCACTAACTAAAGCCTTAAGTTTCTAATACGGCACCACAAAAACAAGACGTAAATCGTAAATATCGTCATTGGTCGTGTATGACACAGGTCGTAGGTAATGTAGATTCGGGAATTCCCTAGCTCCCTTACAGCAATTTCAATTAAAACAAATACTGTCAAATCGTATTGTCTATGGTTGATATTTGAGGTACTTTTATAACAGCATGGCTTTGTATTATGCTTAAAAATAATGGTATCCAAATCAAAGTTTTAATTTTTAAAACAAAAACGTGTGTCAGGAGAACGTTATAATTATAACAAATTCTCTCTCTTCAATCAATTTCCAAGTGTGATTCTAACTGTTAGTTTCCGCAAGGCGCCAGCGCTATTTTATTGAGTTGCATAATAAGCAAATTATGTTTCGGTTCCAATACCAATAGCATAGTTTAAAAAAAACAGCAGGAACTTAATTATTGTAACTGTAACTATGCCTGTAACTCGTTTGGAGGTACTGAAGCTCTATAAAAACATAGTGTTGTATTCAAAATCTTTGACCTTAACGGACCCTGTTTACTTTAAAAGCAAAGTATCTGCTGAATTTAAACGCAACAGGGATCTCGTTAACCATAAGGATATCAGATTTGCTTATGAGGTAAATATGAATTTAAGGTTAGATTCTGTTCTTGACTGCTTTTTATCCGATAGTTACAAACGGAACCCTATTACTTAGGCTTGCTGTCTGTCCGTCTGTCGCAGGTCTGTATCTTTTGAACCGTAATAGCGAGACACATGAATTATTCAGAGACTATAATTAAAGTAAGTAAAATAAAGTTTATAAAACTAAGGAGGGTTACAAGAAACAAGTTTTTTGTGGGCAAGTCGCTTGGGCTTTCTTTATTTTCTATACTATTTAATATTTTATTTTGCTAAAGTTTAACCAACTACATAGTTACATAACCTGATACTGGATACTTTGTACACTTTCAGAAAGGCGAGGCACTACTGCGCCGTGGATCAGTTGTCTAACATGTTAAGGACGGTTTTCTTTATCCGACCGCGACTTATTACGACCCAAGTAGCTCTTAAGCACACCATAGACTATTCCAAAGTGCCTAAAATAAATGAAATAGACTTGTCGGAGAAATTCGTCAGAGGTAGCGGGCCTGGAGGCTCGGCAGTCAACAAAAACGCAAACTGTGTAGTCCTTACACATATTCCTACAGGTATTAGATTCATGTCTATCTTTAGTAATTTTATGACTTGAAAAGGTTTGTCCTCATAAATACTGTATTTTATATATAACATTCCTAATTAATTACCCAATGTACTATACCAAGTACAAAATAAGAATACTCTCTGCATACCCCATTGAGAGAGAGGCATGAAGGAATGTATATATGCATCTATGTAAATAAGAGTAGTGTTTCAGACTGAGACGGTTAGTTATTATCACTTATTTTTACTTGTAAAGTCAGCATCAAAAGTAGCTAAGCAGAATAACATGCTATAAATGATCTAGACCCAACATATTCTCTCGACAATCATCATCATGACCTCTTCGGTTGTGTAGTTACTTCTGCTGCTGACTGTACAAGTATGTGGGGAGTTTAATGACTTTTCTGCTTGAGAGCTGCAGATAAACTTGCTTCTATGACTTATAGGAAAAATAATAAGAATAAAGAATAAAATCACATGGTTACAAATACACAAGCATTATCTATTATGATCTAACTTATAACTAGTACAGAGATTATAACATTTAATAATGTGCGCAAAGGAAACTTACAAATAGAAACCTTATTTAAATGGTACATGGACTGAAATAATAAACAGTAGTTGCTAAAACAGCCATTTTTTAAAATGAATCCTCGCAATTTGTCTCAGATGGATTTGATTTATAATTTCAGGTATAGTTGTGAAATGCCATAGCAGCCGATGCCAGGATGATAATAGGAAAACTGCAAGGGAAATGATTATAACAAAACTAGATGCAGAGGTTAATGGAGAAGAGAGCGTTGCTGCCCAAAAGAAAAGAATAGAAGAGAAAAAGTCAAAACGGTCCGAATACAAGAGAAAAAAAATGGCACAACTGAAAAGTGAATGGATGAAACGAGAAGGATTGTAGATAGTTTTGTAAATTTTATTAGTTATGACCAGAGCTTGGGTTTGGAAAGATTAACAGCATACATTATAAAGCTTGAATAGCGTCACAGCGCATAATTAGTCTAAACCACTAGACCTAAGTCATTGAAATTTGTGGGCAATCTTAACCCTTACCCTAGGGCTGCACTATGAAAGGATTTTTGAAAAATCATCCCCTGAATGGGAAAATTATGGGTCAAAAATTCTATGTGTACAAACATGGAATGGGCATCCTCTATTATACATAACTTGTGAATGTACTCTTGGTCCACACAAACGTCGAGCGTCCAGTGGCGCCCTCATCACTATTATTGCGTTTTCTAATTAACTAAAGAATTTCCTTGGAATCAGACGATGCGTTTTTGTAGTGCAAGTAACAATACAATTTATGGGATACATAACAAACTTTAATAACAATTACCCTTTGAGTAGTCAGCTTAACAGGAAAAGGTGGCCACTTTTTTCCGTTAAGTTTATCACTCGAAGGTGAATTGTTTTTAAACTATGTGATATACCCTATGAGTTGTGTTTTCATTTGTAGTACAAAAACACACTGGCTCCAAGCTCTGGTCATGCTATAGAAATTAGTCAACAAATAAAGCTAATGTAAATATAGAAGACTGTTGTTGAATTATGTGACTTTTGTTACCTATTAGAAGAGAATAAACATTAAAAAAAAATGTACCATAGTTTATTTTTCAGTACAGATTATACCAGACAGCTTAGCTCTAGTTTTAAATAGGCACAAAATCAATCCCTTGTATACCTGCCTTCTTATCATATAGCAAAAAAAGTTTGTAAGAACATTTGTTCGTGACAAAAAGGAACAAAACACTGATATACGGAAAAGGCCTGGGCCGGTATTCTAGGCGCTAAAAACCATATCGTCTTGGATCCGTTATCGTTGTCGTATTGTCAACGTTTTGATAGCTCTTTTTTTCTGCTTTTATACCGCTGGGAATACGCCCTGTTGTCACGAAATGGTTCCAACTCCGCGATATGTACAGTCAACCAGAGATGGGCATTATTCGAATAATTATTTATTCGAATAATTATTCGAATAAAAAATAATTCTTAATATTTTTATTCGCGGATAATTTATTCGTCGAATGATTTATTTGCGAATGATTTATTCGCGAATAAATTATCCGCGAATGAATTATTCGACTACTTATCGAATAACGAATAATTTATTCGCTATTTTATTCGGATAAATTCATGAAAAATATTTTTATTTTTTTGGTTATTCCATTCAAATAACTAAGACCAATTAGAAATAAAGTGACTCGTTTATGAGTACTGCATATTTCAACACCTTAAAGGTTGACAATAAGGTTAAGGGATAAACCCAGGTAAGTAGTAAAATAAACAAAGGTGCAGCGAAGACATCGGATTAGTCACACGTAGTTAGTAACTTTCTAGCCTGGCCTGAACAGAGATAGATATATGAAAGAATTAGATAAAAGATAAGATAAAGATAAAAGATGTTTATTCAGTAAGTAGGCCGCACGGGCACTTTTACACGTCAAAAATCTACCAGCGCTTCGCAAGAGACCACTGCTGAGAAGAAGCGCCGCAAGAAACTCAACAGTTAGTCGTTTTTTAAATATACAATTTTAAAACTTAACCTATCATTATATAAAACAATGAATCTAACATACGATACGATACGATACTTAACAATTTTCTTATCAGTTGTTGATTCCTGAGTAAATCTAATAGTTTATATTTGCATTGCACATAACACTTGTCAATCTTTTCAAAACCTATCGCGTCTTGGTTTTTTTTTAAATGATTGAATTAAGCGATGATGAGGAATATTCGCATTTCCAAAGTGATAGTAATAGCTCATGATATGTACAAACAACATCTTTCAGTAATGTTTAGTTATTAATTTTCTTGAAAAATGGAGCAGGTATTCCAGTACGTAATAATTATTCGTGGCAATTCATTCAACGAATAAATTATTCGCAAATAAATTATTCGACGAATAATTTATTCGAATAAGAATAATCATCCGAGAATTTCATTCGTTATTCGCGAATAATTTGGTTATTCTTATTCGTTATTCGTCATTCGAATAAATTTTGCCCATCTCTGCAGTCAACCAATTTGATTTCTAGGCAACATTGGACTATGTTAAAGTGACGTTGTTAACCAAAACGTAAGAGAGTCCCTATGATTTGGTTTACAACGTCACGTTGACAAAGTCCATAGTGGCCTAGGAATCAAATTGGTTGACTGTACGCACAGACCACTTACCCTATAGACTCCGCATACAAAGGCGCCCCCGTAAGCCATGCTTATGCTCACAGAACACTAATTGGTTGCCATGGTTCTATTGGCGCGCACCACGACGCGCACACTTGATTATTCGTTGACTTTGAACTAGCCAATCACGGTGCACTTTCCGCCCCCCGCGCCCCGCCATTTTGGCTTAATGAGATACTAGACAAACTGTTCCGAAGCGGAGTCTATAGGGTAAGTGGTCTGTGACTGTACGTTATACGTGAGTGAAAAACATTACAAATACCTAGATGCGATATAATCTGTCACAAAACTCCCAAAGAAACTGACGTACATTGGTGCGCCGATTGCATGTATCACCTGTAGAAAAACCGGGCAAGAGCATGTCGGACCATGCTCATTGTAGGGTTGCAAAGCTGTTACGAGAAACACAAAAAAATATCTCGAAAAACAACATTTACTCGTAAGAACTACTTAATCGTCTTAGATAATTTTTAGCAGGTATAAACACTTTAGTCGCCTGTGTCTCCCGAACTAATTAAGTCGACTTAGTCGTGATAGTTTATCTTTTAAATTCGTTATATATATGCGCTTTCATTGAAGATATTTTTAGTAGGTAGGAACTTGACTCTTAACAAAAATTAGCGTTTTAAAGCTTAATATTTCATAAAAGGATCTCTTAATCGAAAAATTGGTTTCACAAACCCGCAATATTTTTGAAAGACCTATCTAAAGACACCCCACACTATGCGATAGACGAGATAAAAAAAACATCCCCACGTCGCGTGTAGGGGAGGTACACGAAAAAACTTTATTTTGCAGTTTTTTTTTACCACTTCGTTGGAGTGACTAATATGTAAATCAGTTTCCGGGGAGTACCCCTAATTCTCCTCGTTGGGGGTCGATTTTCGGAAAATCCTTTCTTAGTACCCCTAGACGTCATAAGGAACCTCTGTGCCCAATTTGGAATCTCTAGACCCAGCGGTTTGGGCTGTGACTTGATATACAAGTCAGCGAGTCAGGTTAGCCTTTTAAATATTATTATATAGATGGTGCAAAGTGCTCTAGCAATGTCTAGTACAAGCCTAGGGCTTAGTTTGGGACTAGGTCAATTCGTGTGAGATTGTAGTCCCCTTATTTATTTATTTTGCAAAATCTGGTTACAGAATTATCAAGTTTTTACAGTTGTTGGTAATCCTATAGCTCAGCCTACCCCACTCTTGAGTGTAAGTAAGTAGGTACTTACGTATATTACAATAATTGATTAGTACCATGACTAATAGTATAATCTAGGCATTATTTCTTTACATATTTAGTCTTTATATTTATATACAACGTAGTTGTATTCACTAACAGTAAAATGTAAAGTAAACAATCTCTTTGTTTCACGGTCATAATTCCTACTCGTAGGTACATTATATTTAATAGCGTTGTTTTGTTTGAAACTGCATCATAGTGGCACCGGCGGCGTGGAGCGGGCAAGTTGAGATAACTCCGGAAATGAACACGTCGATGGTCCCCGGCGTCCGGCCGGACGACCGGTCTGTCTGTGCGCGGACTATGCTGCCCTTCTAGATGAAAAGGACCGTGCACAATTTGATAGTCCAAGCAAATTTAAAGAAATAAGTCACTTATACTTTCGCAGTTTTATGAGAGACGCGCCCTTTTTTCTAAGGACAGGGGCAGTAAGTATATAAGGACTCGTGTACACCGTGGCCTTTAAAAATCGGCTCCGGCACGAAATGACCACCATCCTAAAATGTCTATTACCCAGAATGACTGTATCCTATACCTAATAACCTCATTTCACATTGACACCACTATTCAAAAAGACTACATTTCAAATTTACTATTTCTTAATAGAATCACTTCCCAAAATTACCACCACACAAATTGACCACAACTTAAAAAGATCACGTCTTGTCAGAATGACCACTATTTGTACACACAGCATCACACCTAACTAACCATTAAAGACAGAGCAGAGAGAAAAAGAAAGAGATGTATATATGTGTAATATGTCATCAACATACGCATTTTAGTGCGAGTCTCATTCATGCAATATTTCAGATTTCTGAAGTGTAGGTGTGTTGCTGTGTGTACCAAGAGGCTAGTCGGACAGGTCGTATGTTAAGATTGGTTATTTTAGAAATGTGGTCAATTTGGGAGGTGGTCATTGTGGGAAGTGGTCCTTTTGAGATGTGGTCATTTTGAAATGGACAATTTGAAAATGTGGTCTTTGTAGAAACTAGTCATTTTAAAAATGTGGTCGGTATACGATGTGGCCATACTGGCCAATTAGGGATGTAGTAATTTTAGATTGCGGTCGTTTTAGGAAATAGACATTTTAGAAAGTGGTCATTTTGGGAAGGTGGTCATTACGTGCCGGAGCCTAAAGTTAGTAGTTACGTTATAAATCCAAGTTAGAAGTTACGTTATCTCCATCCCTTGCTCGAATGGAGATTTTTATCTCGATGCACTTAAGGCGCTCGCTCGATACGCGATTATATTCCTTTGGCTGCTTGATGAACTACTGTTCTATTTTGCACTATGGCTCTGCGGAGCAGGTAAAATGTAATTAGATTAACTTTTGATAAACTTTTCCTTTCTTCTCGGTACTTCGTTTGTAGGTAAAGATCCTGTGAGGCTTACCATACAACAACAGAACAAGATAAATTTAATGAAAGTTGAGAAAGAAACTCGACTTAATTAAAAAGGTTGGGATTTTTTATTTTGTTTTTGTGGCTTCCTGTCTTTTAATCAAGCCAGTTTATTGTTGTAGGTATGAGCTATAAGTACAGACTATATTTTATACAATACACTCTCAGCTGAAATATGTTACAACTAGGAAACCGCTGGAAGGAAACGCACAGCTCATTAAGATCAGCAGTAGGTAGTAGCCAAGTATACTTCTGTATTAATAATTTATAATTAATTAAATGAGGACATAATCTTTGGCCATAATCAAGCGTTTGAGAAAAAAATAGGAAAATCCTACTAGACCAGATTTGTGGCCTAGGCGGTCATTAAAGTAAAGGACGGTGCCAATTATTAAGAAAATACAAAAGTTCGATTATCTCGAAAACGACGCCACTTTTACAAAACCTATAAGTGCTTCTTTAGGACCACCAGCCTAAGGTGCCCTGTCGATGGATGGAACCTTGTCCATTATTTACTGGACACCCTGTACACAGGGCCGGTATTCTAGCCGCTAAAAACCTTATCGTCTTTGATCAGTTATCGTATATTGTCAACGTTTGACAGTAGGTAATGGCGCCTGACGTCAAAACATTACCGTAACAGGTCAAATACGTGAATAGAGGCCCAGGTACAGTGCTTCTATTTTGTTAATGTAGTTCGGCAATCTTCGTTTTTGTATGAAACACGAGTGACTGATATAGGTGCGAGTGCAAGGCTGATAGCGATAGCCAGCCGAACTATATTAAGAAGCTGGGGAGAAGGTGGAGTACTGTAATTAAATTACTTAATAATGCCATCCGCCACCAAGGCATTCTTTTTGTTCCAAATCTTGTGCAAATAATAATCTCTTCGCTGAATCGCTACCCACGTGTGTAGCATTTTCCTAGAACCAAGTAACTACCTACTTAATTTCAAATTCAAGGTGGTATTGTCACCATGAATATCCCAAACCTACGCTATAATGGACCTGGCTTGTTTCCAAATCGCGTAGGTTTCCCAGAATTGAACGCAGTAAGCTCACATAGGTATAATATAATTCTGCTTCAGTGCATATTTCATAAATTTATCGTTGAATCCTTAGAAAGTTTATCAGGTGGAAAATGCATTGAAACTACACAATTCTATTCCCAAGCGCTCTTAGTTCATGCCACATAAGTCGTATCTTTTGAACCGGACTGTGCAATATTTTACACGCAAATCAGGAATGCTCTTACATCAACATCATCAGCCGCAAGACGTCCACTGCTGGACAAAGGCCTTCCCCAAGGTTTTCCACAACGATCACTCCGCTGCTGCTGTCATCCAGCGGTTTCCCGCGAACTTTATCAGATCGTCGGTTCCCCTTCGTCGAACCCAACTCGGCTGGGCAGCTTTCAGTAAGTTACGCTCTTCTCGTCCCAAATACCGCAGTGCCTCAAGGCAAGATTCTTTGATCAGTGTGTGTGAGACATGGTCGCTCACAATGGGCCTCGTAATAATGCTCTTTGTTTATTTTAAAACATTTTTGTTAGGTTTCTTGTTAATTAATTCAAAAGTCCCGGGATTTTTGCTGACTGATTTGTACACTTTAGGTGGCTACTTATTGACGATTTACCCTATCTACGCGCACTAATTCCCAAATCGAATACAACATAATGCGCCGAAAACACTCGCAGCATTTGCCCCATTTTATCGCCAACGAAACCTGAAACGGTAATTGTACGAATTAATTAACAAGGACAGTTTAATCAAGATCGATGACAGTAATATCATAACAGAGTAATCCTCGAAAACCGGGCAAATTTATAATGGCTGAATCTACGTCACGTCACGGGGGTAATTGCAAAAAGCCCGCCATTGCCCTACCCTTGACCTCAATACCGCCCGGGCCGTTTCTGCCTTTTACGGTTACTTAATGAATAGGCTTCGGTTTCTAACGTTATTAAGTATGCCGCGGTCACTGGACGCTGATGTCTTTATAACGTTGTTTCCAAGTAAGCAAGAATTTAATTCCATTTGCACGGCTTTTATGTCTTCGGAGGGATCTGAAATGTATTGTTGAAACCTTCAATCGAAAAACTTATCAACATAATGGTACACATTACAGACTTAAGGCGGATTCGACAAAACGAGATAACGTCTTATACCTAGATTAATCGCCGTTTTTTTTATGGCATAGAGAAGACAAACGTGCACACAGGCCACCGATTATAAGTAGAAACTGTGACCCATAGACATTCGCATTCACAAGACTGCTATGCAATCCTAAGACTGCAAATGCGTTGCCAACCCTGAGGACTAAGATGGAATGCCTCTATGCTAGTCATTTCACCGGCTGTCTTATCCTCAAACCGGAACACAACAATGCGAACACTGCTGTTTGGCGGTAGGTTAATGGATAAGATGGTGGTAGCACAAGGTCCTACCACCCGCAAAGACTGTATTGACTAATCTCGGAGTAAGTTTTATTCCAGATTGGTAAAATCTTCCTCATATTATAAATGAGAAAGCTTGGATGTTTAGATGTTAAATTAAAACATCTCATTGCTACGGGAAATCAAATCAATCGTTTAAAGCTATGAATTTGCTCACAAGGTGGCGCCACTTTGTATGCACAAGTAATAAAATTGAAAAAGTAATGTTTACGTTTTTCATCCTGATTTCCTTTCAGTTTGTATTCATGGATGCGTGCGTCCACGAAAGTTACTAAAGAAATACACTTATTTATACTAAGTAGGTATTCATTCTAGTATGGAATATGGAGTATATGGAGGGTATAAGTTTTAACAGAAAAAATATCTAATGACCGAGTGCTGAATATAATAAATGAAAGTAGGAATTTACTAGCAACAATAGAAAATAGAAGAGGAACAATGATGGGACATGTACTAGGACACGACCTTTTCCTTAGAAATATCATAGAAGGAAAGAGAGGCAGAGGAAGACCAAGAAGAAATTACCTTGAGCAGATACAAGAGAAGGTAAAGGTTGGGTCGTACCAGGAAGTCGAGCAGTTGACCGAGGACAGGAGCGGCTGGCGATTACTCGACCGACAAAAGAGAGAGAGAGAGATTCTGGTGTGATGAAATTCTGAAGCCTACGCAGACAAAGTCGGGGCAGAATTAATTTAAGTAAGAGTATGATAAGAAGAGACACTGTCACATTTATAATATATAAGAGACACATTGTGATTGTAAGTCTTGGAAACTAAATACATTCCATCTTATTTACTTTGTAATCGATCTGTATCGTAACAGTGATCGCATTAGGTATGTGCCTGTCTAGTCTACGATTATCGTTAGGTACATGATACCTACAGAAATACCTAAGGTAAATACTCTCAGTGTTGCATATACTTTCTGAGTTTCTGGACGAAGACGATGGCAGGAGATAGTGACATAATTAAACTAGTTCCTTCTTATCTCATATGTTGTGAAAAAAAAAGATTTCAACGCATTAATAACCTCCTTTTTTAAAGTCGGTTAAAATCAACTCTAAGGAATTATTAATAGTTAAGTACCGTGGTAAAGTTGACGACGACGTCGCCTTGCTATTATGGAATAACACAATTGCTACTTGCGGTATAAGAGCGTCCATTACTCCCTAATTGCAGTTACTCGCCCGGAGCCGAGGCAAATGCGAAAAGCATGTTACGTGCGAAGACTGCTTTGCGAGAATATTCTAGATGAAAATAGTTTTATAAAACACTTCAACGCTGTCACGCTGAGGGTGATATTTTCATTACGTCGTGCTGGTGGTTAAATTACTTTATCTACATGTATATCATAACTTCCCCATAATATGTCCAGAAACGACACTCTCGCCTTTCGGCCCTCCTTTTGGCTCGTTTCATAAAACCACACTAGTGTATTAATGCCTCTCATTATGCACCAGTCACATAAATAAATATTGTGGTGACGATATGTGAATAAAGCAGTTCCTAAATACATACATACAAGGAGTTCAATACCTTTATCTACATGCGTATCATAAGTTTTCTATAATATGTGAAAAACCTGTATCAGCAGTTGCTCTGTATCTTAATGTACCTGTATCTTAATGTTCACATTAAAGTGTAGGTCACCGATACTTTTAAGTGAACATTAAGATGCAGCTACATCGATAACCGATACTTTAACGACACTTAATACTTTAATGTTAACATTACCAAGTTTCTGGACATATTATAAGGAAGTTATGATATAGAAACAAATAAGTTTAGCATAGTTCTGCTGTCAACATTATCAATATTTAGAAACTTCATGGTTGTGCAATCTTAAGCTTAGCATGACGATCGTAAGTCGGTACTAATTTACACCAATGCGACACGATAAAGAAACAAAAGCGTAGGTAGGTAATACAGCAAATTTTAATCTGGATTGTGAATGTTGTGATTTATTTGTTCGCAGTAAATAAAGTTATAGATACGCAGTCTTAAAGGGATTAGTATAAAGGAGATTGAACCCGGGGGCGCCTATTGTTCTCAACAAAACAGGATTTTAATCGAACCCCGTACCATTTGATCCCCGAAACGGGATCATGGAAATATTTAGGAATAATAGACCCTTTTATTGTGAAGAATCTTCGTTCACGGTCTGTTGGAGCGACGGTGTTGCGGGAAACTTGATTATCGTGATTAAGTTATATGTGGAGTTCAGTTAAGTTGTGTCATACAATTCGGGAGCTTAGTTAAGGGTAGTGATTCTCTGAACAACGACGGTCGGACGGACGGACGACTGAATGTCCAAGCGGCGAGTTTAAGTAGTCCCGTCAGTGCGAACAAAACATATTTTAGCGCGTGCATTTTCAATTTAGCAGCATAGTTTCTGCCGATGGATCGAACGTATAAAGCAGCGACCACACCAATGCTTAAAAACCGGGCAAGAGCATGTCGGACCATGCTCAGTGTAGGGTTCCGAAGCCGTAACGACAAACACAAAAAACTATCTCAAAAATCAACATGTATGAAACAATTTTCTATTTAAAGTTATTTGGCGCTGTCTTAGATGATTTTTAGTAGGTATAAACCCGTTAATCGCCTGTATCTCAGGAACTAATCATGTCTACTTAGCCGTGATAGTTTTCCTTTAAAATTCGTTATATGCGCTTTCGTTGAAGATTTTTTTCAGATTTTTAGTACTTGTAGTTTTGGCTGTAGGGGGGGGGGGGACACTTGACTCTAACAAAAAATAGCGCTTTAAAGCTTAATATTTCATAAACGGATCCCTTAATCGAAAAATTGTTTTCATAAACCCGCAATATTTTTGAAAGACCTATCCAACGACACCCCACACTATGGGGTAGGCAAGAAAAAAAAAAGACATCCCCACGTTACGTGTAGGGGAGGTGCATTAAAAAAATATATTTTTCAAAATTTTATTTTACCACTTTGTTGGCGTGACTAATATGTACATTCATGCCAAATTACAGCTTTCTAGTACTATGAGTCTCTGAGCTAGACTGGGGACGGACGGACGGACGGACGGACGGACATGGCGAAACTATAAGGGTTCCTAGTTTGACTACGGAACCCTAAAAACGGTGACGGTACGGAATTGCAGTTACGCGTCCAATTAGCACCGTTTTTGACGCACGCTCCCCACACCGCTGCTTAACGTTGCGTATATCACGGTACGTCAAAATTGACGCCATGTTATTACTATGACACATTCTTTTGTTTACGCACCGTCTGCGAATTTTGAGCACCGGTGTGGAGAGCATGCGTCAAAAACGGTGCTAATACGAGGCGTCACTGCGATTTCGTACCGTCACCGTTTTTTAAGCATTGGTGTGGTCGCTGCTTAAGGCTGCTTAATTGAAAATGAACGCGCTAAAACATGTTTTGATCGCTCTGACGGGACTACCTTAAACTCGCCGCTGCGATTTCGCTCGTTCGTCCGCCCGTCCGTTGTTTTTGAGAGAATCACTACCAAGATCAGAGTGTTTAGTTAGTTTAGACAGATGAAACCTAGAAAGGAAAGTGATTTGAGAAATGTGTCAATAAATGCTATATTAGATGTACCTGCTTACAGCTATTAACCTTAAAATTATATAAAACACACACACACACACACACACACACACACACACACACACAGAGATATAAGTTGTTAGATGATATAATTTTCGAGATAACAGCTTCCTCGACAGCTACAATATAAGGAAATCAAGGAAATGCCCGCAGATATGTAATACAGGAAAGACATTTTTTCTTCATTATCATACATCTCTATTAAAAATAAAACCTTAAGCCGAATGGGTTAGGAACACAACGGAAAAGGGTAATCACTTATCGGGTAGGTAAATACTTATCCGTGGATTTCTGCTCTGACTGCACCCTAACTTACTTACTTTTGGAATAGATTTGGATTTGAATACAATTTCCTGGAAGCCTAGATTCTTGACTCTAAAATGTTGTAATTTAGAGACACCTCTTTCCGGCTGCCATAGACAAACCAAGCCCGTGAGCCATATTTGAAACCACACTCTGACACAGACAGATTGATCTGGGTCTCTGAAACATAGGAACTGATCTTAGCAAGAATTCCCGTCTCAAAACTTGTTAATGTAAACATAAAGTCATAGAAAACTGCCATTTCTGTTCTTGAGACTTAGGGCCCAGGCAAAATGCAAAACGTTCCAGGAGTTGTCCTTTGTATAAAATAAACGCTTAAGCGCATTTATCCAAAATGTGCTAGACAAAATGATTTAGAATGGAGAATTGTGCCGTCGATTCTGCGATGTCCTCAGTATGCGCGATTTAGCCTTAAATTGTCTTTACTTCGCGCAAATTAAAACGTCAAGTGTCACTGTGTCAACATAATGACATAAACTGACAGCCAACTTAATGGTATAAACTATAGCTGTGACTCCGCAGTGACGTGCTCAGTCACGAAGGGGCAGTTTCTGAGCCAGCGAGGTTGTCAATTATCTAAAACTAGCTGCCCGCAAGCGGCTTTATCTCGCTGCAAATTACCGACCTTCCCGGTGGCTGTTTAATTTTTTATGCATACTAACCATGTCCTGAGAATAATGAACGCAACAAAAAAAGAATTATCCAATTTGGTGCAGTTGTTTCGGCGATTTATATTTATTTACATAGAAGATGCGACATTCCAAAATTTCTTGTTTTGAAATCTGAGGGACTATTGCCTAACGCACTCGCAATCGAAATTGTTTTCATTTTGAAAATCGTAGGCTTGTATACAAAATGAAAACAACTATTCCGCTTTGAAGCCAATTGAGATTGCGAGTGCGTTAGGCAATAGCGACGCGTTCGACACTAGACAGTGCTATTTAGTGCGACGTAGTTTGTGAAAAACCTAAGAGATGGGGCTTTTGTTGCTTGTAGTTGTAACTTTTTCTAAGTAGTTGTATAAATCAATGACGAGTATTATTCAAGTCTTATCTTCATATTCATATCCATTTATTAATTTTCATTACATGGCACAGAAGTTGTACAGATTGGTGTTAGTATCTTTAAAACTGAAGTATCTTGACTAACTAACCAGTGGGGCTAGACAAGTTGCCATCGTTCACGAACGCTAGCGTTAAGCGATCACTTTGGTGATCACCTGTCACTTGGCGCTGTCAAAATTAAATAGGCTAGACAATCAGTTTTCAGCTTGTCAGTTGTAACGAGTGATATATCACGTGACTTACGTCATTCCCATACATTTATCAATGACAACACATGTCGCCAGTGATCACCTAACGCTAGCGTTCGTGAACGATGGCAACTTGTCTAGCCCCACTGATAGTATTTTACAAGACTCAGACCCAGTCAGATTGCATGTGTCAGTCGACTTTTTACTTTGATTTGGTCCGTCTTGCGTCGATATATCGTACATCGTTGACGTTACCAAGATGATAAAAGTAACCATGACGTCAATGAGTCAACGAGAAAGAGGCAAGATAGGCTGAACCAAGGCCGAATAAAGTGGTAAATGGGATGGGACCTGAGACCCATTATCGAGATAAGTGACTTTAGCAATCTCAAGATTGCAATCCTAAGACTGCAAATGCGTTGCCAACCCTGAGGAGTAAGGCGAATGACTCTATGCTAGTTATCTGGTAGGTAGTGGGAATAGTGTTTTAGTGAGACTAAATTATTTTATCAATTAAATTCCAATTGAACTACTGGGAAAAAATCAGCCCCACTAGTTCTACTATCTGAATAATAGAACTAGTGTGCATAAAAATTCCCACTAGTTCTACCAGTGGAATTAGTGGAAATAGACCGAAAAATTCAGTCCCACTAGTTCTACTATCTAATAATAATAATAATAATAATAATAACGCAGGGCAGCTAGTGGCGAGCTGTTGGTGAGTGGCGACACCACGTACCTGATTGCTCCCGAGGGTAGGTCCTGTTCCTCACCTCACGCTTGCCTTCACCGGCCGGCTGCGGTGTACAATGACGAGGAACAGACCCTCACCTCTGGCTTGCCTTTATTGGCCGGTCAGAGTGGAGCCGCAAGAGCTATATGCTCGAAGGGTGGATGTGTTGCATAAGTGGCGAGTGGGCACCTTATGGTCGTTTAAAGTCCAGAAGCACCTCTCCACCCTTAGCCCCTCTGGAACTGTTGCCTCCCTGCTGCTATATATATGCGGCTATTTCGGGAGGCCCATTCCATTGAGTTGGCGAGTCACCGCCTGCCATTTCAACCAAAGTAATTAGCATTGGCCAGGCAGGCGCCGTAGTTTCATCAATAGCCTAGGTCACCAATCCATATCAGTTCATTCATAGAACTTATTATTAATGTTCCCATCCTTCTTAAATAGTCTCTTCTAATCGGTGGTTGTCCGTGGGAGCATACCTCTATAGTTTGAACTCAGGGACAATCGCCGGTTGGTATCCCATCACTTTACTAAATTAAACTTGTCTAAAGGGCCTCTGCGTGTTGGCTTCGGCTCCATGTACGCCTTCCAAAGGTCCGGGACTCCCATAGTTCCGTGATTGGTAAAGACATACAT
Organism: Acleris laterana; assembly: GCA_963966035.1. Taxonomy (NCBI): domain Eukaryota; kingdom Metazoa; phylum Arthropoda; class Insecta; order Lepidoptera; family Tortricidae; genus Acleris; species Acleris laterana. Next base: position 14,483,434 of record OZ014444.1, read on the forward strand.
AATAATAATAAAATCTGTTTATTTCAAATTTTGTGTTGAGTTTACAATTTTTACTTAGCCTAAAACAGAACTAAACCAACAAACCAACTAAACTGTACTAATTTAGTATGTCAATAGTAAGAATTAGCCCTTAGTCAAAATAGCCCCGCCTCTTCCCACCTTTCCCCTAAGCAGATTTTCAAGGATTTCGTTATTTTATCAAAGGAAAGGTTAGGTAATTTCGTATTCAAAAACTTAGTTCGCAACTTTACCACTTTTGAAATGTTCGTCAGACTTCGATAAGCGTCAATATTCGGTTCGCGCCGAGGATCGTTTGTCATTTGTCTATTTAAATAAAATCGGAAGACCATGTCGGTTATGCTCAACGCAGGGTTCCGTAAGTTTCCTTTACTTCAAACTCAACTATATCTAAAAACCTTTAAACTTTAAATTATTTGCTTCTACCTTGGTATGGTATTTCGACTACCTTAGATGGTATTTTGACTTTAGGAGGTATTTTGTTGCTTATAATTTATAAACCCATAAATTTTACTTAGTAAGGCACGTGATAGTTAGGTTAGGTTTTCTTACTCCTATACGACTGAAACACAACAGGGGTTGTATTCTACTCGGTGAAACCATATTGCTTTTAAAATATTATCGTATGGTTTTTAACTTGGCCTCCATTACTGTCAAGTAATTAAGAGCTATCAAAACCTAATTAAAGCATTATGGTTTAGTAAGTAGCGGACAACATTTCTATAACATATAGATACGTCGCATTGCTGTGGAAATATATTTAAAACTAGGTTACTGTAGCACTTAAGGCACAGATTGGAATGCTTTATCTAAGACGAGTCGGATCCTGAAAATGTTTACACAAACTTTGGTGAACAAAAGAGGGTGGATAAAACCAAAAACCCTGTTTTTAAAGCTGCGGTAGTCAATATTTTGCTTCGTCCCAGCAGAGTACTTTCAGCACCGTTAGCTGAAATACTTTAACTTCTCGCTGATTTCGTTCGCTAATTACTTTTGGAAATAAGTTTTACCGTAACTGCCGGGTGACGGCGCTCTTGCTGTTATTATAACTCGATTAAAAACAGAGTGCCCAACGGACCGAGGTAATGAGAAATGTGCGAGTCAGCGTCGTTCACGTCGTTGGTATTTATTTGAAGATTGGCACTTCTTAGGCCCTTATTAATAAACTCATCTTGGCTAAGATGCGCGTCACAAGATACGTCAAAGTAAACGTCAAGCCATAGAAAGCTGTCATTTTTGACACATCTCAAGACGAGCATTAGATTTGAGATTAGTTTATTAATACGGGCCTTTAGTCTTTGCTACTACATTTTTAGAAGTGAAAAGTTCGGTCGAGGGGCATAGACCATAGGGGCAGGAAAGCATAGAGGGAGTATAAAAACGACTAATAGAATAGTACTCTTCGCACCTGTTACTAATGCCCTTCGTTAAAAAGAGTCGTCTATATATGACCGCTTTTGATTGAATTTCAAAAGCGTACAGTTTTTAGGTGTGTTAGTGTGCGTCACTCTGCATTAGTGTACGTAAGTTTGCAGTCAGTGATGTGCGGTTTTTCAATAATATTGGCTACAAGAGGTTACGCTTACGCAAGAAAAAGGTGGTACGCTTGACATTCGGCTACTCGGGATCTATGTTTTCCGACATCTGTAGCATAGACTCATATTAAAGTACTCCCAGCTTCTTAATAGGGTTCGGCTGGCTATCGCTATCTCCCTTGCAATGCAACTGATAGTATATCTGTCACTTGTGTTTCATACAAACACCAAGATTGCCGAGCTACATTAAGAAAATAGAATTACTGTACTTCGTATGGACTTACCTCTAGAAAGTCTGGCTAACTTTATAATGTAAAAACTCTAGCCTGTGAGGCTGTGACCCCGAGACGTCACAGAGATGTATTTAGTCTCGTACAAAGACTGAACCCAATTATTCAATCAGTCAATTATTTAAAAAGGATAATGATTAGTGTTGTTTTCAAATCTGTGAGATAGTAATAGGTACTACCGTCAAAACGTAATATGTTTAAGTTAACGTCAAGTTTGAGAAAGGCATCCAATATTATTGGATATGTTACTTCAAACTGAAGTTTTCGACCTCGGGGTGCTGCCGCGGAGTCTGCCGTGTCCATGATTACCCAGAAAATAACCAAAAAATCTGACATTTCCAGTTTTTATTACGTAACATCATCATCTTCATCGTCAACATCCAAAGATGGCGGATACCCAACGTTTTGCATGGTACCCTTTGTTCATACAGAATTACAGATTTATTGGACTACTTACTAGCTTCTGCTAGCGACTTCAACCGTGTAGATTTCAATTACCGTTATTCCCTCGGGAATTTTGTGATGTTTCGAGATGAGTATGTGGTAATCCAGGGTATAAGCCATTTCAAATTTTATCCAAATCCGTCCACCCGTTGCAGCGTGAAGGAGTAACAAACTAACACACACACAAACTATCGGATTTATAATTATTAGTAGGATAGGTTTCCGTCACTCTCGCATTTACATAGTCAACTAATTTGATTTCTAGGTCAGTTTGGACTATGTTAAACTGACGTTGTCAACCAAAACGTAAGAGACTTCATATGATTTGGCTTACAACATTACGTTGACAAAGTCCATAGTGGCCTAGGAATCAAATTGGTTGACTGTACTAGTCAGAAACTGAGGGACGCTTAAACGACATTTATCTAAAGCGATTAACGCGATAAAAGACCGCTACAGTTAATATTACAATCATTTTATAAGATACCATGAATAGGGATAAAATGTAAGTAGGTAAAAAGCTGTTTCGACCCATTATAAGTAGGACAAGGGCACGAAGTTGATGGTATTAAAAGATCTTAATTTTTGTTCAAGGGAAATAAAATTCTACTTTACCGCCATTCCCTGCCGGTGGGAATTAATAAATGTTAATAAAAGTATGTTTCCTTATTAATATGCATATGCAATTAATATTATTAAAAAAAATCTGGATCCAGTTCTATTCTTAAATTAGGTAAACGATTTTTTACAATACTGCGAGGTTAACTTTATAGTAGGTTGTTCAACAAGGGCCTAAAACAAGCCATAATGACACGAAATGTTTAGCCATGTGAGCCGAGCGAGGGTGGTTATAGTTCGAGTGTCATTATGGTTGTTTAGTCTCACGTTAAAACACATTCTATACAAAATTCTTACATTTATTCAAAGTTGTTGTTATACAAAAGTAAAGTGACGCTTTAAATGCTTGCACATTTAGCCTACAGATTCAAATTTTAAAACTATTCCTAGAGACATCTTAAGAGCATGAGAAGTTAAAAGAACATCATAGACGTCATAATGTTAACTAATTATAAAGACATAGAGAAAGTAAAAAAATAACTCGTTTTAGACCAAATTAGAATAGCAGCCGCATCGAAGGCCTACGCCGTAGCAAGAATGTCGTAGCACATCCATCGGCCCAATTAGCACTGAATATTGCCTTATACAAAAATATACGTATAGGTTATAATAATAATAAAATATTGGTATTAATATAAGACTGAATAAATAATAGGAACAATATCCAACAAATACTAATTAAAAGTAAATTCATTTTAACTCCGTAATGCTAAATACGAATAGGCTTGTTAATGCTCGATTAGTTGAGAAATTAAGATACTCTAAGTACTTCGTACTTTCACTTCATACTCATACATTTACAACCTTATGAGCATTCAAAATTCAGATTTTTTGTATTTTTGATACCTAACTTGGATTTTAAATGAACGCTGATTCGAATCTAAAAACATCTCTTTTATTAAAACCGTTTATCCTCTACGACGGCACAAAGATCCATACATTCAGGCCATAAACATTAACCTCCTTCATTGAAAGTCGGATAAAAACTTAAGATCTTTTGTATTATTTTAAACTTTTTTTATGGCGTAGAGAAGGCAAGCAATCACACAGGCCACCCGATGGTAAGTGAGATCTGAGACTCAAATACTCATAAGATTACAAACCTAAGACTGAAAATTTGTTGCAAAACCATGAGAACAGAGATGGATTGGCTTATCCCCGTTAAGGGTTGGCTTATCCCGACACCAGAACACAACAATACGAACACTGCTGCTTGGTTAAAGTGTACTGAAATTAATTTTAATTACAAATGAATAAATAAAATCAGGGGACAAACTCACACAATTTGACCTAGTCCCAACTAAGCTCTAGAGAGGCTTGTGCTATGGGTACTAGATAACGGTATACATACTTATATAGAGGCTCAGGCGCAAATACTCGCGCTCAACACACAAATATTTGCCCGTACAGGTATTAAACAGACGGAAAATTATTGTCAGTACCCTTACCATGAGTTACAAATACCGTACTCGCTAGCGAGTCGAATGCTCTGTACCTCGCACTCTTAAGAATACTACGTCTGCGAGGGACAGAGCATTCGACTCGCTAGTGAGTACGGTAATTGTAACTCATAGTAGAGGTTCAGTAGCTAAAATAAGTTTAAAATTAAAATCATTAGCGTAATGACCGCCTCTGCGTCCATTAGCTTATTCATTAGCACGTTTATTCCCACACAGGCTTTCTCCATTAGCACACCAGTTTTAATAGAGTTATGTTAGTAATAGTTATAATTGGTTTCGCTCGTTACGAGGGCTTATTCAATCAACTGCGGCCAGCACTTACACTAATTGTGGTACAGTCGCCATCGAATATAATTGGGCTTATAATCGGCTCAATAATAGAGTAAGCTCCATTGCCTGAATCAATTGAGTCGAGATTAGATACTGTTTCGCTTATGTTTCGATGTATTTGGATTAGAACTCACTTTACTATTATTACATTATGTCTCTAATTTGGTTTACAAAGTTTGTCAAAGGGCAAAGGGACTAGGTGTATAATATTACGCAAACAAGTTTTATTATATTTAAAAACATTAATTTAGAAATTTGACAACGCGCCGCATATACTTTTATATACATTTTTTTTGCTGGATGTGTTAGGGCTAATATATATTTTATAACTGATTGAAAAACGTCTCAGGTTTTTAAGCATTTAATAATTATTATTATACCGGGTGTAACATGAGGAAACCGAATAATTTTAACAGCCTATTTCTAAGGTCGTAAGAAGCAAAAAATTGTATACAAACCAAATCGTCGAAATATGATTTTTATTTTTTATCTAGCATGGAATTGTAATTAAATCTCCAGTACGAAAACATCCTTATGATAAGAAAAAAAAAATCGACCTAGGTTCATATTTTTTTTTTTGCATTTTGCGCCCTCTAAAATACGCTGTTAAAATTATTTGGTTTCCTCATGTTACACTGTGTATTTACAACGAACAGTTAGAGAAATACTCTGATGTACATTTTATCAAAATTGACAATGCAACTTTTACGCACATAACGCACAGATTAAGCCATCTGAATGGTTTCGAATTGCGTCCGATTCCAAACCGAACCTAAGAAAAAGAATTCAGAATTTAGGTCAGAAAGTAAGTAAGGTCAGAAGAATATTGTATGTAGATGACTTTACTATACTTACTACATTCTCTGCTTTGCCCGAAGGCTAACTCGTACTGTCTAACAGTAAGAGTTGTTTACCTAATGCACAGATTGCGGGGCAGCCCGAACACCATGCTGAGTTCTATAATATTGCAGAGGTTCCAAGGAGCCTTGGAAGCAGGCTCATGACAAATATAACATTTTTTTTGATATAACAACATTATATTTGTGTCTTGTTGTTACGTGTAACATAAAAATTCCTTCTGAAACAAAGATTTTAAATCGAATTTGAATTCGAATAATTTTTTTGTGTAGTAGTAACGACTGATTTTCCTAATCTCAGAATAAAATTATTTCTCAAAAAGTTTTTTTTTTATTAACAATGTATAAGCAATATTGAAAAACTGAATGAGTGTTGATTTTCTTGCGGCGTTTTTTCTAAGCAGGTGGTCTCCTCTCGGGAAGTGCTTGTTGATGTTTTGACGTGTGAAAGTGCCCTCACGCCCCTTGCGTCCACCTTACTGAATAAACGTATTTTACCTTTTATCTCATTGTGTAATATTTCTTGTTAACATCAAACTTTTATAGAGAAGAGCGCTGTATATCAAAAAAAGTAGGATCTGAAAAAACGTGTTATTAATAAAAAAAGAGTTGTGCTTTTTCTATTCTTATTCTTATAAATAAGTAGTTAGTCATAAGCCCCTTTCCACGCCGCAACCACCGCTGTGCGTCTGCGGCTTTTAACTTTGGACCTTCAAATAGCCCATCCCTTTTACCCTACACTTAAGACTATCGATAGAAAAAGATGGAGCTAACTTAATTTCGAACTCTGTTTCTTATTACAGGGATGGGCTATTCGAAGATTAGAATTGGAAGGCCGCAAAAGCACAGATACTTTAATACTCTGGACAAAATAATTTCCTACTAGACATAGAAGAGCTTAAAACCCTCACGAAAAGTATCATCTAGTGCTTGAAAAACAGTAAAAGACAGAACATTCACGTTTACTGCATGAACATTAGTACAACATTATGTACAATATGTAAAATTTGGCTGCACGCTTTAACTGCCTTTGGCCAAGTAACAACTACTGTTTCGATCGTTAGGCTCATATATGCATATAGCAGTGAATGTTTGTTTTTCAGTTAAACATACTGCTTTTTTTAGTGTACTAGAATCCTTATAACCAGACCAGAGGGGTTATTATGACACAACTATGCAGTTAATTTTACGGTGAGTGTAAGGGACAGAGCTATGGCAGTTGTATAGCTCTGTTTTTTTTCTCTCAGCGTAAACAGAATTGCATAACTATGTCATAATAACCCTCCAGTTATCTCTACGTAGCAAATTGGTGGCAGACGATCCTTAGTGATGTTACAATGTTGTTTATAATCAAGTTTACCAGAAACTAAGAAAAGTTTTATTTAAAAACCCAGGATATACCACAGTACAAATGAATAAGTTGTTAGAAAGTGAAGAAATTGAAATTGAACAAAATATAAATAGGTAAAATACATTGTAACAAAAATATGTTTTTTTTACTATACGTCTGTCGAAGTGAAGAGATTGTTTTCTTGCCTAAACTGGTTTTTTCGAGTACAAGGCGTAGTCTAACTTCTATTAATTTAGAACAAAGTTTAAGTGTCTATTTTAAACACATAAAAAAAACCATTTAATACATTTTGTCACATCTCTAACACCTGTCCACCACCAATTTGCTACGTAGATAACTGGGTCTGCTTATAACCTTATACCTAACCTATACCAACCCTTCCAAATGCCTGCAATGCTATACCTACAAGTATAACCCTAATACATGTACTACCTCCGCCATTTGCGCGTAACGACCCTGGATTCCATTCAAAATGGAATGGCATTACCCCACCAAAGGACAGACGACATTAAAACTATATAAAACTCGCCCGACGTTGAAGATGCTTTCAAAGCACAAAAAAAATGTATCCGTGCCATCTGTGATGTACGTACCTGGGAAAGCTGTAGACCGCTATTTAAGTCGCTACGTATCCTACCGCTAACTTGTATGTACATTAAGGAGATATGTTTGTTTGTGAGACAAAACTCTCACCTCTTCAGACTGCAGGCACATGTTGGAAACCGACCAAGCAGGCACAAACACAAACTTGTCATATCGTATTGTCGTCTCGCTTACAGTAAAAAAAATGTATACTTCATGTGCATACGGATATATAACAAGCTCCCATCAGAGTTTAAAGAAATGCAGATGCGTGGGTTTAAGAAGAGTGTCACGAACTGGTTGTTACAAAATTGTTTTTACTCACTTAATGAATATTTTAACTACAAAGATGTATAACTAAATTACCTACAACTGCACTAATTGTTTAACTTAAGTTTAATTTTACTTAATCTTTGCATGCTAAGTGAAGCAGAATGTATTGGACTACTAAATATTCACCATCACTACATTGTAATACTACATTCTAGCAAAGGAATAAATGAATTATGAATTATGAATTACGTATTCTGTTTCGATCCAAAAGCGATTGTAAAATGACTGCTGAAAATCCCGTAGGCTGACGTACCTCACACGCCTACCGTACCGTACACGTACCTATAATGCAAGTTGCACCACATGCACTATTTGTGGATGTGGTGCAACTTGCGTTGATGTTGTTACCATGCGTCTTTTTCGTTTCTAACTAGTGAGTGAGTGCTTTTACTGCACAAAAGATGAACATTATAATACGGTATTATATGTATACAAAACTAAACACGAACATTGTCCCCTGATATTCCTATTTTTTACATTTATTATATAATTAAGGAAAAATCAAAGCATATTATCGAAAAATATATGGACCGAAACTCCAGAATCAATACCGCAATAACATAATTACACATTCATTACACATTGTTATCGTATGTATTTAAGTATTATATGTATGTATTTTATAAACATTTACTATTATTAATACACACACATACACATTCATAAACTCACGCCTTTATTCCCAGAGTGGGGTAGGCAGAGCTACAGAATTACCAACTCTAAAAACTTGTTAATAATTCTGTAACCACATTTTGCACTTTTAGGCTAAGATGTTTATTATTAATGTATTATATAAACATATGAATATTATATTATTAGTATCAAGTAGGTATTTAAATTAGTTTTCAACACTGTTTAGATCTCCATTTGCACCAGTTGTTCTCTGTTAACCATGTGGTTGACTGGCAGAGAATGCATTTAGGCTTTAAGTCCGCCACTTGTACTTTTTACTTTTGTATTGTGCAAAAAAGTTTAAATAATTGAGATCTAAGTTAGCGGTTTTCGAAAATCGTCAAATTGTATAGGGTTGGAAAGGATCGCGTCCATCGCTATGTAAACTCCATACTTTTCAAGTCGATAGAAAACAGAAACGTTAGCAACGTTTGCATCTTCGCTAGTCCAACGGAACCAGTAATGAACAAGGACAATAGTCGCTTAACTTCAAACTCGGATATGTTCTTGAAATTTGGTAATTTTACGAATTTAAAACATAATTTGTTTGAAAAAACACGCTAATTCCGTTGTCCTTTTGCATGGACTTATCCCAGTTTGAAGTTAAGCGACTCAATAATGGATGCTTGATTCTTGTGGTACAGCAGATAGGGGTTATTCATTTATTTTGAGACGATCAATTTATAACCTTGTGATCTTTGAATTGAGAGAAGTGTCCATTATTGGTGCCTGCAGCTAAAAATGTGCAACATTGGTGCTGTCAACTAATGATAATTATGCTCAATTTAAATAGACATGCATTGTTTTAAACAACGCTTGATTTTATTTGCTTCCTTAAACACGTACAGTCGACGCCATAAATATGTTTACACTTTAGTACCTCGTCACTTTACCCGCTATGACAATTTCAATTGGCAGTTTAAACATGACGTTAAATAGACAAGGTACTAAAGTATAAACAAACATATTTATGGCGTCGACTGTACCACAAAAAAAATGACAGGTATATTGTACTAAAGTCCATAGGGAACTAACGAACATGAAATATAGAACAAAACAAATAAGTAAAGCAAACATACGTCGTATCTTAGAAAACCTTTTTCTATTCATTTATAATGCTTGGCGCTTTCATCTTACGGACTATCAGGCTTTGCTAAAAGGATCACCGAAAGATCATCCTTGGTGAGACTCCTCTGGGATTGGAATAAAACAGACTTTATTTTAGACGTTTACTACAATGTACAAACAAAGAATACGATTAGGTTCAAGTAACCGCTTTTTAGGGTGCCGAAGTCGACAAGGAACCCTTTTAAGTTTTGCTGATCCTGTCTGACTATCTGTCCGTCTGTCCGTGGTTTAACTCAGATACTCTTGGCACGACAAAGATGTAATTTGGCGTAGTTATACATATATTTGAATTTAGCCAAAAAATATAGTTTTTTTTAGATAGAATTGTACCTGCCATACATGCAAAGGCATGTATTTTTTGCATAATAATACGAAGTACCTATTATTGGACGGCTTAAAAAAATATTATGTATACGTTATTATGAATTGTTAGATTTGGGGGGCCGTTTAAGAAATATTGAACTCGAAAAGTGACATTTTAGTTAAAGTTGCGTGCCCCCCTCCACTTCCACACTAAAACTGAAACTGCAAATAATTAAAATCTGAAGAATATCTTAAATACACAAAATTGACATGCAAATGCTTGGTTTGTACATGCTACGATATTTAAACCCGTTTTACAGTTTCAAGGGAAAAGTCATTTCATAGATAACTTCCTCGTACGGTATTGTCTGAAGTTTCGCACAATACATTTCCACGTGATACGTATTCTGTTCCGTGGGTTGAGGCAATTTTACACTACAATGGCTCTAAGCTTCCAACTAAGGATCCAACACACAATTCGGGCAATATCTGGTATTAAAAGTCAATACTAGCAAACCAACCGTTACATCTAGTATCTAGTTTATCCTGGTACGGAACACTTCGTTCGCGAGACCGACTCGCACTTGGCCGGTTTTTTCTTAAACACGGCTCCGTGACGGGTACGGCCTTATAAGTAACTACACACTTTAGTGCCTTGTCACTTTAACGTTATATTTAAGCTGCGGCACTAATTTGACAGGGGTAGCGGCGATGTAATTAAGTAGGTATTTATTTTAATGTAGTTACTTATTTGTTTGACCTCCTCGAGCAACAGCCCTGTAAAAAATATAACAATGTCCATTGAGGTTGATTGTATTTTTATATCTTAAATTAACATATTCTATTTCATAATTTACATAAAAAAATACGTTAGAGCGACGTTGATCGATCTTCAAAATGATGAATTTTCTACTCAGTCTTGCGAATAAAAAGCAAGTCATTACACTCATTATTATTTCCAGCCCGATGGACGATAACTTTTCACGTACAAGTCACCCAATAGAAATGTCGAGCATACTTAAAACCTTGTCATTGTCAGTGTCATGCGTGTCATTTGATGTTCTGTTTGAAGTTGACTATGACAACACACTAAAGTGCTTAACTTTTTCTTTGGGGTACTGTACATATTACGTCTTTGTGAAGTAAAACCTCTCTTGTCACTTGATATAATATTTGTAGGAACTATTTAGGAAACCATAGCCGTCCCTGTAAACGCGACACGTCCGGAAATGTGCGGGAGACATGCAGCCTCGACCTCTCCCAATGAACTTGACCCAATTCCCCAGAATTGTAGGGGAAAGCAAAGGTCTTAGAAAGATACACCGTTTAAAGCAATTTTGAAATTGGAAGGCTTACTTTATAAGCCTTTGGGACGACACAAATTAAACGCTTTATCAGTTTTTTTAAAGCTTTTAACGGTATAAAAAGTAAAAAATTGATTTCAAAAATAAAACTTATAGAATCTCATAAACTGCCAAGTTCAAGAAAACTAAGCGGTAAATTTTGGGTTTACTGCATTTCCATGCCAATAATAGCCCTGCTGAAATTAATATGAATGTCATGATATAGTACATACGTGCTTAACATCATCCTTAATGTTTTACTATAAAAAAGTCAGGGGACGCATCGTTTTTTTGCGATTTTCATGTGTGGAGTATTCTTAAATATAGCCTCTATAATAACACGGCCAAACGACAATGGAATAAAACACAATTAAAACATGCTGCACCGTATTGTCTTTGTAGCATCGATTCTCGTCACAGTATAAGGAAACCAGTGGAATATCTTCGAACGACAGAACATCGTGCGGCTTGAATGAGTGCGCCTTTATGGTAGGTGATAGTGATAGGTCTGCACCGTTACCGTGTCCGACTTCGTATTGACGGAAAAATACAAGAATGTCGTCATGGCCGCTTAAGCCTTATACCTGTGTGCTGATTCAGAGGGTGCTAAGCACCGAAAGGGTAATTTTAAAACGAACTTTCGGAAACCCTTTCAAAAGTACGCTGCACCTTCAAATAAAAACCTATGTTTTGTATCACAACTATTCTTCAGTAGGTATTTAGATAAGAAATTGTTTTTTATATATGTTACGAAAAATACTTGCTTTTTCGTGTTTTTTTAAGTTAATGGGGGAAAAATTGTGATGAATGAAGTTGATTAATTTCTTGGTTTCTCATTTTTTTTATTTTCGTTCAAAACAGGCCCCTTTTGTGTTCTTTCATACATTTTTCTATGGAACCATAATTATCTACTTATAAGATGTTTTCCAAAAATATTTTTCTCAAAATCTAAACAGAGGATTTTATTGCCCTCCAAGAACTCGCATTACGTATTGATCAAGACACGTAATATATATTTTTTGTATATTCACCCTTAGGTTTTTTTTCCTTACTTTCCTTGCGAGGTCCTTTGTGATGTTATAACGCCCTACGTACCAAGCGTACGTAAGTGTCAAAGACTCTTAAATAGGGATGAACTACCTGTCTGTTTTTACTGTATCCTCGCTCGCTTTCCAATTATTATTTCGTTTCTTGTTTCAAACAAAACAAAAGAACAATTAATGCTCGCAACGTCCGCTTATAATTAAAATTCTACTTTGATAATTATTCATCGAACCGAATCGATACTTTTAATTGAATAATCGAGTGTTCCGCATCATCTCTCGCTGTGTAATCGAATATCAGTTGGCTGCACAAGAGTAATTGCAGACTCGTGTAAATGGAGATGTAATATCGCCTTATTTATTACACGATATCCGAATTAGGAGACATGTTTTAGACCGGGCGTATTACAGTAATATCAACTGCTCAACAATGAGATTAGTTTCTCAAAAAAAAAAAACCGAACATAATGTAAGCTATTATTTAATTTGCAATAGAACCCTGGGGTCTTTAGGTGTTGTTTTAGTAACAGTCGGAGCTAACGTAACTTCAGACTTGAATTTTCCTAGTAGGTACTATGCATGGAAGTAAGATTAGGATTTGTTACTCATTTACATGTATTGCGATTTTTCTTTCTGTTTTCTTTTGTGTTTAATGCGGTGGTTTCACTGAATGGTACGTTTCAAACGGAAGACCAGCGCTGGCTTTAATGCCAGCTTAACGGTGATTTGGAACCATTTCGTGACGTACTTAGACCTCGCAATAGCCTAGTTGGTATTAACCCTGCCTACGAAGCTAACGGTTATGAGAGGCTATTGCTTAACGCACTCGCAATCGCAATTGTTTTCATTTTGAAAATCGAAGGCTTGTCTGCATACAAAATGAAAAAAATTGTTCCGCTTTGAAACCAATTGAGATTTGGAGTGCGTTAAACAATAGCGACGCAGGTTTGGGCCAATATTTGTGTGGTGAGCATGAGCTGCACGAGTATTCGTTGTTGAGTCTTGGATGTTTTCTATGTAGTTAAGTATTTATTTTTTTATATAAGTATTTAGTTAGTTTTTTTTATATATCGTTGTTTAGTTTGGGACTAGGTCAATTTGTGCGAGATCGTCCCTTGATATATATTATTATTTATTATTAATAATGAAAGTGTTCCATAACGAGTAATTTAACTTTCAAGTTTTCAAGTTACAAGTCCTCAGCTCTGCTGCTAGGTACGGTCGCGAACCGGGATTGTTGAGCCACTTACACATGTTTCTTATTTGGCCGTGTAATGCAAATCGAATAGCTGTCAGCCAGTTGGTGACATCGGTTATTGAATACACGGCTAAATTACGAACAATGGCTAGTGGCTCAACAATCCCGGTTCGTGACTGTACTAGCTGCTAGGCTTAATGGTCTCGGTGTTCGGTTTAGGTATATAAAGGCAGCCGGATTCACAAAGCTTCCTTTGACATGAAATTCCATTGACAGGAATATTAATGTCTTTAATCTCAGGTCGAGTGCCTTCGACTTAGGATTCGATACCCGCTTATATCTAGTGAACTAAGGGTAGAACAAACTTTGCTCGTGGTTGTTACGACGATATTCTTGATCGGTTGATGACAGATCGCGTGTCGGCCACTTATGTCAATTCAATACATTTCGAATCGATAGAAAACGGAAATGTTAGCATTAGCATATTGGTTACTGAACGTATTACAAGAATATAAACAATGTAGGTAATTCAAGGTTTACCATTTAAAGCTCGTTTTTTTTATTATTTTTATTTATTTATGTTAAGGAAATCCAACAGCTGTACAATGAGAATAATAGACAGAATAGGAAACCGTTAGCCAATTACACGATCTCACTAATAGATATAGAAAAAAATGCTAAATGCGTACAATACACAGAACGACAAAAACATAAATATAAATTAATAAAATTTTACAGCTATGATTCGCAAACACATGCGAGTTTCACTCACTCCAAGCACCTCGCCGACAATTTTTGTCTCACGGATTGAGCCTTGCAGTTACCTAAATATATCTAGGTCCAGCTCTCTAATCAAATGATCTTGAATGAGATGCTCATTTCAAATCACGTCAGAGTAAATGTTTGGCAGTAGAGAACTCACTATGTCTGATACGTCATAAGACGGAATATCTCTCGATTTTTTTTAATTGCATTTTGAAAGCGAACTAGGGTACAGGCTACTGGCTGATGGTATGTGGGATCTGTGACCGATATGGATTTCTATTCTTCAGACTACAATCTTAAAACTTCAATTGTAATACCGCAAATGCGTTGCCAACCTTGAGGTTAACATTTACACTGGCCCGCAAAACTAGGGTATCATACTCTTAATGGAAATTCATTGAAAGTGTGATATTTAGTTTTGCGGGCCAGTGTACTACGACCTAAAGAAACAAATTCTTACAATGCTGACTAATAAATCCCGATGACAATACCTAACTCACTCTACTCCAAGTTTATTAGTTATTCTCTATCATTTTAATATTCTCAGAACTCGTATTATTCATTTTACGATTGCTTCCGAACCTGTATAATGTGAAATCAACACCAAATCGTTTAACCATGAAAAGGTTTCCACTTTAATAAAGACCCGTAGATGATATATTAAGACTCCGTTTTATGAAATCCTGTTCAGGATTGTTGGTTTTGTAAGAAAATAAAGGCATTGTATGTTATTGAATGTAAAGTAACTCTGAGCGAACCGGCCTAAATTCCGAGCCAAAAACGGGATTGCTTTTTTGCCCACTTTGCCCTGATTAAATTCGTTATTGTTTCCCCGGAGACGGGGGAGCGTGTTCCCATAAAATATAGATATCTGTGATATCTGGATTCATTGTAATGAGGTCTGTTACAAGGCTGGGCTGCCAGACGTGGTAGGTCAAGGACTAGAGACGAAAAATTATGTAGTTATGGATCAGTTAACGATTAGCCTTAACCTATTTTTATGGACGTCTCTTCTGTTATCAAGGTTGTCTTGGAGAGATTGCTATGTTACATAAGATAGTTATTATTTGTTTAAAATTGTAACTCTGTGGTGTTCAATAACTATTTTTCCATCTCTTTGTTATTGTATAGTCGTGGTTATTCGTCTATACAAGCTGCTTCTTTTAACCTTGTGGTTTTGGGTGTTTTCACACCTCATACGTAATTCCATATAGTCCTTTCTGTTTTTTCTCTATAAAATCTAAAACTATATTTGCAGAACTACTCATGGTGTGAGAGTCAAAATCAGGTTATGATTATCTTCTTATTGTCAGTCAAGCTGCATTTGCACGGAACTTTGCGTCAATGTTTGTAAAATTAAAGAGTGGGGCGCGACTTCGTGCACTGTAAACACTATGTACGCATTTGTTAACATAAGGCTAGGCTTATTTATTCTGTTAGGGCTCTTGTGTACTCCGTAATATATGGTTTGACGTTTTATCGTATCGTTTTTAACACGGACCTCATACTGTCAAGTAAATGAGAGCTGTCATAACGTTGACCATACGATTAAATGTCAAAAGCAATAAGGTTTAGAGTAGAATAGAACGATGCAGTGAATATTCAAATGACATTGTATTTGGCCGTATTTATCTTCCTTTTCCAGTTAGCTTCACCCATCGATATCGAGAGAGCAAGATACATACATAAATAATGTATCCGAGAAGATATGACGTCTTTTGAACATTCAGAACATCGGTTTATGCAAGTGCTTGTTCGGATTATATACAGGGTGAAATGGAAGCGTGATCAAAAGTGATCATATGACTTAATAAGGCATTAAAGTAAGATCCTAATAATATAGGTACTCGTATGTGTAGTATTCAGACTTAATCACGCCATGTTCAAAATTAAATAATTTATTTTAAACAGTGTGGTCACCTTACTTGACAGAAACATATTTTCTAATTTCCACGAAACAAAAAACAAAACTAAAGTAAATTCCTAGTCTAGGATCCTTGGGTAAGGGTTCTTCCGGTTACCTTCGGGGAGGGAAGATGTCCGATTGAAAGATGACCGGCTTTGTACTTTTGAGTTATTATATTTACTGACTTACTCTACAAACTTGACACTGGCGAAATTACTGCGGAATATCGCGGTGGACCGCCATTATTAAAAAAAAAGAAGATGGAGAAGGATCCTTGGGTATGATTCTAATAATAGGGTAACCATGACTTATTTAATCAGTGAGGGGAAAATAACCAAAAAAAGATATCACTTTGGTTTCTTGTGATTAATACTGCTTCGAAATGTCGATCAATTACCGAGTCTGAAAAACTAGTTTGTGATCACTTCTTCGATGTCACACTGTATTTATCGGTAGATCCCAGTCGGGCTGTTCAGGTGTACCCTCTCAAAAATATTATTGTGATGAGATAGAGTGCGAGGAAACTGCTCCCGGGGGATAAAGACAAGTAGCATGTCGGGACTTGTTCTCTTTACTCGACTAACCTCGTTTGGCAGTTGCCAGCCTTTGCGAAAAAAAGTATGCTCGTGTGTTGATGGTCCCCGTCGCGGTCCGGAAATACCGCTGTAGTAAGCTGATTCTATAACACTAATAATGTTATAACTATGCGACATATAATAATGTCATTTGCAATACAAAATAAATGCGTACCTACTACCTGCTACTACGAACATGTTTAAGTGACAAAGCACTAACAGCTACTTATAACACTCAACTCAACGCACCTTATTCCAGTGTAAAAAGATTTTCGTAACATATTTATGAGAGGATTATTTCGATACATATTTTTGCACTTGACTGAACGGCTCACTTGTCATTACCAGTCCCTTACCAGTCCAGTTACGTATGTACCTGCAATCTTGAGATCGCAAGTCTTAAGACAAAGATTGCCTTACCTTCTACACAACTCTGCAAAAGTATGAAGTTATTTTTAAAAGTTAAATATTATGAAAACCTTAAACTTGAGTTTTTGTTTGCAAAAGTACCTGCTGAGATTGAGTTAGGGAAGGTACTGGAGTGAATGAAATTACCAGTT
Source organism: Acleris laterana (assembly GCA_963966035.1). Classification (NCBI taxonomy): domain Eukaryota; kingdom Metazoa; phylum Arthropoda; class Insecta; order Lepidoptera; family Tortricidae; genus Acleris; species Acleris laterana. The sequence goes on from OZ014444.1 coordinate 14,500,745, forward strand.
GAGTACTGTAATTTAGATTTAAATAATTAAATGAATAATTATATTCTACTAGGTATATCTAGTAATTATCAACCGAGAAAACTTAATGTTCAAAAATAACACAAACGTTAATTAAAAAAAAAATACTGCCAAGGAAGCTCTTGCCTCTTTTGTCAAAGATATTTTATCCTTATTATCACAAAGCTACTCGCTTTAATCTCAGGTTTAAATTAGTTTTACCTTATTTACATCACAACTTTATCACGATTTTTAAATATGTTGTAGATATTATAAAACACTAGGTACGGTGTGCGTTTCTATCTATAGGTACTAATATTTCAGTGTTAGATAGCCCATTTATTGAGGAAGGCTATAGGCTATCTATCATACTCACTTTTTTTTATCTTTTTTTATAACTATAACATAGGACTAAGTAGGATCAAGGAAAAAAAAACGTTGTAGCTTTTTGTTTGGACATTTTTAACTTCACAATCCTCTTAAGTTAATTACAGCCAACAAGTCTTTCAGGAGTTAGTCAACTCATTTGTGTTTCGTACAATACAGGACCTCTTCAACCACTTACAGATTGTAGCACTTTGCACTTTACTGAAAGTGTGCTTGTGATTACCTTATCTTTTTTTAGCTTAAGGGTAGGATTTGTCGGCCAAGTTATCTCTAAGGATGAATTCTGCTTGCACATGGTAGGGAGTTTTGTTTTCTTATAAACTTTTTTCTCCAGAATTCGTTTTTTTTTTGGTTTTCCTTACTCAGTATCGTTGATACTATGGATCCTCATACAAGAACAAAAGTGTCCCAGATAAAAAAAAAAATGCATACAAAAATGTGACGATCTGGAATGTAATATTTGGGACACTTTTTTTCTTGTATGAGGATCGATAGTATTAACAAATTCTGAACAAATAAGATCATGTACACTTTTTTGAAAAACACCCCGTAAAACAATTCGGTGGATTAAATGCGTCTAAAAATTTCAAGGGTCGGCTAAAACGACATTTGCTTTAAAGGGAGTTGTGTCTAAATTGTGTGATCACTTATTCGGCCGACTGTGCATTGAAATATTTGGTTAATTGCAGTTAATTTGAGTATAAAAAAAAAATTGGAGGATTAATACTTAATGTCAATCTGAATTAAAAATCGTCATACCCCGTCACGTGCAATATCAAAATAAAGGGCTTGAAACGACGATTCCAAGCCAAGGTCTTAGAAGGTGCTTCGGGTTTGTACTTTGGTCTCACTCTCTCTCATCCACTCTTATTAACAGCGAGTGAAACAGAAGTACAAAACCAAAGCATCTTCTAAGTGAAACAATTACGATTGCGAATAAGTTAAACAATAGCCCCTCTGGTAGGATCCCCTACCTATTAATTTTGTACGTGGGGCATCCTACCAGATAATCTTACTGGACACCGCGGAAAAACGTAACTATTGCACTTATTTAGTGAAAAGAATAGGTTTATGCAGCTCAATTTACGTTTACATCTTTATATCGTTGATGCTTTTTTTTACAGGCTTTCATTTATTTTACTTCATCCGTATTTCTGTTATCCGGCTCCTGCATCGCTATTGCCTGACGCACTCGCAATATCAATTGGCTTGAAAGCGGAACAATTGTTTTCATTTTGTATGCAGACAAGTCTTTGATTATCAAAATGAAAATGATTGCGATTGTGAGTGCTTTAAGCAATAGCCCCTCCGTTTAGCCTACGTAACGTGTGCCGTGGCCATTCCCTAACGCCTACCTATTTCTCTTTCTAGATATTATGCGACAGCGTCGCGTCTCCTGACACTTTATCAGGAATATTTGGCAGCAATCTGCGTTGTATTCGTGTAAACATAAACAAATGAACGTAGCATGAGCGACACTTAACATTTTACGACTCTGTGTCGTTTTATTGCACAAACAACGCTCATGTTTAGAGAATGAGATCCATCCGTTATACGAAAACAAAACGTAATTCGTAGGCCATAGTAACGTTACTGGGGGTTTAACTCGTGATCTACCACTAGAAACTGCGTGGGAGGCCGCGTTTAATCTAAACGTTATGTTGAAATGTGAACGAAGATGGAATCGATTTATATCAAATACAAGTTACAGTTTGAGAAACAAGTAGTTTAGTAGGTGCTATTACTTTTGTTATTTTTTAGCTTCACATACATTTTTTGTAGCTTTAGTGCATATTCGTACTTATATGAATATGTAGAAATTTTCCGTGAATTTAAACCAACTTCGGCACTACCTATATTGTTTGGCAAAAGTGACAGTTTTTGTGTAAAAATTGGAGCATGATCATAATTTAGCTTCTATCAGCGCCCTCATTATTTCTAAATCTTTTATGCTAAGCCAAAAGAGGCTGCTATCGCCGACGATCGAATGAATTTATCGCGGGGATTGGAAGATTTTTCTGGGGCATTAAGTACCGTCATAATTTTGTCATTACGTCGGCTCGGGGGATGACGATTCCATTTGCGACGTCCGCAAATCCGCGAAAGAAAATTCTATTTGCCCTCGGGAAAACCTGCGTTAGTGCCTAAGTAATTTGGTGGTATTCTTAGGTGGTACTGTTTTGCTGTTAAAACTATATGAAAAGAGTCACTGTCATAAATATCTACACTTACATAGAAAACACCCAAGACTCGGACACAAATATTGGCGGTCATCAGACGAATATAAAAAAAAAAACAGGGGACTGTGTCACACCAATTGATCTAGTCCCAAACTAAGCTAAAGGCTTGTATTATGGGTACTAGACAACGATATAAATACTTATATAGAGAAATATATACTTAAATATATAGAAAACATCCATGACTCACGAACAAATATTCGCCGTCATCACACGAATATCTGCCCTTACTGGGATTTGAACCTAGGACCGCTAGCTTCGTAGGCAGGGTCACTACCAACTAGCCAAGCGCGTCGTCCCAAAAACACACAACAAACATTTAAAATAATAACAAACCACTCCACAAAACTTATTCTAGTAATAAACAATTGAAAGAATATACCTATTGCAATAATTAAATAGTTATATTAATACAATTAGTGGCTTTAAACGATGTTAATAGCCCCAAAGCATTCCGTTTTAGCAGATTAAAGTCGTTATAGAAACAAATTGGAGCTAGAGACGGTTGCTCCGCATTCCACGGAGTTATTCTTTTACTGGCCGTCGGTCGAACGAACCCGACGGCAAGCGTAACCTAAAACGTGCGCGTCCAAGAATTACATGTTGGTACATTTCTCAGCCGTTAGGTGATCTACAGGTTAGCCAGGTCACTTTTCAAATCGTCAACGTATAATCAGCGAGCCTAGGTTTCTTAAATGGTAAGTGGGATTTGAAACCCATAGACATTAACAGTCTCGAGAATACAATCTAACGATGTTGCTAATGAAATGCCTCTATGCTATAGTGCCCGACCGTTAACAAGTCAATCCTGACAGCTGTCATCGCAGTACAGTTTAACCTATTCTTGGGTTTGAGGTTATAATTTGTACTGAAATGACAGGTGTCAGGATTGACTTGTTAACGGCCGGGCACTATAGTAACTTCACCAGTTGTCTTATTCCCACACCGGAACACAACAATGCGGACTGCTGTTTGGCGGTAGCTTAAAGGATAAGACGGTGGTAGCAATTGGGACGGACCCTCATAAGGCCGCCTGTCTAAAAGCGTTGAAGAAAGTATAGAACCTTAAGAGTAACTGATGTCCTACTATGATGAACTTACTGGGCAATATCGGCCAATGAACTGTTAGTTTGTGGTAGAATTTACGCGAGCAAAGACGAAGGTATTATTTGTCTCGTTCTGTTTTACCCCACGCGCGCAAGGGAATTACACTACCCCGAGATTGCAATTACGGACCCTAATATGTTTATCTACCTGTTCGCAGCCACAGTAATGAGTTCCAGGCCAGAAACATTTTCACGAATAATTACGTGCCGTGGGCCAGATTTTCATTTATTAATTATGGTAAAAAACTCTAAGGTTTGTTTCAATAGAACCTGCCAACAATGTAAACAAACCTTGTATTCAAAACGTCTTTAATTTCCATTCTACATCATCAAATACTGCTTAATCCATGTGTTATTTAATCAATTCTTTCCACATCGTTATTCTAAATCATTAAAAGAATAAAATAGTACTAGAATATGGATATCTCATTGAATGTTTTGTTTACATTGTTGGCAAGTTCTATTGAAACAAACCTTATTATTTTTGGCTGACTAGGCCTTTCGTTCCACTAATCCACGTATAAAATTGTCAGCAAAGGCGTCCCAACCATAAACCACATAGTAAAAATAAGGTAATAAATGCCCCGATTAAATAAACACTTGTTTTATTCAAACGTCAGTTAAAGGATTGACCACAACGAAGCCTATACGGTCACATAACGTACGTTTTTAATGCGTCTTTTACGACGACCGATGTAGTCACGTCCAAAAGAACGCCATAAACAAGTAGTTTACAGTATCAGAATGCTACCCATAGCGTAACCAAAGCGTGGAAACTGTTGTATAATGAGCGTTGCCATAGTAATAACTGGTGTTTTATAACCATTATAGCATTGTTATTGCCATGGTTACGGTCATTCCGGGTATCAATCTTGGCGTTTAGTGAACTCTTGACATCCGAATTTATATATAAAATCGTTAAAAATGTTTTAACAAGTAGCGTGATTAAATAAGTAGATTAAGAACAAAATTCATTTTAAGACTAATCATATGCTAAAAATTACATTTTTATAATATCAATAACAAAATAATATTCTTGTTATTAGTTACCATGGTTAAGTTTAATATGGATATCAGCAATCATCGACTTGTTATTTGGTTGGTAAATTGGTTACGCTCAATATGTGTTTAAAAAATGGCTCAATATGGATAATATGGTATTTCATTTCGCATTTCATATTTAGTTATAAATAGTCATTAATTTTGACAGCGCCAAGTGACAGGTGATCACCAAAGTGATCGCCTAACACTAGCGTTCGTGAACTATGGCAACTTGTCTAGCCCCACTGAACTGTTTTCGCTCCGCTGTCGCTCGCGCTCTAAACTCGGCACTCGTACCTACAGATACTTTTATAATATTCCAGTTGCATAAATAACTAATTGCACGCTGCACAATTTACGCAGCTCGGTATTTTGCTTCGGTATGGTCGATCCTTTTGTGCTGTAATGGCACTGCAGCGCAATTCCATTATCGATAAAAACAAATGGGGCAGAAAGTCCGCGCTTCGTGCTTTGCCGACTGAGTCATTTGTTTTAGCTGTTAACGTTCTAATTTTGTTTTAATGCATTCATTTGTAACAGATTTAATGTCATTTTCTACACTTTATTTTTTCTTTCTCATTTCCAATTAAGATTACCCACTCAACCTTAGAAAAAAGAACCATAATTATCGACTATACGACTAGATAATGTTACTCATCTCTACACGAAGGTATAAATAAAAAAAATGTGGTTACTCTATAAAAAATAACATAATGGTTTGAATAGTACTTAGGACTTTTTTATGGTCGCGACCCTAATATAGTTATTTATGCAACTGTATCATAATAAGGGCCATTGAGACACGAGTGCGAGTTTATGATACGAGGCGAAGCCGAATGACATACCAGATACGCATGAGTGTCTCAATGGCTGATTATTAATAGTTGCATAAATTACTTTTTCCATGAACTTAAAGGGATATCTACGAGTAGTACAACATTTTCTTTTGGACCTTTAAAATAAAACATGTACATTATAAAGTAAACTTCATTTATTTTTCGATTTTGAAGGTAGTAAATTACTTACTCCTCATTTTCATTGCCACTTGTTTTATTTCTGGCGGTGTCAACATTTCTGCATCACTTAATTCGCCAAAGTCGCACATTCTCACAGATATAGATTAACTATTTAATTCCTTTCAACTTTTAAGAACTCCATGCAAAAGCAAAACAAATGAATCCCGCTTTTTGAAATGTTTTTTTTTACTAATTACAACCTTAGAATGGACCCGGGAACTTTAGGTGATACAGCCAAATAAAATAATGTTAACAATATTTAATAATAACTGTAAAATTCATAATTATTTTGATAAAAGTATTCATTATTAAATAATTGCTTATGTAAACTTATTTTAATTAATCTTTAAAGTCGAATTGACAATAATTAAGTAAATAAAATTGAATGACTGTTGGCCATTACCTAGATATTAGGTATACCCGTGAACTTTTTTTTTTAAATTTTAGTTTCCCCCTTTTGCAGTGCGAAAAAGTACATTGTGAAACGTTTCACAATGAAATGTCAACGTTGCAATTACACAATGTACCTCATTGGATTACCGATAGCGATATCAATATTATCGGTTATACTTACGCGAGTAGAAAAAATCAAATTGTTTCAGACGTAATAAAATTACTGATAAGTACCTATGTTATGTGTCTCCTTAAAAGGAAATCGTAACTTTACTGGGTTTATACCCTTACGAATATTAATATTTATAGTTTTATTTTCACGTGTACCTATTCCAAATCAAATATGATATTCAAGATGTTTTCTATTTGACTTATCGTCCCTTTACTTTTTCAACCGCGTATTTTATCGAATAGTTATATAAGAAAAGCAGTTTAGTTCCCTAAGGAATAAATACTACTTTCCTGTCTATCTATTCGATCAGACACGAGGTTGGGAAAGTAAAGTGTCAATATGTTATTCCGAATGTGGAACCTTCAATAATAAATAAGGGTGTTCCGTGTTCCGTGAGCGTCACTGAGTAGGTATTGTGTGATATTGCGCCAGCTGCCGGTACCGAGGTTGCCGGGTGACAATATCCGTTATATCCGGTTGTTATGGGACTGTTTATTGACAGGCAGACACAATGAAAATATAATAACTAGGATTTGACATGAAAGATCTTTGAGATATATGATTAGCAATGGTAACGTAACTGTATACTCCAATTTAAAACAATTTGTTTGTGCAACAAGAGAGAAAAGTTGTTTTTTGCTGCGCAGTCTTGATTTTAAACCCCGAGTAAGCAAAGGCTTCTATTAATCACGAACGTAGCGAGTGATTCTATAGGTTAGATTCCTGACCGCAGCGAGGGATTCAAACTTTTGTCCCGTGTTGCATGTCTACGACGTTCTACCTCAGCAGCTAGAACATAATACGTACCTTAAGGTAACAACATGTTTCAAAAGGTAACATTATGTTTTTTATTTATTTATTAATAAATTACTTTGTCCCCCGCTCCCTTAAAGCCTGCCGTCTAGGCTTTAAGCTATCTCTTTACCAAAACAAACAAACACACTTTCTTTTATTCATTAGAAGTAAATACAATTATATTAAGTATTTAGAAATAAATGAGAAACTTGGGCTTACAATGATTTTAACCGATATTAATAGTTTCTGTCCAGGCCGGACGCTAAAATTCTAGAAATTTTCAACGTGTATTGACTTATTTACATGCATTAATCAAGATGATTTTAATAAATGTCGGGCTCTAAAGGGACGTGAGCCTCGTGTGAGTAGTGGTGGCGGACTGGCGAGACGCGCCGCCGCGCGCCGGCGCAGGTTCGATGGCCCGCGAATGTCTTCTCCCCTCAGTCAGTTGACACGCGTACAGTTTCCAATCATGCAAGGACCTCGCTATGCATGTTTGAACAGGAAAATAAAGGTCTCAGCGGAACCCATTCCAAGTCCATTACGAATCCCTTACACTGGAATTTATTTCCCTCCTCCAAATACTCTCTTGGGACAGAATAGTTAAAGATGTTTTTTTTTTCCTTTTTTGTCCCATTGTAAAAGAGCAGGAAGGGGAATAACTATGCAAGCTGAGCAGTGTGTCAATTCATGGTGGTTAATGGGTTCCTCTTCTCACAAAAGGTTTTGAAGCCCTTTCGCTTCAGTTTGGTTGCTTAGCTAATCTCAGTTTTAGCTGCCATATTATTAAGTCTAGTTTCAAAGGTCGTCATGTTAACATCAAACCCAGCTGTAGGTTCGTAAATTCAAGTTGACGATGAATTTAAATACCCTCTGCTATTGGGGAGCGAGATGTTAACCATCTTGAAGGCTTCTGAAAGTTACTTTCAGTATACAGCGTGGAAAAAATTTACGCCACATGGACGGCAACTACCTTAAATATTGGAAATAGCTAATTCTACGCCAAGAAGACTTACTTTTATTAAAAAAAATAACCTGCATTTATGGATTTTTGAAAAATCGCCTTCATTAACCGGGAATGTAACTGGCATTTGTTTCGCAAAATTGTCTGATTAATTGTTAATAATTAAGGTGTATAACTTAGTTTACCTCGTATTTATTTCGTCTGAATAAATATAACTTCTATGTGAAATTATGAAGATTAACGTTTCAATTTGATCCAAAGCAATTCACGCTCTGGTGGTCCTCGCATTAGTGATTCCCTCAGTACCCCCCCCCTCCCCCCCTACCCCGGCTAACCACCACGGGCGCAACAACAATAATCTCATTGTTTACCAGCCTTTGTCGACGCTCGCCGCAAATTCACTCGAAAGCCACTCTAAATATGTTATACTTAAATTAATATTCCAAGTTCCAGCCCAAATATATTTGCGCAGCTTATCATCAAGAAAGTTAGTCACACGTGCCAGATTATAATAACATTAATATAGAATTACAGACTAAAGTAGTATTTGCTCGGAACCCATTGTATTATGTTATAATAAACTTCGAACTAATAATGACTACTTACGCGTTAGTATAAGTTTTGTTTAGGTTCAAGTTTGAAAATACACTTAGTTTAAGTGATACACTAAAACCGCGGCATGTATATTAATTTGAAGATTATCTGCATTACTCAGAGACATTTTAGAGACAGTTAAGTCGTTCCTTATTCAAACTTGTGTATGAAAAATTGACACTTAGGCCCTGTTGTTTTTGATCGGGAAAGGCCGATTCACAAGAACTGGCACGAATGGATTGAATTAGTGAACGAAAATATACAAGTGTGTAAAATAGAGACAGGTATTCGGTTTGAAATTCGAACATCAGTTCAAAAGACGGCACTCACGCAGTGATAGGTGACATTACGTACTTTCGTTCAATCCATTCGTACCAGCTCTTGTGAATTGACCTTTAACTCAACTGATTATTAAAATTTGAAAAAAGAATCGAAAATTGGACGAAGCACGATGAAGATTTAACCATTACTTATGATTTTTAACAATTAGTTTAACTACTGATTAAACAACAGGCCCTAAGGAACGACTTATTCGTCATTAACTGACTCTGAGTGCGCCGAATAATCACTCAACTAGGCCTCTTGACTGAGAACAATGAGAACATCCCTGTTACCTTACTTGAAATGAATGAAGCTAATTTACAAACTTGAACGTTAGGCAGCAGTGAATGTGTTAAAATAAAAGCGGCGCTATTTTCAAAAACTTATAGAATAGATTGCCCAGCTTGCGTCCTAACACAACGCGTGCTTGACATGTGTGCAATATAGCTGTAACTTATATTATATAATAAATAAATATAAATCTAAAATACTTTGTTGTCACTTTTCGAAAATCGCCAATAATGCTCACGATAATCAGACTAAAAAATACTGGCCTTACAATATGTAATCTACAATTGAATGTAAAGGGAATAATTTACATATAAATTCAGCATGATTCGGCTTGGTTTTACATACCACCGGAAACAATTTCAACTTCACAAAGAACGTACCTATTAATTAACTCCATAATCTCATATACCGTGACTGACTTATATGTCACAAAGGTTTTACTGCGGTAGATCCGCTTTCAGTGCTGCATTCCTAATCCAATAAGCAGTATCCTTAATTCAATCACCAAAGCAGATTCAATTCTATGTTGTCAATAATAAGGTTGATATTACTACAGGAGGTTTATCTTAGTTACTGCGTTTTTGCTTAGGACGGCAGAGTAGTACACGCGTTGTTTACCTATCTGTACAACAAGTAGCAAAAGTAGGTGGGTAGTCGAAGAACCCAAAATTATCTATACAGGATTCTATTATCAATAAGAGCGTGTGTAATTTTGAGCTTTTCGACTGGCAGCCTTAGACCCGTATTTATAGTGCCGAAAAGTAATTACTGGAGTATTAGTAGTGTCAAAAGTCATATAAAAATCGTTGCTTAAGTCATTAATTTTACTCAAGTAATTACTTTTCTTGACTATAAATACGGGTGTATCTAAGACTGTTCGTTATTTGGCTAATTAGTAAGAGGAAACAAATTAAACCCCCAGTGGTGGTTTGTATACGTAGCAAAATGCCGAAGCAGCTGACACCCAGGGTGTGCCGCAGCTGTTTGGTTTAGGTACATTACTTACCTATTGGTTTTATCACCTTGCGTGTAGGAAACACTACCTAACTAGAATTGACGACGCGCTGGCCTAGTTGGTAGTGACCCTGCCTACGAAGCTAGCGGTCCTGGGTTCAAATCCCGGTAAGGGAGATATTAGTCTGATGATCGCGAATATTTGTTCCTGAGTCATGGATGTTTTGTATATATTTAAGTATATTTCTCTTTATAAGTATTTATATCGTTGTCTAGTACCCATAATACAAGCCTTGAGCTTAGGTTGTGACTAGGTCAATTGGTGTGACATTGTCCCATGATATTTATTTATTTACTACCTAATTAGAAAGTGATAAGCTATGTTGAACTCTATATTTCATTAACCAGTCTCACAAAAAACAAACGTCAAAAAAACAACTGCTATTTGTATAGGATTGACATAAGCTGATGACAGATCGCGTCGACCGTTAAATATGTCAACTCCATACATTTTAGTCGATAAAAAAACGGAACGTTAGCAGCTTTTGCATCTTGGTTTGGCCTATGTACAGTTGAATTCATAAATATGTGTACACTTTAGTACCTTATCACTTTAATCGCTGTGACTATTCATATATGGCAGTTTAAACTTGACATCTAGACACGCGGCAGCGTGTCCAGCCAAGTTCAAGAAAAAGGAACTGGCGAGCGCAGCCGTGTGTTATTTACACGAACCGTTTGGAGCCACTTTTGACCCCTCAATAACTCCAAATCTACTTAACATAAAAACATGATATTTGGTATATGTATTAAAACCCTTTAGATCAACTAGAACCCTAAATTTCATAAATAAAAGTGAAACGGTTATTGAGATATAAACGTCTAAAAATCGGCATTTTTACCACTGACTGACTGACTGACTGACTAATCATCAAAAACCTAACCCACTTCCAGGTGACCTAGAAGGTTGAAATTTGGCATACAGATGGGTAATTATGCGTTTACAAATAAAAAAATCTGGAAACAGTGATTTTATAAGTTTTATTATTATTATTTTTTTATTTTATTATTTATGCTAGTTACCTCAGAACTCCGTCATTTATTAACCGATTTGGAAAAATCTTTTTTTGTTTGAAAGGGCACACTGTCTGATTGGTCCCAATGTCACCAGGTCAGAATCTGATGATGGGGTCCTGGAGAAATTGAGGGAACTCTTCAAATAATTTGGGTATAGCTATATGGATTTGGGTATTTTTATATACGAGTATATAGCATACATATATTAACTCGTGCATATATGCTTTTGAAAAGCACTATTTGGTGAAGTAAAACTGATGATGATGAATGAAGATCACAGATTCACCGGAACTACTCAGTAATTATTAGTACTTCATGGGCTGCGATTCGATTTATCGATTACTTGAATTTATTAATATGGTTGCTCAGCAATATATGTTTTTAATTATTATTAGTAGGAAGCTATTTATGACAGAGAGGTCATGCACATTTTCTTTTATTCCAATGGAATATGTATGGTTTAAGAGTCCACAGGAAACTGGGTTCTCCATACAAATGTAAATTTGCTCTCATTTTTAAACGACTTGCTAGAATACTTACCTATACCTATACTTACTTCAAATAATAAATAATTATGGTTGCTCAACAATATACGAGTGCAAAAGCACTAAGCAAAGCAAAACACTACTAAAAAGTACCAAATTATGAGAGAGCGGTCTTGCACAACTTCTTTTATTTGAATAAAATGTAGGTAGGTATATCGTTTAAAAGAGTCCACGGGAAGCTGGGGTCTCCATACAAACATAGTTTCGCTCTCATTTTAAACGCAGGAAACGGGACATTTTATGAATATTATTTAATGTTTGTTTATTGAAACGCATGCCAACTTATTTGACAAAAATAAATGATATCCCATCAAAAACATACATGTGAAAATGGAAGCCAAGTTCAATGTTAAGAATATGCAATGCGTGTTTATCGACTTCACTGACAAAAAAAATGAGATCTAGATGGGTGCCAAGTTCCGTAGATAATCCTGATATTTATTTATTAAGAACATACCTACAACATTCTAAAATAAATTAAAAACAGAATTTCTTATTTTTTCTGCTACAACAATATTTGCTATTAAGTATAACTTCTTATATTTCAACACCCAAATTATTTACACAAAGCAAATAACTTAGGATAAACTGAAGCTCAAAATCTGACTTGGCTAGTTTTTTACCAGCAAGTCAATTATTTCGAAGAGTAAAATATGACCATACAATATAAAAATACAGTAACTTGCGTATAACAAATATGAAAACTAGCCAAGTCAGATTTTAAGCTTCAGTTTATCCTAAGTTATTTGCTTTGTGTAAATAATTTGGGTGTTGAAATATAAGAAGTTATACTTAATAGCAAATATTGTTGTAGCAGAAAAAATAAGAAATTCTGTTTTTAATTTATTTTAGAATGTTGTAGGTATGTTCTTAATAAATAAATATCAGGATTATCTACGGAACTTGGCACCCATCTAGATCTCATTTTTTTTGTCAGTGAAGTCGATAAACACGCATTGCATATTCTTAACATTGAACTTGGCTTCCATTTTCACATGTATGTTTTTGATGGGATTAAATACACAAGGTACTAGTGTACACGTATTTATGAACTCGCCTGTAGGTAGATGAGCGTCAGCGACGTGTTAGTAGTTCCATAAATTTATTATGAAACCGTGCGGCAAGGACGCCGTTGGCACTGACTTTCATGGGATGGGTTTAATTTCAGGATATCTCTTATTCAGAGGTTAATGAAAACTTCGGAAAAAGTAATTAAAATGTTATTGATGTAGAGGTTTTAACGTTTATGCGTTTATTTGTTACTCCTTCAAACTGCAACGGCTGCACGGTTTTGTATGAAAGGGGTTTGGGTAAAAGTGTTGTCAGTTGTAAAAGTCATAAGTACATTTTCAAAGTGAGCGGCCATTAGCAAAAGTGGTAAATTATGATAGAATTATTCAAAATAAACCTGTTTTGTTATGTCATGTAATACTCTTAAGTGCATCGGAGCCGAGATATTTAATATTCTTACCTAGGCTTACTTTTAGTACCAAAAACTGAACATTTCAATCTTAAATATCTTGGCTCCGATATTATTAAACGCCATAAATTATATATATCTATGTGTATTTTGAGGTCCTCTAAATAACTATGTCAAAATCATCCGAGGCCGCTGAAAACAAAAATGACAATATTCTTCAAACAAATTTACCCATTGCCCTTAGAAATGAAAATAGCTTATACCCTGGACATAAGCTATTTTCATCATTTTCATCATTTAAAGTTCCGGAGGGAGTAACCATAATCAAAACCCACCGCAACACGGACTGCCCGAATTACTAATTTTACGTGGACGAATTTGCGGGCAGAAGCTAGTATAAAATGAAATAAATTACCTAGCCCCTTTACCAAAAAAAAGACTGACTAGAAAAAATATAAGAAAAATAAAATGCCTACATACCATTTCTTAGGAATTGAGGTCACACGTCAAAAATCCCCACGTCAGCTTTCGCTAAAACTTTAACATCGATCTGTTTATATCCTCTAATATTAACATTGCGGCAAAGCTTATAATGCCTCGCTACATTCGCCGCGCCACGCCCGCTGATTTTAATTGCATAATCCTGGGCTTAAGCTGATCCCTTCGCTAACTCTGGACGTTAAATTCCTCATGTTTATCATCGCGTTATAGTGTTATTAATCCAGCAGGGAATTCGAAAATGCTATGGCAGCAGGGCTCAATAATTTGCCAAATCATCATTTGGCGAGTGTGGAGATATTTTTTGGCCATTTTTCTTCTGGTAGCTTTCCATTCTCAAAATTTACGTCTTTATTTTTTCAGTAGCATATTCGCTGTTTTTTTTCTCAGCAGAAGTAATTCCACTATCATATTTTCCCCAATATGTAATTATCTAGATTCTAGATCTATAAAAGTTACACTAATGTCTTAGTGCCTGTAAAAATAGTAGTAAGTGCGGGAAATAAATAAATAAATCATCACAGAGTCGACGGACTCCTACTTCTAGTTTTCGGCTTAGTTACAATGGGGAAGTCCAGAATGGAAAATATACGTTCAGGGAAAAATAAAGAATGGGGACAAATGCGATCGGGTAAAATCACGAATGGGAAAAATCGCAACTGGAAAAATTGCTACGTACGCCGAATATCGAGTTTGGAAAACAACATTCGGAAAAATCCAGATTGGAGGACTATATCATTTTACAAACTTTCATTTCGTAAAGAGTCTGGTTATAAGTCTAACTTATCCTAACTTATTTAATAGCCCATTTAACCCATGTTACATGTAATAGTTTAAACATAGCACATTATTGCGAAATGAAAGATTGTAAAAAAATACGTTTGTCAAACGTACTTTTGGTCAAACGAACGAACCCCTGGCAGGTACTTAATGAAAAAATTGGGACGCTAAGGGTAATTCTTTTGTGTGAGGACTTATTGTCCAATCATCATCAACATCATTTAAGCCCTCACCCACTCACGCACAACAATGGCGTCCGTGGGCACGTCACTGCCGGGAATTTATTTAAATATACATATTAAATTAAATAGAGCCATTAGAGCCTCATTTTGCTTTGCAGGTACAGTGCGATAGCTCCAAGAAGGTATTTCGGGTTGGTACTTGTCTTTCTCGCTCTCATACGCTCTAAGAGCGAGTCAGAGAGAAGTACAAACCCGAAGCATCTTCTAAGTGCTTACAGACTGTATGAGTATGCGGGTGGTAGGACCTTGTGCAGGGTCCGTCCGGATCGCTACCACCATCTTATCCATTAACCTACCGCCAGATAGCAGTGTTCGCATTGTTGTGTTCCGGTTTGGGGATAAGACAGCCGGTGAAATGACTAGCATAGAGGCATTCCAACTTAGTCCTCAGGGTTGGCAACGCATTTGCAGTCTTAGGATTGCATTGCAGTCTTGTGAATGCGAATGTCTATGGGTCACAGTTTCCACTTACCATCAGGTGGCCTGTGTGCTCGTTTGTCTTCTCTATGCCATAATAGTAAAAAATAAAAAAAATGTCTAGAGCTCTATTCTACTAGGTAAAGCCATATTCGTTTTAACATGTTATCGTTTTGTCACCGTTATGATAGCTCTTATTTACTTGATAGTTATGGCGCGGCGACGGAGTTAAAATTGTTATTTATGTAACTAATGCATAATGAGAGGCATGATATATGAGTGTGGTCTTATGAAACGAGCCGAAAGGCATGTAATGTTTAATGACTTGTAATATTTTAATGTTTACATTTAAGTATAACCACAGATACAGGTTTCTTAATATAGGACTTTTGTTTATGGTTTCTGAACATATTATAGGCAAGTTATGATATGGATGTAGATAAATAATATAATAAACATTTGAAAAGCAAGATGGTTTTTTTTGAGTACCTCTATGTTATGAGTTTTAGGTTAAGTTACAGCTTATATTCCAGTTTCGAATAGTCATGGGCTGACTATGGCTATCACACTCGCACTTACATCTCGACAGTATATTTTGTCACTTGCCAGTACCTATTATGTGGTTGATAAGTAATGTACGTAACGTTACTTAATCAACCATTGTACTCAGAGACATTTCATAGACAACTAGCTTCTGTCCGTGACTTCGTCTGCGTATATATGGATTATTGATATTCCTTCGGGAGCTTTTATATTTTCTGGGATGAAAAGTAGCCTATGTGTTTATCCAGGGTATCACTTATTTCCACTTCAAATGAAGCGCGAAGGAGTAACAAACTAACGCACTCATACACACTCACACACACGCACACACACTAACTCATTCCTTTTTCAAACTTGATGATGATGATGATGAAACTTTGTGTATGAAAATATCTCTAAGGAACGACTAACGTCACAGACTCTTGAGAGGGACTATGTGTGTTTTGAAGTGAAAAAGCTCATTTAGATATTTCCGAGCACCTTGTATTTCCTAATATATTTGATGGAGATACATAGCCTTTTGCCGCCAAGCACGTTGCACCGCCGGCGATCACGGACGGGTGGGTAGGGAAAGGGCACAACCCTGATTCCACTAACAGCTGACATCAATTCAGCCTTCTGGGTAATCTGATCTGCCGTACCATCTTATTTAAATGTAATCTAAATGTTAAATTTGTGTACTTTATTTAACCCGTCGAGTGCCGCGCACGTGGTGCTATACTTGCTAACTATAGATTAATACTCGTTCTAAACCAAGCTTTGAGTAATTCAATTAAATTTAATGCTGCTTTAGTGACGTGTTGTCATATTCCATTGCTATAGCAAAGAATGTGACGGCAGCAAGTTTAATCAAACATTAAATATATTTAACGTCTCTGAGTACGGCAGTAAGTAATTTAAATAACTTGTTTAAGCAGCATCGTGTCACTTTCAGATTTCACTGGATTAGTGGCTGTGGTTTTACCTGACTATTGGAATTGTGGTAAGCTGTTTCGACACAAAATGTTGAAACCTGATACGCAAATTTTCCTAAAATGCCTGCGGTTAGGTTAGGTGGTGGTTTTATCATAACAACGCTAAAAATTCAGGCAGGCTTTAGGATAAACGGAAATTCGGACAAGCGATGCATTAGGAGAAATGACGAATAGGCATTCCAGAGGAAGCGACAAAATGCGGTACCGTTTAAATTGGCTTTATCTGTACATATTTTAGTTGTCTGCGACCATGTCGCCATCCGCAATTATTTTGCGACAGCGGTTTAAATCGGCCATTCATTGCGGACACGGGTACAATTTGAATTGGTAATCCCATTGCTGAATACCAATGCGCGGTACTTCCATGCCGTACTTCGATTTAAATTGTACAACCAGGTTTTTGTACTATCGAGTTGTAGAAACTTTGAGCTTGAAGTAGTTTTCTGTTCATTTTGCGTTCCCTAATGGTTGGACCTTGTGCCCATCGCTACCACCTCTCAACTCACACGCTAATCCGGTGCGAGGTTAAGGTCGCTTCCTACCTTAGCGGTATGCTTGCAGTAAAACACGGAATCGGCAAGGGTTGCTAGGCAACTAGTGGCATCTACCAATCAACGCGCAGCGTTTATGCCGGTAGAAAGTTTTACTGCAAGCATACCGCCACGTCAGAAAGCGGCCTAAGATAGTTGGGTAACGTTGCTAGCATCTTGGCGGTAATCGAATTTCACTTCATCGATTTTATCATTTCAACGAGTTTCATTCCATTGAACGCTATATTCTGCTGGATATCTTAAGCTTAAGGTTTTCAGAATATCTTAACCACTAATTATGTAAGTTAGGTACGTTTAGACTCATGAGTCATGACTGCCATAAAAAAAACGCATGCGCCGACTTAAGGATTCATTTCAATTTAATCACATTTTGGAAATTAATGGCCCCCATAACAATGTTTTCATATTTTTTCCAATTTCAAGTTCGAAAAAACTATTTAAGACTGATCAAAACTGAATCAAAACCTGTCATAACAGACTGCGACTTTTTTCAGAAGTGGGACACTCAGCCAGGCTTAAAAAAACATTTGTACGGACTTTGTTCCAACTAAAGACAATAATTTACAATTATAAGTTTTTATCTTACAGCAATAACATAGTACCAACCACAATAATTCGTGAAAAACGACAGCAAAGTTTAATCTTGCAAAGTTAAAGTGGATAACACTTCAGTGTGGCTCGCAGCTCGGGATTTATTGAAACTTGTGTGTGGAGTTTTATTCAACGGTTATTAGTTACGATGGCGAACCCTCGTACGAAGAGGGATAATATGTGAAGATCCTACTTCTACAGATGATATCTAAGATGATGTACTCGTACGACATTTTTATACCTACAAGCATTTTCCCACAAATTTAACCGCGTAGAATTTGTTTATCGCTACTTTTTGGGGGATAAAAAGTATTTGAATCGAGCATAAAGACGGAGTGAGATGATGACCCACTTGCTCCCGTAATCCGGAGGAGGCGAGCGGCACGAGAACATCAGCGCTACGCGCATTTGATAGCCCTGCCTTAATGGACTGGATGGCAGGGTCGGGGGACCAAAGCCGTCCATATAAGTTAAACTGGACTGTGAGCGACCTGAACTCTACCGGGGCGCTCTTTCAATATAGGAGCCAGCAACAAGCGAGCCTGCCGGTGAAGGTCTTGCCGAAGTCGCAAGCAGAACCTGCGGCCCTCGCCAACAACGGTGTGGAGGGAGAATCGCTGGGATGTAGCGGGCATTCCTTCCAATTTTGGTTGGGGAGTCTCACGTAACCACCGTGGGTCCCCTCGGGCCCAAGTGGTATGCGTAAATTCATTTCCCCAGCGAAAAGAGAAAAAAAAAGGTTAAGTTCAATCCAAATGTTATCCAAAGCCATCTAGCCGTTTTAGAGTGAAGGAACAAAACACATACCAATTCTCACACAAAAGCACACGCTTGCAAACTTTCGTATTTATAATAGTACCTAGTGTGAGTTTTGGAGGCACACTTGCACATTAACAATATTAGTAAGAATAGAACATTTTCTGGATATCTACAACTAGCGACCCGCCCTCGCTTCGCTTCGGTTAATGTGAGTATGATATATAGCTTATAGCTTTCTACGATAGATGGGCTATCTAACAGTGAAAGTTTTTTTCAAATCGGACCAGTAGTTCCTGAGATTAGCGCGTTCAAGCAAACAAACAAACATACAAACTCTTCAGCTTTATAATATTAGTATAGATATTAAACTAAAGTAATCTGCGAAAAGTTCTTTGTTGTTTTTCTATTTAAATTACTAAATGTTAATACAATTCCAATAACTTATGTATACGTAAGTACAGTAAATTATTCGGAGGGTAAAGCAAATAGCTGGCGGGCAGCGCGGCCGTTAGTAACCAATTAAACATTGTTTTTCATTTATTTTGCTCCTATCTAGTTAAAAATACGAAATCGTTCGGTTGGTATTTCCACTCGTGGAAACTGGAAACCACGACGACGAAACAAACAAACAACCAAACTCATCATCAAATAACATCAGCCACCTATTTCACCATCGTGGCAATGACAGGTGATAGGTGACAATTTGGTATATATTGCAAAGTTAACAAGCTTTCGCATCAGTCGGATTCATATCCGCTGCGCCATGTGCACTGAAATGTCACCTGCCATTGCCAGGATGGTGAAATAGGGGGCTGGTCGCTATAATTGCTGTATATTTAGTTTTCACCACGTCATTGTCATAATATTCAGTGCCAAGGTTGAAGGCGGTAAAAACCGTAATCATCTTTAACCTGTTATCGTATTGTCTACATTATGATAGCTCTTATTTACTTGACACTAATGACGTAGTGCATGTGCTGCGTGTTCATCGTTATCAGTATCGTTGTTACTTAGTCTTAGTATAAGGCATGTCGTGGTACGGGGGCAAATCATAATAATCAAAGTATCCGTCGACTGTCATTTACACCTGTCAAATTGCTGGCTTTACATAGCTGGCAATTAAAATTTTGTTAGAAAGTTAACAAAGCCTGAAATTTTGTTTATTAATTAAATTAATGCTATAGTTACGATACAGATATACGTTAGTTTAACCTACTTGAAAAAAGCCAGGGTGCTGGAAACACACTATATACAGATGTGTTCCAACTAGATTCAACATAATTTACTTAAGTTTTTCACCTAAAACGTGTCTTCGTATTAATTAGATAACGAATTACTAAATACATAGGTTTTCAGTGAGCCCACTGTACAAATCGAGCGTTCGTGTCTGTTATTTGAACTTCATATTTTCGCATTAATTATTTCTGACAGAGTCGAACAAGTTTATTATCGCAAAAAGCGGTGACAAAGAAAGGCTGATACTGTAGGAACATCGTGCCCGTCGAGACCGCACCCGGCAGGGCAGGGTTCATTACGGCCTCGAGATATCAGGTTCGCAGTAACGAAGCTCAATAGGGTGACAAAGACAAACGCCCCGCGATCGCGTCGGCGATCCACGACCTCTATTACTCATCGCTATACAAGCGTTATAAATTGTGTCGCCCCAGAGTACTACTCGTATTACTTCAAAATTGCTTTCCAACTTCCTACGCAGTGTCAGGAATATGAGCTCTAGAGTTAAAGAACCGGGCATCCCAAGTTACCGTGTCGTGTGAAGTTTAAATTGAGACGACGTCGAAACAATCTCGGACATATTGCTCCTTTACTCTATCATGCGCTTCTCTTTTTTTTTAATTTCTCGTCCTCCCTACAGGGTGCTACTTTTATGATTATTTTCCGTGCTCAGAGGAAAATTAATTAACTACGCTTCCGTCTAATTACATTTTAAATTCGAATCAAGCTTCAAAGTTATATACCCACTGTTTGAAATTGAAATCTTGGAGCAGAATTATTTTTTTATGATAATGCTGTGATTAATTTGGCTTTTCATTCGTGCCGATCCCTTTTTCGTTAAGAAAATGGTCGCTATTTATAATTCATGGCGTTTAGTTAACTGACGCCATGTCAGTTGGATGACGAAATATCTTGTTTTGATTGTTTATTTCCACTTCAGAAATAAATATCGTTCAATATAAAGAGGGACGTGTGATTTCGCGTGAGATTCGCGCGTCTTTTGTTTGGCTAGAGCGATTACTATTCATTCGTATACGTTATGATCCTCTTAGCCACTATAATAAATGAGTGGCCCGTCATAAAGAGACTTAAACGAATTCTGTTTATGCTATTAGTGGTCCATAAATTTGCGCTGTCGTAATTCTGGATGGCTGCGGCACTTTATCATGTTAGATTGACAGCGAGAGAATCGATTTTATATAACAGCATCAACAAATAGTCGGATTTCAGTATTCATGTGTTACTGATAAAGGAAAGGTTTAAGTTAACTATTAACGCAATTCAGATGTGGCTTATTTACTGCCTTCTAGGAAGTTGCAAAAAAATACCTATTGGTCCAAAAAGTACTTCAACCAATGTTATGCAAATGAAGTCACTGGTAAAATCTAGTATTCATATTCAATAATTATTTTCAGTACCAAGTGGTCTTAAAATTAAAAGTACATTCATGGACCCGGCTAGGGCATTACAAATAGCTTAGCATAACATTTATTTCGTCCCCCCACTAAACCGAATATCATTAAAACTAATATCATTAGTTAACTTACCAACTTGTGGGGGTCTATAGACAGAGACAAAGGTACACATCACAGATACACACATTAAACATGTTCACAAAATTGTTATTACTTGTTTCAAATTGTTACTCTCTGTGATGTGCAAGACTCTTTTAATGTCGGAAGTTAAAAAATAAGCGTAATAAAAAGATAATCACCCTGTAATCTACGAGCGCTAAGAAATATTACAACGTAATTTTGAAGTAAAAACAAAATAACTTCAGCAGCTTCTATTCTTAAGTTCATCTGAGATGATTCCTTTAATCCCCTAGCTCCTTGAGTTTAAAGAAATTTGCATGTTCTCTTAACTCCTCAGGGCTTTACTTGTTGATTCGACGCTAATAGATGAGAAAAGCTGGGATAAGATATCTGCTGCAATATTGAGAACACTAATAAAGTAAGTTTAGTTATTAATCAAACTCAGTTAAAACAACTATGTGAAGTTAACAGTTCTTACTATAATAATTAGGTTAGTACTTTGTCAGTTTAACATTACCTATGTTTAAACTTCTGCACTAATACTCGTACATGAAAGTTATCTATAAGTACGACTTTTCAAAAATAGGTAAGAGATTCTTTAAGAGCCACTCTGAGAGTCTGTCTATGTTCACAGCAGCGGCCCATTTTTACAAGCTTTTATTTAACTTGCACTGGGGTGTGATTCTCTAAAAATCTCTTGGCAGCATGGCTTCTGTCGATGAGATCGAACGTATAAGGCTGCCTAATTGAGAATGCACGTGCTAAAATATGTTTTGTTCGCTCTGACGGGACTACTTAAACTCACCGCTGCAATATTCACTCATTCGTTCGACCGATTGCGTTTATAAAAGAACCACACCCCTGGGCCGGCGTTGAAACAATAACACTTGACATGTTATCGTGTCGTCAACGATACGATAGCTCTTATTTACATGACAGTAATGACTACATATGTAAAGTCGATGACAATGCAATATTATGGTATTAAAGAGCTGATGATAGAGTGGAAGGTGGTGACAGGATCTCCGCTATACTTAACGTAGACCCACCGTGTCCTAACACGTACCCCACACACAAGGCCAAAGGTGGTCACGTCTCAAAAAAAAATCACAACTTAAATATCCGTACACGTAATATCGTTTTTGAATTAACAACTTTTTGCGATGTGACCATTTGGTTCCGTGCGCGAGCTGAACGTGTAGTTAGATAATTAAAGCGCAAGAGTGGACTTACTCTCATTAAAAGCGGTATCTACTATCTATGGTGGCAAAAAGGAGAATTATTGATAGTGTTGTCCTGCAAATGGTCTGCGTAAAATGCATAGGAGTACTACACATTGTTATTGCAGACGGTTTTTACATGGTGTGGAAAAGGTAACGAGCATACAGGTTGATATGAAGCATGACGTGTGACCTATAGACATTTTCAAGACTCAGGACTGCAATCCTGAGACTGCGAATACGTCACCCATCCTGAAGACTAATGTAACATAATTATAATTACACTTTGTTGTCACTTACATTATGTAACTAGATTTTAAGAATAAGCATAAAAAAGCACGTAACTGTTTATTTATTTATTTATTAAGGAAAGCAAACAGCAATAAGTGGGTACATATACATTATCTACATATACTCTTATGAATATCGACGAATAACATCCACTTACTCCCTCAACAGCTTTCACTGAGATATATTAACATTTGTTGATCAAGGTTTATGTTACAAATTTAAAGTTTTACTCAATATTATTTAACAAAAATACTTGTGTGTTTATACACGGTGAAAAATTAATACGGATTCTGTGAAAGAACTATCTTAAATCCTTAAGTTACTTAAAATAATTATTATTTTATGAGTTTATTTTTTAATTTTAAGCTGGTTACATTGAATGCAGTTTTGTTACTTTTTTTAAATAAAATAATGCTTCTTGTAAGTAAAAAAATGATGATATATAATAATATAGTAGTACAATGATCTAACTTAAGTATTTAAGATAGTTTCCCTCCAGAGGGCCTAGTATGGTTGCGCTTATCGCGTGACAAATTGTGGATAAAGCATCCGTCACTGTCCTACTTTATATGTGTCAAAAAGTGACGGATGTTTTATCCATATTTTGTCACCCGATAAACGCAGCCATATTAGACCTCCAGGGCCCGTAATTCTAAATTTTAAATGAAATGTAATTTTAATCCTTTTTGACCAGTCACAATATTTTCAATGTACATATGGGTCTCTATTGACTGCCATAATTACTTGTAGTCATAATGTGTTTTAAGTCATAATTTTCGCAAGTCATAATGCATTTTTCTCAGGACACGGTTATTTTTTCACGATTTTTATAAAACGAATCTAACCTAACCTAACTAATCTACAAGATAAACATTTATTAAAAACTGTAACATCAGCCTGAAAGAAGTTATGACGGAAGAAAGTATGACTAACAATACATTATGACCAACGATATGTATGGCAGTCAAAGGGATCCGTGATGTTTGTTACCTTACCAAATAAATAAATATTGCTGACGTCGTGACAAACTGTTGTTATCTCTGTCTTAAGTCACTGTCATAATGTATCTCTGCGCAGTCTAGACAGTTTACTTTAAAAAGAGTAAAGTAATTAAACTAGCAGTTTGAAGAACTTGTTATTTTAAAATACACCGCAGGAGCCTTAGAGAGACGCTTGCAACGTAAAAGTAAATTACGTAAACGTAAGTGTAAACGAGTCTTTCTTGTGAAAGTTTGGAATTGAATACTTTGCTAACTTATAAAGGATCAAGTTCCACGTACCCGGGTCGTCGACCAGCAAAAGTTTTACGTGGCCATTTTAAATCCTGTTGAAAACCAAACTAAAAACATAGTATAAACAGTAGTTCATCTTTACTCGTAAACAAGGGTATATCGCGCGGTTTGCATGTATGCGTGCCTGGACCGTACGCGCCGCGACCCACCACAAGCAACCTCAACAGGACGGCTCGAGCCGGTTTAGTGGAGCCTTATTTGCAAGCTTATTCACGCAGCTCTAGCGCCCGAGTGGCAATAGGTAACAGAAACTCCTAAAGACCCGGAGACGAACTTCATTTCTATTTATACTTTGCCAATGACAACATTTTGTGGAGCCGTATAATTGTAAGAGCATTCACGCAGCTCAAGCGCCCGAGTGGCAATAGGCAACAGAAACTCCTAAAGACCCAAAGACGAACTTCTTTTCTATTTATACTTTGCCAATGACAACATTTTGTGGAGCCGTATTTGTAAGAGCATTCACGCAGCTCAAGCGCCCGAGTGGCAATAGATAACAGAAACTCCTAAAGACCCAAAGACGAACTTCTTTTCTATTTATACTTTGCCAATGACAACATTTTGTGGAGCCGTATTTGTAAGAGCTTTCACGCAGCTCAAGCGCCCGAGTGGCAATAGGTAACAGAAACTCCTACAGACCCAAAGACGAACTTCTTTTCTATTTATACTTTGCCAATGACAACATTTTGTGGAGCCGTATTTGTTAGAGCATTCACGCAGCTCAAGCGCCCGAGTGGCAATAGGTAACAGAAACTCCTAAAGACCCAAAGACGAACTTCTTTTCTATTTATACTTTGCCAATGACAACATTTTGTGGAGCCGTATTTGTAAGAGCATTCACGCAGCTCTAGCGCCCGAGTGGCAATAGGTAACAGAAACTCCTAAAGACCCAAAGACGAACTTCTTTTCTATTTATACTTTGCCAATGACAACATTTTGTGGAGCCGTATTTGTAAGAGCATTCACGCAGCTCAAGCGCCCGAGTGGCAATAGGTAACAGAAACTCCTAAAGACCCAAAGACGAACTTCTTTTCTATTTATACTTTGCCAATGACAACATTTTGTGGAGCCGTATTTGTAAGAGCATTCACGCAGCTCTAGCGCCCGAGTGGCAATAGGTAACAGAAACTCCTAAAGACCCGTAGAAATATTCTTTTCTATTTACACTTTGCCAATGTATTTTTTTAGTTTTACCAGCGTTGATGAAAACTAGTCTTTGTTTCCTCTCCATAAAATTGCAGGTACACCGCTAATAAAAGGGTATTCGTTTCAGTTTAAGTTTAATGTAAATTTAGTGCCAGCAAAAGCTTCGTGCGCCGTTGCGAAACGAGCTTTTATATGTACAATGGACTATAAAGAGATGTATCCACTTTTGGACCTTATTAGAATGGAATAAGGTTGCAAATCGGATACAACTTAGAACATACAGCGTACTGCTTTTGTTTCAGTTTAGAGATTATTTTTATTGTTGATTCGCGAACAAAATTGTTTGCCGGTGGAAGGTAAAGTTTTGTATACTTTGCTGTAGAAATTTCGTACTATTTATCGACAGTTTAACGTTGTTTATAATTATAACATAAATGATCTGTGATATTAAATTGGTAATATCCATTTTAGGTTAAAGGATTCAAGGGAAGAAAAGTAAATAGTTGTTGAAGACTGATATTTTACATACATACATAAACCCACGCCTTTTTCCCACATTCCCAGAGTGGGGTAGGCAGAGCTACAGAATTACCAACAACTCTAAAAACTTGTTAATAATTCTGTAACCACATTTTGCACTTTTAGGCTAAGATGTTTACCAGTGTATTAGTGACAGGTTGCAAGCCCATCGCCTAACAGTACTATACGCCTTTATTCCCTTAGCCGTCTCTTACGACATCCACGGGAAGATATGGAGTGGCACTATTCTAACCCGGCAACCACACGGGTATATATATATATATATTTTATTGAGCAAATATAAAAAAAATCGTTTAATGCACCAAAATTTATCCCATAAATATGAAAGTGTAACAGCTCGATGGTATCAAACTCTTATTATGCTTAAAAATTGCGTAAGTATACAAAATCCAAGTCAATCTAAACTTTTAAAAGAAGGTTAAAGTAATAAAAATATTAATATATTATTTTCGAGTAAATGCAGGATGTGGGTGACGTTAAACTGTTTTTATGTACTAGAACATAAAGCGCTATCCAAAATCCTACAACCACACGCGATACACAACTCCATAGAAAATACTCATTGATTTCTTCAATTTAATTAAATCATTTATTCATAAAGTATAAAATTTTATATGACATTAGGTTACTCATAATATCATGAATATTAAAACTTATGTACATACATACATACATTAAATTACGCCTGTTTTCCAGAGGGGTAGGCAGAGACCACTTCTTTCCACTAGCTACGATCTTGACGAATTTCTTTCGCTTCGTCCACTTTCATACATCGAGTCACGCACGTCGGTTTCGGGTACTTTAGATTCGGCCCTTTTCTAGTATGCAATACATTAAAATTTATGTAATATATTGTTATGTGATTTTTTGTTAATTTAAAATTTATATAGTCAATTTAGCAAGGGTTGGCGAACAACACCTCATTAAAAAACTAGGTAGAGGTTATATCACTTAAATATATTAAAATAAATATTAAATCGGTGAAATACTGAAAAAGGGCCGAATCTTAAGTACCCGAAACCGACATGCGTGCATGACTCGATGTATGAATGTGGAAGAAGCGAAAGACATTTGTCAAGATTTGCAGTCTTAGGATTGCATTGCAGTCTTGTGAATGCGAATGTCTATGGGTCACAGTTTCCACTTACCATCAGGTGGCCTGTGTGCTCGTTTGTCTTCTCTATGCCATAAAAAATAAAAATAAGATCGTAGCAAGTGGAAAGAAGTGGTCTCTGCCTACACCTCTGGGAAACAGGCGTGATTTAATGTATGTATGTATGTATATATTAAAATAGCCTTGTGTCTCATTTAGAATGCTTAACAAGTGGAAAAATAATACAGTAGCAAGAAAAAATAAATATTTAATTGTATTCTTATTTAAATTGAGTAAGTACTATAACTAAAAGTCAAATATTATTGCGTCATCAAGTGCCAAGTCTTACTTCAAACCAGGAGGAAACGTTTTTAAATAAAATATATTCAGCCTCAACATTACGCAAACTCCTCTTTGTTTTCTTATCTTCCACTTGGATATAGATATTTATGAATATTACCACTATTTCATTTCCTCGCAACTGAAGCGAAAAGCAGAGTGTATTCACTCGGTTAGTCAACTAATTTTACTCTGTAGAATATCCATCCTCAGTTAGACTCGGACGGATAAAATGACTAACTTTATCCCCTCATCAAATAATCTCCTATAACATACATATAAAAATAACAGAGGCGTATTAAAAACGATTAACTCGCGCTTTCCAGTCACACCTCGAATTTGCTACACACAGCGCTACGGTGCTACGGAGCGTAGCGCGTAGCAAACCAAATCATAACGCGTCATCATGCGTAAATTGAATTCACTTAATTGAAAACGGTATTGAAGTTTTGCTATAGCCGTCTCTTTTTAGCAATCCTGCTACCACTAGAGACGGAAAGCGATGGAAGAAGGGAATAACTTCATATTTGATAGAGACGAGTGACGTTACGTTATATTAACTTGCGCTGTCTACGGTGACTCTCAAAGAGTTATAAAGATAATATATTTCGTTTTTAATACATGTAAAGTAAGACTAAATAAGACAGTGTGTTGGGAAATTATGTATATCAATTAAACTTTGTTTAAAACTTTATCTTGGCACTAGAAATGAGGATTAGATTGTTCACAACTGGGCCGTCATTACTATCAAATAAATAAGAGGTATTTAAACCGTTGACAATACGTTAACACGGCAAGTATTCTAGGCGGTAAAAG
Organism: Acleris laterana; assembly: GCA_963966035.1. NCBI lineage: Eukaryota > Metazoa > Arthropoda > Insecta > Lepidoptera > Tortricidae > Acleris > Acleris laterana. Next base: position 14,528,918 of record OZ014444.1, read on the forward strand.
GATATCGTATTTGACCTGTTACGTAATTGTTTTTACCGCCTAGTTTTTACCTGTTTTTTAAGATTTCACAGCTATTTGATTAATTAAATACTTTTCTTCATAAAGGTACAGTCACCAGTAATTATATTTTTTCAAAAATATCTGACACCATCTCTATTACAAGAAGTATAAGAGCGTATCAGATATTTATGTTCGCAATATTGGTTAGTACTCATATATTACATGTACATGTATTTGAAAAGCAAATTGAACTTCCCTATACTCATATATCAGAACGACATTCATACGCCTGAATGGAGGACAGTCCTATGCGAGGCAATAACAATTTTATTGGACGTTTACAGACGAGTCCGTAAAACTTGTTCATATTTACGGTGGTACGGGAGTTAATGGCGTAGTAAGAACTCTGCAGTGGCTTTTCTAGACTAATAAACCGTGTTAAACCTACATTGTAACGTAATGCCATGTAGCCAGTGTCTGTCTAGACGAGCAAGCGAGTCCCTCGATCGTAAGTAATTCTCGGGATCCATTAACACCCGTAACACCAGAGGGCCTACTTTGAAAATCGAAGTTCGAAGTTACGTTAGCTCTCTGGAAGTCTCTAGTCATCTCTAGTCTTGAATGGCGAGTGATAGGGATGGAGCTAACGTAACTTCGAACTTCGATTTTCAAAGTCGCGCCTCAGTACCCTTAGCATGAGTATAATAATGTCGTAAACATAATTACTATATTATTGGTACATTTTCGCTTTCGATAGTCGGGGTTGATATATTATGTGTTACTCTGGCGGACCTTAGGCCCTAGCCAGGATGCAAATGCTATTGGCTTTCTTTTCTACCACTCAAAATGTATGGGATGACATCCTCGTGCATTGCGATAAACCACGTGGTCAACTGTCATCCCATACATGTCATTTTGAGCGATAGAATAGAAAAAAGTTAGTAGCGTTGGCATCTTGTTTAGGGTGTTTATGCGAGAGGGATCTTAGGTAGGTTTCATGAAAATCGTTAGGGCCGTGAAACAATTATCAGCGCAGTAGAGTCACCATTGTATCAGGGGGTTTTCAGTATTTAAAAATATAGTTCTATGGTTTTACCAGACTGCTAAAGAAAGAAGTTACTGTTTTTGATCTGAATGTATGGTTTTTTTCTCTCGTGAAGGTTAGACGGATATCCGATTTCGTCAAACGAGGTGTCGTTGAATTGTCTCTGATACATAATTAAAAAAAAAACAGAATCCCTTTTCTATATGTTGTTAGTACAATAAATCTTATTCTATTAGTAATTATCAAATATTAACAAATTAACAAATAGATTATTTTATTTCTATGGCTACTGCTACCCAGTGTCGCACCATGGGGCAGTCAGGCCGTTCAGCGACCATGTTCAGAATGCTGCTGTGGCTGCCACGGATCCGTTGCAATAATAACAATAAAAAACGCAGACGCAGTAAATAACGGACAGGCGTCACCAACAAAACATGCAGTGGAGTTTTTAAAAACTTACTTTTTGTTTCACACAACACATAAAAGCTTTTACAGTGACCAGTGCAAAATAAAATATGACACGGAAATAATTTTGTAAAGTGGGCGCATTAGGTGGGCAGCGGCAACCGTGTAAAGGTAGCCTTGGAGTACGGCTGGCATATTATTTTAAACTACGCTGGAAATGGTTTCTCTAACGAGCACCCATAAGTGAGAATGTACGATGCGTCTCGTCTGTCGTCTAATGGCATGGTACTAACCGTCAACTTTGTCGCGTTTTCACGACAGTCTTCCATTGTTTTAAGCGTTCGAAATTATTATTTTTGGCAGGATGGGTGACGAGCACCTAGGCCTCGTCGAATCTAAACTCCCAAGTTTAATGAAAATGTTGATAATTATTGGACAATTCACACAGATTGACCTAGTCCCAAACGATAAACAAACTTACATAGAGAAATACATAATTACATAGAAAACGTCCAAAACTCAGAAACTCGCGCCCACACTTAAAATTTGTAATCCACTTTAGTTTGCTTCCATCTTTTTTATTTTATAAATACATCGACAATTAGGTAAAGATAAATTCTGTGAAGCAAGTCAATGTATCTATTGATATACGAATTAATGATAATGTTTTATAGGGGCTTCCCCGCACAAGCTATCATTAATATAATAAAAGCTAGCTGTTGTCGATCTCGTGTGGTTGCCGGATTAGAATAGAGCCACTCAATGTCTTCCTGTGGATGTCGTAAGAGGCGACCAAGTGAATAAAGGCTTGTAGTATTGTTAGGCGATGGGCTTGCAATCTAAGACTAATACACTGGTAAACATTAGCCCTAGCCCAATTGTGCAAAATGTGGTTACAGAATTATCAACAAGTTTTTAGAGTTGTTGGTAATTCCGTAGCTCTGCCTACCCCACTCTGGAAATTAAGGTGTGTGTTTATGTATATATGTATGTAGGTTAAATAAATAAACAATTATTATATATTTGCTGACGATACTCCGCTGTGTGCTCCTCGCTGTCCTTCGCTTTGTGCAATGTAGTATTTTATAATTTAATTAGAAAGTGTAAAAAAACCGGGTTATCAATTACCCAATCCGTGAACCAGTAACCCCAACTAAACCATAATCGATTCAGGTTTGGGGTCCATGACCGAAACTGATTTAATATTAACCGGTTTCCGAGCCCTGAAACAGACCTATTTTCGGACTCAATACCTCAATATCCCAATTTGGGATTGTTCATATTTTTACAATTACAATTCGAAAACCATTTCGAGGAATAGGGTTTTAAAGCCATTCTGCATTATTAAGTTTTTGAAATATTTATCTACTTATTTTGGATATTTCGACAAAAGTATATTTAACCTTTGTTTGACTTTCGTTTTCGGCTTGAATCCTAGGTGTATCTTACGGGTTAGGCGAAATCAGCTTGAAATAGTATGTTTTAATTTAATACACTATTACAATCAATTTTTTTTCATTGGACATCATTTAATTGTTGTAAACTATTAGAAAATCCCATCCCAAGTTTAAAATAATCATGTCGTCCATAAAATGTCTGCTAAATAAATAAAGATATTTAAACAAAACTATTGGGTCAAATACCAAATTAATGAAATTGGTGTCTTAAAATTTCCTATTCTTTCGAATGAGAAAGTAAAAACCGTGAGTTATTTTTTTTGGTCAATCCCAATTGAGTGCACTCAGTGCATCCTCTTTTGTAACCCACACGCCTACGCCGGGATCGCACGTGTAGCGCGTGGGCAGATCCTCGACATTGTGATAATGCAAACTGTAACGTGCCAAAGGTCAGGGGCTCTATTCTCGGCGGTGAATAAAATAGAATAGTAAAATGTTTATTCGACAAACACATCAAAACAAGGGTACATAATAGAAATGATTACAATGACGTAATAAAACTACTTCTTATCTTTAAATTTAAAAGTTACAATGAGGATGATGTATCGGGTTAAAGAATCTTTATTATCTCAAAAGAAATTTACATTTCACTTTATGAGACTTAATAACAACATGCAATAATTTTTTACACCGGTGATGTATGCCGATGTATGCCGATGTATGCCGATGTATGCCGAAATGATCCCAGCAAAGTGGTTGGCATGAGAATGTCTAACTGGCTGTTTTCAGGGGAGCCAGGCGGGGACAGCGTACTGTGACTTACGAAGGATAACAACATTACATTACAAGGATTCAATAAATACTTTACATACATACATTATGTAACATAATAATAAAACTGTTGTTCTGAAACACCAACTTTGACATGTTATGGAATTCTTTTAACTCGGCCAAGTAAATAAGAGCTATTAAAATGTTGACAATACGACAACAGGTAAAAGACGGCATGGTTTCAACCGCCTAAAAATTCGGCCTCGGCGTTCAAATTGGTATACACCTGAGTTTTGCAAAGTGCTTGAAAACTTCTGGAAGAAATAGGTTTCCTGAATATTTTGTAATTACTTACGCTTTTATTGATGAGTTATTTTTGTTACCAATTGTTGACATGATTTCAATTGAACTATAATTAATTTTAGTTGTGAGCGTTTTTTATTATAATGTTATTCATCTATATAGTTATTTTAAATAACTACTGGATCGAATGTAAAATTAAAGAAATAAATTTCATAAAATTGCTTAATCATTCCAATAAAATAAAAAAAACATCTACATAGTTAGACACGTACCGTTTCTGGCCCGGGTAGGTAACATTTTAGTGACACTACAGTAATATTGCGTATCACCCATCACTTCATCCAAGAAGAAATCTTCCATTGCTATTCTGCAACTGTCAGATTTCCGGGTTAAAAGTACCGTATTATTTATGATTTATATTTTATGTGTATATACAGTCGAGTACAAAGAGATGTAACTATCCACTTTTGGACTTTATTTTAATGCAATAAGGTGTAAAAGTGGATACATCTCGTTGTACTCGACTGTACCTCTCCTGCCTATTGACTATCTCTGTACGTAATACCTCCTCGTCGATCAGTTGAGGCGTTCAAATGGAACCAACAAAGAAAGAAATACATGTCACATTATAACTAGATCTCGTTATCATCTCGCAGAGACGTCGCCTTTTTGTAGGGATTCAATGTTTATTTTATCGACCGTCTCTATATCGATGTTTATAGTTTATATTATGTCACAATGCGATTGATGTTTTACCTTTTAATCTCTGCCCCATCTCAATATAATGTATTAAAACTTCTTGATTAAAAATAAGTAGAAAGCCTCATTAGTCTTACAAGATGCGATAACATTATATACTTACATAATTTACCTCTTTGCAGCTGCATGTCACATTGACAGACAGCCGCAATCCCTTGCAGTTCTTTGTAATAGTGTTGGTTTAATATTGGCGTCGAGTTTTTTTGCTTAAAACATACTGTATTTAGTATATTGTGGAAAAACTATGATAAACAGTATTACTAACGAACACCCGCGATTTTTATTCATTTTATCTTTCGTAGTGATTGTCTTTTACTCCTTGTCAGTGGCATGACATAATAAAACTATGTACAATACCATTGACATTTAGATAGTCGATAAAATAAACATTCAATCCCTACAAAAATCGACGTCAATGCGACAAGATAACGGGTCTAATTATAACATTACTACATACATAAGGTAGGCAGAGACCACTTCTTTCCACTTGCTACGATCTTGACAAATTTCTTTCGCTTCTTCCACATTCATACATCAAGTCATGCACGCATGTCGGTTTCGGGTACTTAAGATTCGGCCCTTTTCCAGTATTTCTCCGATTTGACTTGAAAAAGTACGCCAAAAGTACGCCCTTTTCGACCCGTCCACTCACTTTCGATCTGTATATCTCTTTCGTCAATCTTCTTTCATCCATCCTTTCCAAATGACCGAACCATCAAAACATTAACATTACTTAACAACTGAATACCCCCTAATTAATAGCATTCTCTATTTATACACCTCATTAATCTCATTATGGATATTGGACGTGCGGCGTGGGCCGGTCATTAATGTGGCACTGCAAATAACTATTCAAAGGTCAGGGTTCGAATGCTGAGTGGGGTAATTCTTGATGGACACCGAACAAGTACTTATTAATAATAATAAATAATATATGCTCGAAAGGTGGATGTGTTGCATAAGTGGCGAGTGGGCACCTTATGGTCGTTTAAAGTCCAGAAGCACCTCTCCACCCTTAGCCCCTCTGGAACTGTTGCCTCCCTGCTGCTATATATATGCGGCTATTTCGGGAGGCCCATTCCATTGAGTTGGCGAGTCACCGCCTGCCATTTCAACCAAAGTAATTAGCATTGGCCAGGCAGGCGCCGTAGTTTCATCAATAGCCTAGGTCACCAATCCATATCAGTTCATTCATAGAAATTATTATTAATGTTCCCATCCTTCTTAAATAGTCTCTTCTAATCGGTGGTTGTTCGTGGGAGCATACCTCTATAGTTTGAACTCAGCGACAATCGCCGGTTGGTATCCCATCACTTTACTAAATTAAACTTGTCTAAAGGGCCTCTGCGTGTTGGCTTCGGCTCCATGTACGCCTTCCAAAGGTCCGGGACTCCCATAGTTCCGTGATTGGTAAAGACATAAATAATAATAATAATAATAATTTAATTCAATGGTATTCAATGGTATTGCATATTAAGTATGAAGTATCATATTTTTTCAAAAATAAGAGGACAGAGTGTGAAATTGGTTAAGTTTTGGCCCGAAAGAAGAACAGCAAAAACACACATGCATCGTCAAATGCATCACTAAATTTGCCAAATGACATCTACCACAGGTACAATCCGTGAAAAATATTATATTTTACATAATACCGACGTGTGAAAAGAGCCCTCTCACGTGGCTTCTGAATACATTATTCGAATGTAAACGTTCAATGGAAATACATACATACATACATACATAAACTCACGCCTTTATTCCCATTCAATGGAAATATTTAATATAAATATTTCACTTAATTATCAGTGGAAAACAAAGGGCTGCAAGTGACAGAGGCTGAATGGTTCGGCGGATAAACGGACGAGTCTGTCGCGCGACATTCATTTGTCATTGCACATACTATCGCCCACGCGGCAACGCCACGCTGCGGAACGTGTTACTTGTTTGACTTGATAAAATAGCTCTGGAATTTGAGATGAAATGTGTTAAACATTTGCACGTTCGGTAGAACTGGGTGCAATGAACAATATGACATAAAGTGCAATTGTACCCTTGTCCTAGCGAAGGAGGGATTTGGTATTTCATTTATGCACTATTTGTAAGGGTGGGCCAACTGAACCGTTCTGAAAATACATATTTGTGGTCAGGAACTACTGAATACCTCAAGGACAGTGATTATATTGATAAACTAAGATGAGCATTGTACCTACTTGTTATTATACCTTTTCTGATGTAAATATAATGTTAATAACATTATATTTACATCTAGTTGTAAAAGTTTTAATTTATTTTTTGTATTCTTAAACTTTGTAATATGTCTTTAAATAAAGTCATTTGTATTTACTTAAAAGAAAAAGTTCTAAGACTAACCAAGTCGGTGTCAAACTTAAATAAAATCAATACCGTTACCAACGTAGTAGCTAGGTTTTTAGATTAACAAATAAATATCATAAATCGATAAAATCGGATTATTCGTAAGGGCCGTAGGCAATGAGCCAATGACATATAGAACGGGAACACAAACAGCGGGCCAAGTATGGCTAAATATTTAAATATATCGCGTGTCAAATGTGGATAAAGCATCCGTCACTCTCGTTCTTATTTACGTGTCAAAAGGTGAGGGATGCCTTATCCACGCTTTGTTACGCGATATAGGCAGCCATATTAGTCCCCCTAACCGATAAACAGACGACTCCTTTTTAATGTAAAAATACATCTAATAATTCAAAGCTGCCATAAACTCGTGCGCTGAGATGAATTACTTTTTAAATCGTTTGGAAACACTCTCGTATTGCTAGACCAGAATCCTATAGAAAACAGAATATCTGGATAATAGGATTCTAAATTGCTATGACGTCAATTGAATTACGGACCTAGTGCAATCACTCTCACCATGGCCACTTCGAATGCGATGCGAAAACGTTGTATACTCTTAATAATAGATTGATCAATCACTTGGATACGAATGATTGATTGAGGCTTATTCGTTTAACAGCCAATGTTTGTCTTCTTTTACAGGTTCTACAAAACGGGCGTTTTCCAAAAAAATGTCCATTGTTAAGAATACATATTAAAAAAAATACTTTTCCGTTTCGTCACGAAAATTAGTCATACATAAAGTATAGGTAATTTTCGTGACGCAACGGAAAATTTAAATTTTCTTAATTTTTGTCCTTAACAATGAACACTTTTTTTGGAAATGTCAGTCTTGTCAGTGCAAAATTTTGCAGTCATCAAATTGAGCTAAGAGTGCTATCGGTAGTTATTTAATTCTGTGATGAGCGCGATATATAGAGATATAATAATAGAGTCTTGTATGTAAGCTCGTATTCATCAATTTAAGTACGTTTATTGTTACCTAGTACCTATGGTGCAGGAGCTTAGTTTGGGACTTGGGTGCGAGATTGTTCTCCGATATTTTTGGTTTTAACTTAACCATGGATGTCATGGAGAATACTTGATTTATGGGAGCGGCACGGCTGCGATACTAACCCATCTGTACCAAAACACATATTAGTTTGCAAAGCTACGAGAGGGAATATTAACTCCTGGCTAAATTAGATATTAAAGGCAGTGTACGTAGGTAAGTAAATATATCATTCAAGTTAATATGACTTTCAGACTATTCTACAACGTCTATGTGTCATAAACCATCTCGATCCATTGCTTAGTTATGAGTTCCTAAGCCTTTATTTTAGGCAGTAAAAACCATATCGTCTTTAACCCTGTTATGGTACTGTTTTTAATTCGGCCACCAATTACTTTTAAGTACCTAAATAAGACCTATCAACAGTTGACAATACGGTAACAGATCAAAGACGGTATAGTTCTTATCGCCTAGTATCTCGGCCCAGGGGACGTAATATGGCTGCGTTTATTGCGTGACCAAGTTTGGAAAAGGCATCCGTCACCGTCTGACACGTAATACGAGTATAAGTACGAGAGTGACAGATGCTTTAATCACTTTTGATATCTATAGACGCAGCCATACTAGCCCCGCTGACCTCGTTTTGACGCAACAGATTATTAGTATTAGGATTAGAACTACTTTTATAGTGTAGATTTTCTCTGTAATACAGCCTTTCATTTGATTAATATTTTTATAATTTGAATCAATACTTTAAATATATATAAAATAGCGTTAATAGAAGTCGTTTATCTCGGTTCACTTGGTAACGGTTCCACTGTCTGGTATGACAAGCAACCTATAAACAGCTAATGAACTGCATGTCTAAACTTGGTAAATATAATAATATTTAGCTCCCGGCGCCATCGTTCCGAAGATGTTAAGCTTTTTGGCGATATTGTTGAGCTTTTGTACAGCCTGATTAAATCAGTTTTTAATAATATTACTTCTATCCGAAGTTGAACATATTTGTAACTGAAAATAAAAATGTACAACTATAAATATTCTAGACAACTTTATTGACTAAGCAAGTGAGACACCGGGCTAATGTTAAACATTAACGATGTCTAATTAATGTAAATTCTTAGTAATGAAATACTTTCAAGCGTAAAGTATCTAAGTAAATGTCAAAGATTTACAAAATGAGGATTTCGTTTGAAGTCTCTCGGCAAACATAATCAATTTTAATATTTATTATTGTGTTTTCCAAAGACCCAGTTTATCGTTCATGAGTTAATTTATTACTGCCAGCTTTAAAGTAGAGACTTAATAATTCGTTTGCTTGTCGCTAGTAAAAAAGAGTAACATCTCAAATATAACCGTCCTAGTCTGTAAAAATAAAGTCCAGAAATCCCTTATTATGGGTCAGTTACATACATACATACATAAACTCACGCCTTTATTTCCAGAGTGGGGTAGGCAGAGCTACAGAATTTCCAACAACCGTATCTTCCCGTGGATGTCGTAAAAGTCGACTAAGGTAATAAAGGCGTGTAGTACTATTAGGCGATGGGCTTGCAACCTGTCACCAATACACTGGTAAACATCTTCGCCTAAGTGTGCAAAATGTGGTTACAGAATTATCAAAAAGTTTTTATGGGTCAGTTAGGGCCTGTTATTTGATCAGTAGTTAAACTAACTAATTGTTAAGCCATTTTAGGCCCCCTGAAGATGAATTACCTACTATTTCTAGTGTGTCAAAACGCGAACTTTTCGAAAAAGTTTTCTTCGCAACTCGTCGCAACTATTTTGCTAATGTTGGATGGGTAAAGTTAGAGAGAAGTGCCTAGAGTTACCAATTCTGCTTATCTCGAGGGCCGTTCTACCGATGAGTATCACTTATACTATAGGAACTTGGCTTGTTATTTAAGGAGTATAGGAAGGCGGTATTCGGATTTAATGTTCAGTTTTAATTTTAGTGATACTAGAGTTTTTTTTTTATAGCAATAAGACACGCGAGCACTTAGGCCACCTTATGGTAAGTGGGATTAGATACCCATATACATTTGAAACCTCAAGACTACGATATATATTTACTTTTGTACCGTGCCTAATAATATAATAAATAAATAAAAAATAAAAATCGTTATTAATTGTGTTAGAGTGCGGCCGTAACAATCATGTAATGCTGAGCGGTATCAATTTCGACGTCGCAGAATCACACCATGGCAACATTATCCTACAATAATGTTTGTTGTTAAGTATTGTTTTTATTTTGGTTTTTGGGTTGCCCTCCTTTCTTATGATGTTTTTCTATTGGTTATTTTCTTGTGCTCGTTGAATAAATGTTTGTATTTCTATTTCTTTTCCATTCTCAACACCACAAGACTGTAATCCTAAAACAGCAATTACTAACCCAGATGACAAGAATGGAATGTCACTATGCTAGTTACTTCACCGTTTGTCTCATCCCCACACCAACAACAACTTAGTGGAACTTCATACATATAATACCTATATGACCATCTACCACCCACCATTCAGTTCACAAGTAGTCGGGCAGTAAACAAGAATATACAAGTTGTAATAAACAGCAACGAAGTGGTCTACAAGTTGCTCGCCGTAAAACTTTAAATTAGCCGGCGCTCCCATTTAACTTTCCGGTATCGTGTAAGAAGGACCTATAGGCCTATATATTATAGTGAAATAGGGTATACGACTAAAGCAGCGACCACACCAATGCTTAAAAAACGGTGACGGTACGGAATCGCAGTGACGCGTTGTATTAGCACCGTTTTTGACGCACGCTCCCCACACCGCTGCTTAACGTTGCGTATATCACGGTACGTCAAAATTGACGCCATGTTATTACTATGACACATTCTTTTGTTTACGCACCGTCAGCGAATTTTGAGCACCGGTGTGGAGAGCATGCGTCAAAAACGGTGCTAATACGACGCGTCACTGCGATTTCGTACCGTCACCGTTTTTTAAGCATTGGAGTGGTCGCTGCTTAAGTTGACTTCACTTGTAATAAAAATGGTTAGACGTAAACGGGGAGTAGACTAGACTTAAACCCTTTTTCCCTTTTGTCCACTTTCATAACCAAAGTTTCATAACTTTAACTGGTTATGAATAAGGATTTTTTTTCACTGTTTCATAACCAGTTATTAAACAAGACTTTTTTTCCATTTTCGTAACCAGAACCTAGGTACCACTATACACCACTCTTATTTCAAATCAATTGGACAGTGTCGACGGAGCTCCGCTCACGCGGAGCTCCTATTTCTGGGTGGTTTGGCCCTTCGGGCCTGCTGCAAAACTAACATAACCTAAACCTACCTAATTTCTGGTTATGAAAATGGAAAAAAAGTCTTGTTTAATAACTGGTTAAGAAATAGTGAAAAAAAATCCTTATTCATAACCAGTTATGAAATCTTAGTTGTGAAAGTGGACGAAACCCCTTTTTCACTTGATCTTTTGGAGACACCCTTTTTCACTAGGACTATAGAATTTAGAGGAACTATTTCGGTGTGTGAGGAAACATGAAGAGTCTGCAGTGTTGTTATTATCGGACCTATATAACAGGTATCAAGTTTTGGGTTCACAGTACAATTATTTCCGCTTTGACATTTGAGACGTCTAATTGAGTTGGCCTAATTTATTGACGTACGGACAAGTCTATGGACAAGTAATGTAATATGTGCTAATTACGGGTTAATTACGATCTATTCGATTAATTATGTTAGTGTGACGTGTGGTTGCCGGCTTAGAATAGTACCACCACGTCTTCCTGTGGAAGTCGTAAGAGACGACTAAAGGATTAAAGGCTTGTAGTATTTTTAGGCGATGGGCTTGCAACCTGTCACTAATATACACATGATATACATCTTGGCCTGTTTGTGCAAAATGTGGTTATAGAATTAACAACTGGTTGTTAAAGTTGTTGGTAATTCTGTAACTCTGCCTACCCCACTCTGGGATAAAGGTGTGACGGTATGTTTGTTTGTTTTGTTTTTTATGTTAGTTTGACCTAATTCCATAGTAGACTATAATTCTAATTTATCGACTGTGCAATGTGCATTAGCAACGCTATTCCAAAGCAATTAATATATGATATTTCAATACCAGGCCTCTCGATTGTCATATAACATCGACCCTAAATAGAGTTCTTGGCATGATGAGTGTACTACTACTAATTAAAGCCTGAAATTGCTTTAAGTACCATGTAATAGACAATACCTACATGCGATTCATATAATGCTTTCATTATGTGTGATTAAACTGCTCAAATGACAATCGTCTGTTAGTTAATACAATACTACTGACAAACTAGCAACTAGATATTTGGATCGAATGATAAGTTTCTGGAGAGGTTTATACGTAACCTCTTGGAAACAAGTAGGTACAATTATAATTAGAACATAGGTGTGTAATACTTGGTAGTGTTTTGTAATTTGAGAAGAAAACTCTAATAAACTGAGTTCTATAAATGATATGAAATAAATCGTTAGAAAACTCTGGAAGTTTACAGTCTTTATCTGTTTATCGAGACCTAACTAATGAGTCCCTACATGGTGGGTCTACGAGAAGTATAGCAGAGATCCTGTCGTCACCATCCGACTCCATCATCAAACCAGATAGATCAGATCAGATCTTAGATACCATAATGTTGCTTTGCCATCATTCACATTTATGTGTCATATGAGGTCCTAACTTCAGGCCTATCCCGTTACAAGAAACTGGTTCAAAATTGACTTAAGTTATTGCGTGTTTATGAATGAGAGGGTAAGCCTCGTTTTGCTTTAGATATTGAGTGAAAATACCGAAATTTTAAGCCAGCCTAAGACGCTACACAGTTCGTTTTAGACGGTATGTGATGGCGTTCTTAACAATTCTGACGTTAACTTGTGACGTCAAAGAACGTTACGTAATACCTCTATTTCTTATTTAGATACAAGATAACAAAGCAACGCCTACAACATGTCTGGAGAGTGAATACACTGTTAAGCCCTAAAAGTACGTAGGTACTGAGAGCGGAGGCGACGCGGTGTGTCATGTTGCCATAGGTACTAAGAAGCGTGATCAAAGCGTGGCGGAGGCGTTTTTAGGGTTCCGAAGTCAATCTAGTACCCCTTATAGTTTCACCACGACTGCCTGTAGGTCACACTCACTTTTTCTCAGAAACAAACGAAGTTAGAAAACTGATACCATAATAAATATTTATTAAGGTGTGTCACCTTACTATGGGAACAAAACTTGTTTTTTTTTAAGTTTATAGACATAATTATGTGGCTCACTCAATTTGAGGGAAAGTTTTTGGATCTCAATACTATGAGCTTAAAATGAATATATGAGTTCCTAGTATAACACACTCTTACAACACCAATTAATTAGGTTCCTACCAAACAAATAACTTTTTAGCTTGGAAAATTACCTTTACAGCAATCTTTAAAGCAACAGCAGCAAAAAGAAGCATTCTTATCATTTAACGTATTAATCGTATCAATTGCGTGCGTAAGGAGACATGTGATGTGAATTGATTGATTACGTCAAACCACGTAAACGTTTTACGTTTTTCTTAAATAAGATAAACGTAGAAATTACCATTACGGTAAAACAAACCAACTCTAAAGGGAGGCCTTAGCAACTGAAAATTTGTAAACCGGGTAAATGATAATAGGCTTTTTTTATTACAACGGAGTCCCGAACTAGCCTAGTGCAACCTTGTTTATTTTGAGCCGCAGCCATTTACTCTAGCGGAGCGAGCCCCGTTATTATTTCGCATCTAGATAGATCCATTCATCAATTTAGCTGCATCACGGAATTGGTTTCTAGCTAACATGAAACCCTGTGTGACCGTCATAACCAATTAAATTGGATGCGCTCAGCTCAGTGTATTCCGTAGAGATACTCAATTAGTTACTCTACGTGTGTACTTAATTATAGAGGTTAACTGTGTACCCTAGCTATCTCCATTTGAAATTTCATCAGCGCATCATGCAGCGTAACAAATTAACACACAAACTTTCGCATTTATAATATTAGTAGCATTCATTTCCACTGTAATTACATTATTAGCTTACGTTAACAGTGATTCACTAAACGCAACAATAACTCAAAATTAAACACCACGTGCATTACCTACACAATAAAAATACAAGAAAAATTGTGTAATAGAAATAGTGAAGTGAAGTTGTGGTAGCCGGCTTTGAATAGTGCCAATCCATGTCTTCCTGTAGAAGTCGTAAGAGGCGACTAAGGGATTAAAAGCTTGTTATATTGTTAGGCGATAGGCTTGCACCCTGTCACTAATATACACATGGAAAACATCTTAGCCTGTTTGTGCAAAATGTGATTATAGAATTATCAACAAGTTCTAAGAGTTGTTGGGAATTCTGTAACCCCGTCTACCCCACTCTGGGATGAAGGCGTGACGGTATGTATGTGTATGTAAGAACAAAAACTTAAAAATCTTAATTGCTTTAAAAAGCTTATGCTAAATTGAACTACACTTTCTAACACTTTACAACAGACTTCATTTAAAATTTTACTCATTGAGTCGAAGTATAAGTTGAGGTATCTGGTTTGTGACTACAGAATTTGAGAATCTTGCAGTCTTGAAATAGGTGAGTTGCTGCCGAGAACTGGGGCGTGATTCTCTCAAGAAGCAAAGGTGAACGAATGAACGAGTGATGTCCAAGCGGCGAGATTAAGTAGTCCCGTCAATGCGAACAAAACACATTGTAGCGCGTACATTTTCAATTTAGCAGCATGGTTTCTGCCGATGGATCGAACGTATAAGGCTGCTTAATTGAAAATGCACGCGCTAAAATGTGTTTTGTTCGCACTGACCGGACTACTTAATCTCGCCGCTTGAAGATCACTCGTCCATTCGTTCACCTTTGCTTCTTGAGAGAATCACACCCCTGTACGTCCCAGCGGAGGACGGCGCGGGGTAATGGGGTTGCGGGGCACTCGGGACGGAGCTCGGAAAAATAATTGATTCAATATTTGCGGACAGTCGATTAAT
Organism: Acleris laterana; assembly: GCA_963966035.1. Classification (NCBI taxonomy): domain Eukaryota; kingdom Metazoa; phylum Arthropoda; class Insecta; order Lepidoptera; family Tortricidae; genus Acleris; species Acleris laterana. The sequence goes on from OZ014444.1 coordinate 14,543,977, forward strand.
GTACAAAAAAAACGCGTCTGCTATCCTTCTACGTACCTAGCTCCAGAGACTCCATCGTAAAGCAAGTAAGTAATTAAAAGGACCATAACGTTAAGTCTACATACATACATACGAGTACATACATTAAATCACGCCTGTTTCCTAGAAGGGTAGGCAGAGACCACTTCTTTCCATTTGCTACGATCTTGACAAATTTCTTTCGCTTCTTCCACATTCATACATCGAGTCATGCACGCACGTCGGTTTCGGGTACTTAAGATTCGGCCCTTTTCCAGTATAAAAGTCAACTCTATTGGAAATAATTTCAGGATTATAATTAGTATGTCACTAATATGTCATGCTTCATTTTAGGTTGTGTCTACTCACCCTTTAATCCCTACTCACCCCGTTTTACGGTACTCTAATCTTTCTATTTTTTGTTTTGTCTTGTTTTTTGCTATGCCAGCTAAAAGATATAGATGTTGTAAAGATCGCTTCTGCTTCCGCTTGAAAGTTAACAACCATGTTATTTCTCACGTAAATGTCAAGTACTTATAGGTTTTATAAAAAGTAAAAGTGTTATACTTTTTATACCTGCAACTGAGTGGTAATTCTTAGTTTTTTTTAAGTAATAGATTTGATCTTAATAGTTATCCCTATTTTCTCGCTCAAATAACAAGTCTATAGGGTACAACTTAACTGAGAGCCGGGGTGTGCATGAGTTGCGGGGAGTGGGTAACGGTTAGTCGAGCTTTATCGTACCTCACCTCTTGCCTACGGCTCAATAAGAAATATTCATGACTTTTTTCACAGCTTCTATGTATAAAAGACGATCCATGTAACACACTGTTGACAAAAACATTTTTGAATAGCTATAAAGCTCTTTTACGGTATTTTCATATTTTGATGAGACGTGCGATTAAAAAAAATATCCATATTCCCTATTAGGGTGAATATTCGGGCGTTCCAACCGCCGTCATCATTCTCTTCAATATGTTGACGAACATAATGATAGCTACCTGTAACTTTTGATGTCAAAGTCAGCGGACCCGGGGGTAGTATCCATTCCATTTAAAAGAACAAGAAAGTTTTTAAGTTAATATTGAATAATATGCGAAAACAATAATGACGGCGGTTGAAACGCCAAATAATCACCCATTAAGTTGTACTCCTAATGTTAAATACTTAACGTACCTATGTACAGTCACGAGATTTAATTTGGTGCCCACCTTAGGTCCAAAGTCAATCTGACATTCTTCAAAAATAAGGTTGAGCTTCTTAAAAGTTTCAAATGACTTGACATCTCTAATGACACTGACGACTTCAAGCATATTTTTCTTGAAATGGGTCCCAAATTAACGCTCGTGACCGTACATAGACAGGTACTTTTTAGGTTTCTCTATCACTACATAGTATAAAACAAAGTCGCTTCCCGCTGTCTGTCCCTATGTATGCTTAGATCTTTAAAACTACGCAACGGATTTTGATGCGGTTTTTTTTAGTAGATAGAGTGATTCAAGAGGAAGGTTTTTATAATAATTTTTGTTTTATGTACGTGTGTTATAGAAAACTCAAATAAACCGAAGCGAAGCGAGGGCGGGTCGCTAGTCGTTTTATAAGTATACTTTTAAATCCGACTATTTGATATGTTTTTAAATTAAAGTACTCAGCGACAGACGCGAATTCGAATAAAATAAAAAGCTAATTTACAAGTGACTAATATAGCTATTTTTTTACCGAAGCGTAACAAGGGTTTCAAGTACATGTATAGAGAGTTGAACATTCGGGGAAATGATATATACCGTATTTTATAACGATAAGTTACATCGTTCTCGAGCACCGATAACCGAATGCCACGAAAAGAAAGACACGGGTAAAACTTACTTTCTTTTATATCGCGTAGGTATTTTGTCTACGCTTTCTTACTGCAGATTAGGGGCCGATAATAGAAGCTATTCTCGTCGGCATTTACGCAAGGATTGCGCGATAACAACGCTATGATTTATATTTTTCTATCTTGCAGGGGATTATTTGAATTGCTGAATGAACACATTTCATCAATATTAATTATGTGTTGTGCATTACAGTAAATTGGTAATTGATGGAGCGGAATTAGTTAATGTAAAAGATCGGTTATAACCGGTTTTAACCAGTTATTTTCATACATAAACGTCCAATAACCGGTTAAAATATATTCCCTAAGCGGAATGCATAGTCAGAGAGCTAAATCACGTTTTAGGGGCTATATTGAAGTATTCTTTTATATTTGGTTAATTCAAGAGAAGCATAATTACCAATACATATTACAGGAAATAACGTAACGATATAGAAAACAACGACGGGAAACTATAAAGTAAAGAACCACTGAGAACGACGTGGGTGGCCAGCGTCACTATTGTCCGCACTCGCAATCTCAATTGGCTTCAGAGCAGAACAAATGTTTTCATTTTGTATGCCAACAATCCTTCGATTTTCAAACTGAAAATAATTGCGATTGAGAGTGCGTTAGGCAATAGCCCCTCTGTTCATGATTTCTAATTAACAGATTCGAACAATGTGTATCCCTGGCAATCACTAACAACGTTTGTCCCAAAGCATCGCGAGCCCCAATTGTCGTTTGCCCTAAACTGGTTTTTAGCTGTGCCAGGCCATTTTTTGAGTTTTCCTTTGATACTTGCGGTTAGGTTAGTTAAGTGTTGTAACACTAATAACCGGCAAAGTGTGAGTTGAACTCGCGCACGAAGGGTTCCGTATATCTATAAAAATCACGTTTCTTGTATGGGAGCCCTCTTCAAATATTTATATTATTCTGTTTTGAGTATTTTTTGTTATAGTGGCAACAGAAATACATCATGTGGGAAATTTTCAACTATCTAGCTATCACAGTTCATGAGATGACAGACAGATGGACTGTGAAGTCTTAGTAATAGGGTCCCGTTTTTACCCTTTGGGTACGGAACCCTAAAAAGTGCTAAAATTCAGGCGGTTAATGGCTTTAGGATACATGGAAATTCAGAAAAACGATGCATTAGGACAAATGACGATTAGGATATCCTATATAAACCCTCGAATAATTTGTTTAGTAGTTAATAATTTTAGTGAAATGTATAATTTAGCAACAACAATTTGTGCAAGGGCTGTAGTACAAAATAAAACAGCATGGAAATAATAGTGTCAAAACGTACTTCACTGCCTTTCCACTTCCTTATTATGTTTGCGTTACGTGTTATGTTGGTGCTTTGACAGTTTAACGATAATATTTAACCAAGAAAATTGCGTTTAATGTTAAGGCAAAACATTAAGTAATCGTTGTAAACGATTATTAATTTAATCAACGATCAATTTCAATTACTTCTGTTCACTTTATAATCATTCGAGTCCTAGATAAGAACTGACGCGCCGGTTTATCTAAAATGGTTAAAATTAATTTATTACGATTGTTAATCTCAATGGAAAATTTATTCTGTATTTACCGAAATTTTTACCTGTTGAATAAGCCTTGTAGAGTCTTAGCCGTGGTCAGAGTGGTCTTTATGTTCATTTTGAATATCAGTACCTGTGTTTCTCTGATAGTTACCACCTATAGCGAATCAAGTATTCAAGTGTTCATATTTATCTATTATTATTTGATATTTACAACCACAAATTCTTTGATACCAGTCTTTATTGCATTAACACGAGCGTATGATTTCAAAATCTTAATTTCTAGCTTCGGTAAACTTCGCGAATATTGCGCTGGAGACGCCACGTACGATAGAAGGGTCGACAATTTAAGAAAAAACACTCTGATTCTTATTGCATTTCTTCTTACTTGCTACATGGCAGGATTTTTAATGAATGTATCAAGATTGATCGGCGTGTACAGTGATTCATATTTTTTTGATGCGTGTTTTGCTATTTTTCAAACTTTAATAGTATTTTGGAGGGAAATCCGTTTCCAACTAGAATTTCTCATATTTAGTGTTTGTATAAAAGTAGTAATTATATGTCTAATGCATCTCAACACCGAGTTGATGACGTTTTTGGAGACCCTTGATGGTTTGAAGGAAGGCATCGATGAAGTAGCCTGCTCGCGGTTACGAGAAGATTTGCGTAAATGGAGTTCGGCGTACAACGGATTGGTATTGTGCGGCGGATTGTTGAAACAATGCTTTGGCATTCAGGTAATACTCAGTTTTAGGTCATCTACCTTTGCATATGTATAAAAACACTACAGTGACTAGCTGACTGACTGACTAAGAGAACGCGCAGCCTAAACTGCTGGACATAGGATCTTTAAATAAAGGACACAAAAAGGATTTTTGAAAATTAACCCCAAAAAGAAAACAGAAAGAAATGAGGGGAGTAGCGGAAAACCATTTCTGCGTGTAATTACATGCACAGTTGCAGGCGTCCTTTAGCCTATAAGTGTTAATAAACTCCTTTTTTCAACGAATAAATGTAATCTATTAAAAAGAGCTCAACTTACGGCGATACGGCTACGATATTTTAAAACGTCGCAGGGGTCTTTTTAAGATTTAGTTTTTTAGTTTTATATTAGTATTTCCAGATATACTGTCTTATACACGTATAACGAACAAAATACAGACGTACGAGTATATATACTGTTTGATATTATGTCAGTTGAGTTTTAATTTCCTAAAAGGAAACAAAGAAACCCAAATGGGGAAAACTACTGGGGCCTTAGCCAAGATATATTACGCTAACTAGCGTTTCTATTCATTTCGTTTTTATACCAATCACGTTACTGGTGACGTGATACGAAGAGTCACTTGATCTACAAGTGACGCGATTGGTTTAAAAACGAAACGAATAGAAACGTTAGCTAGCGTAATGCATCTTGGCTAGGGCCTCTGTTCAGCTGTGATCATCAAATAACATAGGGGCTATAGCGAAGATGCATCACGCAAAGATTGCGATTTTCGGAAATCGACAAGGTTTCCGGTTTTACGTAAGCTGATTACAGGTCGCGTCAACCACTTACGACCACTCCATACATTTCGAGTCAATAGAAATAAGAAACGAAGCATTTGCATTTTGGCTACGCCTACTGAGTCATTAAACCGAGTCTATGTGTGGACCAGTTTATCACCATAAATTTAGTTTTTATCACCCTTGGTGCTTGCTTTTAACGTTTACTATTTAAGGGGTTAAGTGGGCCTTATGTGCCGCTCTATTGCCGATCTATTTGTAGCAATTTTTATTTAGAGCAGAATTTCCAGATGCTTTGGGCAGTGAGGAGTTGTATCTTTTGGAGGTCCATGACATGTCGCCCTAGGTAGATACTTCTTCATAATAATGTTTACGATTTGTCTTTGTATATTTTACTCTGTAGGTCAATTATGTTATTATACGGTGTGTTAAAAATATTTTATCTTTTCAGGTTGTGTTTTCATTGTTCATACTTACTTGTTACTTCATCGGTTTAAGTTACATTGTCATTGCTAACGTCGTTTCTCAGGTATGATTTTAAAAATAAAGTATTGTTCATTACATTTATTTTTATTTACTTTCATTCTTATTAGATGTACGAGTATGTTTTTGATTTAAAGGCTTTTTGCTTTTTATAATTGATAATCTATAGAAGTTACAACTTCGAGCCAATAAATTTAATGTGACACTTAGGACGATTGTTTTCGAGTAATCTACTTACGAGTATCTAACTTGATGGTATCGTTAAATTATACTTTAAAAAAATTATATCGGTGCCAAACTGGATCAGTGTTCTCTTATTTATATATCTGTAAACCTTAATTTATAAACGTCAAACAGGACTCTAGTCTAACAAGAAGTTTGATGTTTCCTCATCGCAGTTACTCTCATCCCTTTTTCAAATTTAAATTATCTGTGGGGTTAGACAAGTTGCCATCGTTCACGAACGCTAGCGTTAGGCGATCACTTTGGTGATCACCTGTCACTTGGCGAAATAGGCTAGACAAGTTGCCATCGAATGTAACGCTAGCGTTAGGCGATCACTGTCGACATGCGTTGTCAAAAATGAAAAATCTAGCCAAAGTGTATGCCCACGATGGATACAACCTCGCTCGACAGTCTAGTTTTTTTTCTAAAAATGATAAATTTGTCTATACTTTTCGACCTTAAAAGTCAAGTTGACGCTGTCGCAGATGTGCATTGGAAATAAACATATCGCACCTTCAGAACAATAGTGACCTAATTGAGTAATTTTAAATTTCGATTTAGGTCTCTATAGTAATAAATTTATGACTTGAAATTTGAAAGCTGACATTTTGACTTAGGTCACTGTTGTTCTCAAGGTGCGATATTTAGGTACGTATTATGTTGTATTTGTTACATTATTTATTTACATGTGGTTTTTCTTAAAATGTTATGAGATTGTGATTGTGTTGTGTGTTATTCTAAGGTACGTGTATGTATGTATGTGTTATGAATTCTTGTAACATGTAAGAAAAGTTACTTCCTTTGTATGAACGCGTCTCCCAGGCATTGTTAAATAGTTTCCCTATTTAAATCAATAATGAAGATCAGATACAGGTTTATGTTCAAATCACGTGAAAGCGCAGCAGGGGCGCACAGGCATACCCAACTATTTTTACATGACCGCCTAAAATAAGGAGTGTAATGTTTTCAGGGTTAATGTATGTATGTATGTACGATTTTTTATTTATTTAGTGTAGTTGTGTTTGACTTTCTTTCAGCTACACCTTAAAATCGGATAAAATTTGCTAAAATTTCGGTACTGTACTAATCGTAATGACATGGGCAGAATAGTACAGAAGCCTGTACACGATACAATTAACTAGAGCAGCGTGTTTGTGATATAGATATACCTACAGTTAATTTTTAATTTACAGGGACCTAGACTACACGTGATTGGAACTAAGAAAATATTTATGAAGTCCACTGAATACCTATAATGATATTCGCAAATGCAGATCATGGTGTGTATACAGTTTTATTCCGTATTTTCAGTATTTTACCTAACCTGGCGGACGTTACCTGCATGGATACGCTGCCTAGGTCCCACTTCAAACTTCCTCTGTCAAACTGAGAACGGCGGCTGCATCAGTCAAACCAGTGAAATGGCATAAATATGTCTGCTTTTAGCCAAGTCTTTATGTTTGTGCCGGGCATTGGGGGAGGCGTGAGATAACTCATTCATTAAGGAAATTTCCTCATGCCTAAATGACGTTTCGGGTGACCAGCTACTTTGGCCAAAGATTAAGCATTAAATCTATATAAATAATTTGCTTTTTATTCATATAAGTTATTTGATCTCTCTAAAGTGTCTGCAAAACCAATATAAACTAAATGAGAATAAGTACAGTCGCCAATAATAATTTATATTTCACATTGCGTTACGCTCAAAATTATCTGACACGCTCTCTGCCTCTAGACGTGTCCAATAGTTTCAGCCCCATATTGGATAATATATTATTGTTGGAGACAGCGAGTACATAACCTTTCTTAACCTTTGTCCAACAATATTTCAGTATTTTAGCGCCCTTACGAATATTTGACTAAAATGTAAAAAAAATGTAGAAACAAAGTTATAGTTTATATTCATGACAAAAATTATGATAAGTCATTTTATTTTAATTTCAGAAAAAAACCAACACCACTGTCTCCAGCCACTTCGCCCACCAATTTTACCACATAGTATGCATTGTCTAGAAGGACTGCAGTGCAGATTCACTGGATCCGTACACTCCGATGTTCCTGTGATGTCTGCGTTATACAATTATGTACTTTTCCATAATTTTTGCTCAATAAAATAATCAATTCATGTTGTCTTCATTCCTATAATACCTTCCAAATATGCTCGTTTTCCCATAATGTCGGATGTTGTAGGTCGGTTGAAGTAAATGTAAGCAACTAAAGTAGGTACGGCTTTAAACACATCGCAGCAAACAAAGTGTGCAAAAATATCTCAACACACTGAATAATTAAGCAGTGTATGTACACTGCTTAATTAATTAAGTTGAGTGCGGGTATTCCTTATTCATAACCAGTTATGAAACATTGGTTATGAACGTAGACGAAAGGGTCAATTTCATTAGAGATGTAAAGTCATTTGTAACTTTTAGGACCCTCAACCTTATTATTGTAGAATGTCACATTGACTTTGGACCTAAGGTGGGTACCAAATTTAATCTCGTGACTGTACAAGTTTAGTTAAGATGACGTTTAAGCATTCGTGGCCATGACGCACCGTCTAAGAACGAAGCAGAAAATATATACAAAGTCTAGGAGGTCACAACAAAAATGGGAATGATCTCGGAAATGGATTATGCTAAGTAGGCTGTCAGGATAAAGGGCAACCAAAAATTTGAACTATGTCAAAAAATGTCAAGACAGTTACTTTTTATTGTGTTCCCATATTGATTGAATACAAATTGTCATAAATTATATATTTTTGCATTTTTTTTATAAAGCATAATATATATTTTTCAAAATAACAAAAGTAAATAAATTTCCTTTTTTGCATTAATGTTACATTTTTGTTTGGTTCCTAAAGTGCATTTTTTTTAATCCATCAGCAACACTGACTTAAAAGCAATACAAAAAAAACTCGTCATATATCGAAGATGGCGGTCATGATAGGAGCGTGTCAGATACAGTCATAAGGCGCTCGTTGAAGCGCTTACACCGTTGACCAAGAGTCTATTATTGTTTAATCTACGCGCCATATTAATTACGTCAGAAAAAAATTAAAAGTGAACCATATCAAATGTCGACCTGACTACAAATTTGTCAGACTGCCTGCGCACAGTGGTCGCGTTATATGCGTGTGGTATCGTTCCCAAAACAAAACGATAAGGGAAATGGCTGAATACTGTAAATAAAGTAAGTACTAGTTGTACTCATGTTCAATATGCAAAACCTGTCAAAAATTTTGGTCACGTTATGGCGTTATACTATATACTTTCGAAGTATCTTTAAAAGGTCCTAGTGGCCTAACGCGACCAAAATTTGGGTCAGTTTTTACATATTTGGCATTGGTACAACTAATACTTACTTTGCTCATAATATTCAACCATTTCCCTTATCGTTTTTTTTGGTAACAACTATCCGCCGTTGAAAGTACATAACGCCATAACTATTTTTGAACAGTTTTTGCATAGGTATTTGACGTGAGTACTACTAGTACTTACTTTATGTACAAAATTCAGCCATTTCCTTTATCTCTTTTTTTTTGGGAACGATAACACGTCTTTCAGCCGCCATATTAGTTAATGCGACCGCTGTGCGCAGGCAGAACGACATATTTGGCATCAGGGAGTTGCTCTCTATCCTGTCAGGCCAGAATAATCCATTTCCGAGATCGTAACCAAATTAGTCGTGACCTCCTGTAATAACAGTGGTGGCTAAATAATTAGGAACGCTTGCATTTTTCCCATATAATTGCCTACAAATATACTTTCAATTTTCACAACTAATCAAAAAGTTCTAGACCTATTTTATTTTTAGTTACACTTATTGTTAATTAATAAACTAAGCCTCAAATTTTTGTACAGTTTACCGCTATTAAAAACGAATATTTTTTATAGGGATTTAAAAACTTAGTGCTGACGTGTCCATACAAAGTTTTTTAACATGAAATTGATGAAATATTCGATTTTAGCAGCGACAAACTGTACATACATTTAAACAGATTATTATATAATGATAAGTGTAAACTAAAAATAAAATTGGTCAAGAAATTTTTGATTGGTGGTCAAAATTTAAGTCATAATTGTATTAAGTATATCTTACGAGAAAAACGCAAGCGTTCGGTTCCTAATTATATGGCCATCAGTGTAACTTCGAGCAATGAAACTTTACTAAAATAATGTACTTCGAATTTGTTTTGAACGTTTAATACTTGAAATCAATATTTTTTTGATTCATAGCATTTTTTTGGATGAGGTTTTAAACATAATAAATTAATAGTAATTCAAACTCATTTCACCAAACAATTAAGTATAATCCTGCCTCTTATTAGTAGGGCTCATCCTGGATTTGGCTCCAATTATAAAAGGACTGCTCCGCACTACAATATAACCTAGGGGGCGACCTTTGAGACATTGAATGGAAGTTGAGATACTCCTTCCATACAGGCTGCAGGCTCCGTGTAAAAATGAAACACCGGAGTTTGTAATTCTGCGACAAGGGGTTGATAATAGTATATGGACATCCGGCATCGTCAACCAGCCGTCTGTAGGATTTTCTTTGTTGCCTAAAACACACAAAAGTTATTTTATCAATAAATTTTATGATATCGGTTAAGTATACTTACTTGACCTCGCTATAAGTAACTAAGTACTATTTTTTTCCGAAAACCATACTACTATATACTTATATATAATTATATATAAAGAGTTTTCAATAAAAGAAAAAACGCTCCCTCGGTTAATTTAAACCTTGGGCGGGACCTTGTGAATAAAAAACATTACACATATTCAGGGAATGAAACATCCAATACTTTCATTAAATATATGTCATAACTTACTTTTGTCTTATACGAGACCTAGCTTCATCCGATTGTAGGAAGACATCCACCTCTTCAAGAGTGTGTCGTTGTTGAGAGCATCCACCACTTGACGGATGCATCTACTAGCAGCGGTCCGTTGCGTTAATTGGTTGGATACCCCGTGATCCTCTGATCCGACCTTGTCACCAGAAAGCTGAGAGCACACAGCACCTGAAATAATCGTAATAAATATCTTTATTGGTACTGACAAGTTTCATTGTAGGTATTGTTTATATAATGCACATACCAACTTATACATGTTAAAATCAAAATGATGCTTACCTTCAGTTCAAGGAGACCCTCCTTCAATCTCCTCAACGAAGTCAGGGAACGCAACAGGCTGCAAGGAACTCTAAATGAGACCTTGCTTAACGTAAAATGTTCCTGAACAGCATTTCATGCATCCCGTCCGCGGCCTCCAGGCTCGCACGAGAGATTTCTCTGGGTCGGCGCCTGGATAAGCTCGTACTGTTGTGAGCAGCGTATATATAAGTCTCAGCGGAAGCATTTTTAATAAGAAATCAAAGTTCAAACAATATAATTTTATGCGACCGCGAAGTAATGATGACAGTGATGACACGGACTCAGTTGACAGTTTCTTGGTCGTTACGGCCGTCCATAGATACCGCCCTTGGATACCGACGTTTATATCGCACTGCTAGATGAAAATAGTAGTAACTCAAAATACAATGCATGTCAAAATCAACTTTAATTCAACTTCTTTGAACTTAAAACCAAACTAGCCATGATTTTGAGTTAATACTGTTTTGATCTAGCAGTGCGACATGGTGATAGTGCTCGTGTTCTATTCGACCTGTCAAAAGGGCAACTTGTCTAGCCTTTGTATCAAAATAGTACCGCGTATCGACCGCAGTCGTCAAACCTATCGAGTGATAGTGATCACCTGATCACTTTTCAGCGTGTCAGTTGTAACGAGTGATATATCACGTGACTTACGTCATTCCCATACATTTTTCAATGACAACACATGTCGCCAGTGATCACCTAACGCTAGCGTTCGTGAACGATGGCAACTTGTCTAGCCCCACTGTATATTTAACAATAGAGAGCACTAATTCGAATTGTCCCCAATTTTTAATGATCTTCAAAGGAGGGTCTAATTCTCGTATATGACCAATGAAGTCATGCGATAGGTCACTGGTTGGGTAATTCTAAGCTGTAAAATAGCCGCTAGTTCGAAATCTTTGTGTGAAAAAAGTTATCGCCATGCAAAGACAGCGGCGTTTCAAAGTAATTATGCTAACGTCATCTATGTAGGCGTCCCGATGCATGTTCCAGAATTTGTAAATATTTCTCACAGTTATTTGAGGTTTCCCGCTACACAAAATCGTAGAATTAAAAAGGATATCCGGTGATAGAGTGCTTATTGTTATAGGTATATGGTTTCTAGGACAGTTTTCATACATTTCTGCCCATTCTCCTTTAAATCCAAAACAGTAGTCATCCATACGGTACACGATGTAGTAAGGTCATCCATATAAAATGAAAAACTACTGAATCGTCTGTTAATTTAGTATCTTTAAATGAAAATATAAAAGTTTTATGTTATGTATATTCCAATTCTTGGGTCCTAGTTTTTTGCAAACTGCTCTCACTGCTTACTATATTTTTTGTCTTTACATTTTTAGGATAATGGGAACATAGGTTTAAAGTTAATGCTGATAAACTACACCTTGGCCATGATATCTCTACTGTACATGGGACAATGCGCTCAAAACCAAGCAGAATGCCTGAAGAGGCTGATGGCTAGACTACATAACAGAATCCTACTATGTAAGTTATGGTTGCTGAAATAGGTTAAACGGTAAAAAAAAAATGGTCTTAACCAAAACCAAACTTTGTTGTTATGTGTTTTAATACCTATGTATAAATAGAAAAGATGGGTGCTGGAATTTTTTTCCTGTAAATTTTATTTTCGCCGACAATTTGTATGTGATTAGTATTTAAAAAATAAGGTAAATGAGTCTTATTTGACGGAATTTCTACTAACTGTTAAGCATCTGGAGTTTTCTTTATTACAATGTTGAAAAAACTTTTAAAAGATTGAAATGAAAGGTTGTGGTTTTAAGTAATTGCGGTAGTGTTATGTATAAATCTTGGTTCCTTAGTTCCAGGGTCCAATATGTTGGAATTAAGGAGATCAGTGCGAGATCTGTACCGACAGATGACGGTGGAGCCAATCAAGATCAAAATATTATCTACAACAAATGTAGAGATGAGCCTTTTCCTCGTTATTCTTTCTACGTCTATCTCCTATACGATTGTGTTTCTTCAATTTAGTCATATCGTATGAAAAATGTATACCTACTACCAACAATTATGCAAAAAATTTGGTATGATCTGCATTTAAAAAAAGCATTTGCTCTTGTAAAAATAATTTATTCACTGTGAAACTAGTTAAAGATGCTTTGAATCACTGTCAAAAAAACAGATAGCAAAATATTTTTTTGGAGAACATACGTCATTGTTAAATCTTGAATCTCATGCTTTATTCACGGCATGCCACAAGTAACTCGTCTAGGACCTCTATATTAATTTGCATTTATTTTATGCTGCAAGTTAGTGTTACCAAAGCACTGTTTTAAAAAAAAAAATGCGCAGAATTTGCGTTTAGATAATACCTACGTGCCGACCAATAAATGATACTTCATTATCGTCGTAATAGCGCAGAAATTGTGATCACAGAATCCATAAAGGAATTGATTCGAATACTTTTTAAATACAAAAATAAAGTGTCAGAGAGAGTGGCATATAAAGTAAACAACCTTTTACTTTAAAATAATCCTTAGCACTAAATTATGCACAGTAAAAGCACTAAATGTTTTTTGTTACCTAATAAGAGTAATGATTATTAAATATGTCAAAAATACAATTTGGAGTTTTAAAGATTGTTTTCTTTTGTGTGTATAACGTATAAATAAAAACAATTACTTTCCTGAACTAATATCGTGCTAAGCGGAAGTGGGGACTTGTAAATTCTTTATAAATTGTGTTATGGAGCAAATATATATTTTTCTAATAAAATTGAATCATCATAAAAACAAATGTAAATTTTATCGCTAACTTATTTATCGATTCTTACCATCTTTTGAAATCCACGAGTGTTTACTTTGTTTTATTTCCTAAAAAATATTGAGAGCTTTTTCATCTTTCGTTTACTAACTAGCTTCTGCCCGTGAGAGCTTTAAAATTTTCCGAGCTGAAAAGTGGCCTATCGTTACAAATTTATTTATGTTTTAATGCATATATAAGGAAAATACCAGTGTCATCGTGTACATTATTTTATTGACACACAAGTTTGAATTCAATCAAAGACATTGATATTGACACACAAGTTTAAATTCAATCAAAGACATTGACATTCTTTATAAAAAACGGCCAGCGTTACGGCCAGCGTTACTTGAACAAAAATAAACCTTTCTTTACTTATTAAAAAGGTGAATCTTGCTCCTTATTAGAAATGAGACTAACGTGGTTTTGCAGTTTCATCGACGCTATGTGATAATCCAGGTATAGGCTATCATTACAAATTGCATCCAAATCCATCTAGCGGTTGCAGCGCGATGCAATAACAAAGTAACGCGAACTTTCGTAATGATAATATTATTATATTCAAATACAACACTTACATGGAGTTCGCCGACCGAGGTCGGTCGGTCTGTTGGAAATTACCTTTGAAAGTACTAGACCCATGCATAATTTACTTAGGTTGATTCTTGTTGAGAGTTTTAATAACTTTACTGTTTATCTATTTACGTGGCTTCTACTCTTCGAAATCTGCGGTAAGGACCTATACCTATAGCTTAACATAATGTTTTCTTTGTGGTAAGACCTTTTTCTCAAACATGGAATGAAATGTTGGCATTATGTTAGTTATTTTTGGCTTCAAAGTGTTACGTTACGGGCGGAACAACCCGAGAGAACTGTTTTTGTCGATTGATCGAACGACCGACCATCGAGCTCGATGGTTAACCAACCTAATTTCAAAATGCACGCCCTACAATGTTTTTGTACACTCTCGGGACAACGACCACTTGCCACTTAGTAATGCGTCCATCGAGTTAAAATGTGGGTTCCTTAAGATAATAAAATGGCTGGCAGACGGAGCGTTTCGCGCCGCGTTTGGCTTGAATATGATTAGTACTGGCGGCTGTGAACAGTAAGTGCCTTTCTTGTCAGGGCTAATTCATTACTTAATTCAAAGTTAACAGGTTTTGAATTATCTTACTTTATAAATATACCTAGTTAAGATTATTTTAGGACTAGTTTTGGCCTACGACTTCGTCCGCGTAGAAGTAATTCATGGCTATTTACTCGGAAGCGAATTTTTGGTCAGTCACAGAGCTAAAAGCTACCTATTACACAATTTCGCGTGGATCGGTTTAGCCGTTGAATCGTGAAGAAAGAAAGAAACAAGCTTCCGCATTTATAATTTTAATATGGATAAATTTTTAATACATTATTGCGGTTTTTTAAGGCGAAGCACACAGTCCATCAGGGGGGTTATTATGACATAGCTATGCAGTTCTGTTTATGCTAAGAGAAAATTACATAGCTTTATAACTGCTATAGCTCTGTCCTTTACGCTCACCGTATAATGAACTGCATAGCTATGTCATAATAACCACCCAGGTAAGTGCAACAACTATGAGTCACCTTCATCGTACTAAAAATAAAAAATAAAATCGCATTCGACCAAGGCATGTTATCAATTTATCATAAAAGTTGGTGCAGTTAATTAAGATGTTAAAACTATGAATCGAGCAAAACTGTTAAGGCTTTTCAAGCCCTACGCGCGTCCTATTAAAAGAACTTAATTAGTAAGAAAAAAATACTTGTAATTTTTTTAACCTTGAATATTATACGCTCGCCTTGGCCAATGTCGTAGAAACTTACGGCCACGTAATCCTTGCGAGCTTACTTCTTCTTAGTAAAACCTAACTGGGTAGTGATATCCAAGCTGCGAGTTTAAGTAGTTTAGTAGAGCGAACAAAACACATTTTAGCGCGTGCATTTTCAATTAAGCAGCCTTATACGTTCGACCCATCGGCAGGAACCATGCTGCTAAATTGAAAATGCACGCGCTACAATGTGTTTTGTACGCACTGACGGGACTACTTAATCTCGCCGCTTGGATATCACTCGACAGTCCGTACGACCGGCGTTGTTTACAGAATCACTACCCTGATTTCGAAATGTTATTGTATAGCTTTTAACTCAGCCGCCATTACTTCTAAATAAATAGGAGCTATCATAACGTTGACAAAACGATAAATTGCCAAAATCCATTTGGCTTCCCGAGCCCCAGTTATCATATAGTTGGTGTAATAATAACTCTTACTGTCAAGTGAATGAGAGTCACCATTACGTATTAGATCGCCTGTTGTATACGATTAATTCAAATGTATTGTTCTATTACTTGGTTTTCAATTGGGATGGACCAAAAAAAATAACACACGGTTTTTACTTTCTCATTCGATTGAATAGGAAATTTTAAGACACCAATTTCATTAATTTTGTATTTGACCCAATAGTTTTGTTTTAATATGTTTATTTATTTAGCAGACATTTTATGGATGACATGATTATTTTAAATTTGGGATGGCATTTTGTAATAAATTACACCAATTAAAGGTTATCCATTGAAAAAAAGTGATTGTAATAGTCTATTAAAACATTACTATTTCAAGCTGTTTTCGTCTAACCCGTAAGATACACCTAGGAGGACTTCTAGCCGAAAAGGAAAGTCAAACAAAGGTTAAATATACTTTTGTCGAAATATCCAAAATAGATAAATATTTCAAAAACTTAATAATGCAGAACGGCTTTAAATCCCTATTCCTCGAAATGGTTTTTGAATTGGAGTAATTGTAAAAATGTGAACAATCCCATCGGTGTGCTATATCAGTTACTTTAGTTCCCCTGCGAATCTCCTTACATTGCATTGCATTGCGGGCGGGGAATTTGTTGGAGCGGGAAGGTTCTAGACTGGCGACCGCGAACCGGGAGACGAAGTGTCACCAGGCCTTCCACATGGTGGACCGACGATCTGATAAAGTTCGCGGGAAACCGCTGGATGACAGCAGCAGAAGCCCGACCGTTGTGGAAAACCTTGGGGAAAGCCTTTGTCCAGCATTGGACGTCTTGCGGCTGTTGATGATGATGATGATTGTTCTGTGTTTTTTGTTGATGTTTAATAAAGAGTAAGCATAGTAACAACACGGAACGGAGTAGGCATTCGCACCATTTCCCCTCTGTCATAGTACAAGCCCAAGCGGGCATGCGCATCTAATAAAAGTAGTTGTCACTCGATTGTCAACTAGACAGAGTCCAGTTGCGCAAGTGAACGTTACCTGCACTTAAAATGCCGAATTGCTCTTTTTTCTGCTGTAAAAAGGGGTCTGGGACATCAAACTTACTAAAAGATGGTGTTACATTAGACATGCAAGTACATTTTTATCGTATTATTGCTGTTCTATAATATTTTTTATTAGTTTATTTTACTGTAATGTAATTGTCAGATTTGTTTACCAACATCGAGTCCGCTCGTCCGTACAAAATTCGGATCTGTTGAGAAACAAATCAGTTGAGCAGAAAAATTGCTCGAGGTGTGCAAGTTTTATCGGTGTATTGATCTGTTGTTTATGTATTAGTGTCATCATTACAGTTTTGTTTTTGTACGTAGGTGTGCAGAGCTGCATTTGTGTGCAATTTTTTCCCCGCAAGAAATGACAGAACTATGTAATTGTAATATTCATAGCTAACGCGACTTCCTTCTGCTAGGATGGCTGAGCTGCTCGAAGTGTATTGTACGTTCATAATATGATACCAATATAGCAGCAAAGTGGACTTAAATAAAGTGCTGCCGTACGTATTATCAAAGAAGGTGCTTAACTTTAATATTGTATTATAATATCTAAGCACTTGTTACTAGGCAGTTAGCCGCCTTCTTTATACGAATACGAATTATACGAAAACTCAAATGTAAAGGTAACTATCGACAACTCTTTAAAATCTGTAGAATATTACCGGTAAGCATGAAACATAAGTATCTACTTGCATCTAATAACCATGGCTGTCTCGTACATAACTCAGCGTATTCCTCATTAAAACCCATTGATCATACCTATAACACCAAGGCTATGGCGACTGGTAAACTATTCGTCCCGAGGATAAATAATTACTATGGAGACAGAACTCTCAAAAAGCGTATCCCATACCTACTCAATAGTTTGCCTGAAGCTATTAGACGTGAAAAAAATAAGAATAAATTCAAGAGATTATTAAAAAAGCATTATTTAGATCTACTTATATAATATTATAAATGTATGTTTAGTATACTTCACAGATTTTTTTGGACTGCATAATACTGTTATTTAATTTTTAATTTTATTTTTATGTTAGTGAATGCCTATCTTAGAGACTGCCGTTCCCACAGTCAAACTGTTACTCCAGTTTTGTGGGGCAATGCCTAATTGTTAGTTTTAATTAAAATTGAACTTATTAAATAAATAAATAATATAAAAAAAAAAACAGAACTTTTCCCAATCAATTTACGCAAAGCTATATTTATATTCATATTGATTTACGAATTAAACCTTCCAATTACGCCGTATAAAAATAACATCAAGCGGAAATTTCTTAAATTGTCTGAGCCATCGTCTAAAGAGCTTAGGGTTCCGTACGTGGTTTCTGTTACAAAATACTGGAAATACACTTTTGCTAGCCAAAGCAGTTTATAGACACATGTTAAGGTAATTAATATTTTCAGTAAAACTAAATTAAGTATATCTCCATATAAGTCTCCACATTAATATCTAAAACATATTTAATGTGTGCAGGCATGATAGGGTGGAGACGCTGGGATTTAAATAACACAATTTCGAGCTGATTCGTTGTGTAGCCATAATTTAACTCAGTTACTTATATTCTATCACGTAAATTGCGATAAAGCCGATGAATTAACTTTTACTTGTTGTGACTTTATTTTCATAACATAGAGAATAAGACAAACGAACACACAGGCCACCTGATTGTGAGTAATACCATTTGTAATCTCAGGACTACAATCAAAGGCAATATGGTTTGACCCAGTAGAATATCTCTGTTTGTTTGTTACTTTCACAGCTAAACCACAGAAACAAATTTAATTAAATTCAGTATGGACATAGCTTCAACTTCATGGGATACTTTTTATTCCGGAAAAAATACCATTCCCGATTTTACGGCACTAAACAACTTCTACGAGTCGCGGGCAACAGCTAGCTCTCCATAAAATATACGCTTCTCGGTTCAGACCAGCGCCATTAAATGTCGTCACCACTTCACCCTCTAACGAACGAGAACGAGGTACTCGTGAGGACGGTTCGTTCTCTTCACATGTATATTTTCCAAGTGTGGCGAAATATGGTTCGCGACGTACTTTCATCCCACGTCATGTATTGGTAGTTAACTATTTAGGTCTGACCAACTCATGCAATAATATCACACGCACTTTGGTATGTGATACTTTATAAACAGCGATATACCTATAGAAGAACCTACCTAACTATAAAAAAAGTCATTATTTACTAATTAATCGCCATCCAGAATTTTTATAATCTCAAACGTAATTTTCCTATAGAAGTCTTTTTTATGTTGCTCTAAGATCAAACGTAACTAACCTACTTAAAGCAATTAAACTAAGCATTTAATCGAATATCGACTACAATGTAACAGAGCTTTAGAAAAAAACAATGGGCACAAGAATATCCAGAAAAACCAGAATCGAAATTTGGAATTTTATGGTGTAACTCGTAAAAGGTCCTCATTTTTTCTGACAAGTTCATAGCATACCTATTGCCGCTCGGGTGCCAGCCAGAGTTGCATCAATGGATACTTATTACTCACGTAACTCAACCCCGTGACGTACTAAACCGGCTTGGTGCGTCCTGTTGAGTTTGCTAGTGGTGCCTCGCGGCGCGTACGGACGAGGCACGCACACTTATGTAAGCCTTGTTTGAAGACGAACTACTGCTTATACTGTGATAAGTTCCAGTCAGTGAAAGGGATCGAGTTTTAGAAGTCACGTCGTATACCTCTGTCGCTTTTTCTGCTTAGAACTTGTCACTGGGACGAAGAAAGAGGGACTCGGAATAATCTAGTAGGTATAAGTAAACATACTACACAAACGAACTGAGTCGAAACTAATCATAACACAATTAATATAGATTTATCCCGTGACATCATACGCGTTGACCATCCCCCGGAACGATAATTTTTTTTTTGATAAATGGTAGCCTGTTTTTATTTAGGTGAAAGCCTAACGTCCTTCCCAAATTTCATCCAAACTCTTCCAACTATTTCAGCGTGAAGAAGTAACAAACATATCCAATTTGTCATTGTAATATTTCTTATTAGTGTTAAGTGTGATTAATTCATAGGCACCCACCAGCCCCAAAAAACGGTGCTATTTCCAATCCACCCGTCGCCTCCCACCACTCTCGTAATGGACCCATTGTGCGGATTAGAGCTTAGCGAGCTATTAGTGCATTGCGTCATACTCCCGCGTAGAACCAGCGTTGTAGACACTTATCGCTGCACGATTTTAGCCCACGCAGAGGTTTTGTTACGCCAGTTCCATCGAATGAATTGGCCTTTGCTACTCTTATGCCTAGATCACACTTGTTTGAGTTACATACTAAGTATTGAAAAGGCAAACGGGCACACATGCCACCTTAAGGCAATTAGGATCTGAGAGCCATATGTAATCTCTAAGGCTAATAAATGCATTGCTAATTCTGAAGGTCTGTGTCTGAGGTCACTGTTAATAAAACCATATCATTATCATATTGTTGACGTTATGGTGGCTCTTAGATATTGGTAGTAAAGGCAACTGTATCGTAAACATCAAGACAAAATGGAATGGTCCTAATATCCGGTTCGAAGGACCATTAAACAAAGTAAAACATCTATTGGCTATGTTAATTTATTGCATTGAAATAAAACTGTATTTTAATAATTAAAATCTAGTCCACTGTCTACTGACTAACCTCTCGTTCTGACAGTGAATAAGCAACTTGTATGTCAGGGTGATTAACACATACTTATGATTAGATTGTAGTCTTGAAAATGGTTCTAATATCTCACTTACCAGGTGGCCTGTGTTCCATACATATTATAATATCTGATTTATATCTTGTATAAGTCCTTGTTTGAACGGTGAAACCGGACTTAGCTTTTTCAGGCAAGCGAGGAACAAAGGCCGCGGCAGCAGCTGAAACATCTGTGTCCTACATATTACGGGCGAAAAACACCACGGCATTGAATCTCGCCGTCGACCTACGGGACCCCGGGGAGGTCAGGAACGGAGGGATCCCCCACTGATCGCCTGAAATGATTGAAATCCAAACGTAGCCGCAATTTAATTCCGATTGGGCCGTGGCTTCCCATATACGTGCTTTGGTTGTAGCTGATTGAAGAAAGTTTAGCGAAATGAAAATTATTTATATAGGGTTTTAATACATATTCGTACTTTTGCAATTCTTTTATGTAACAATCTTTTTGTTACCGTGGCGACGGTATGTTAAATATCAGGTGACCAATATTAAGTTAGAATAAAAGAGGAATAAAGAAACAAACACGCTTTACACCCTTACTTATAAACCTGGAATAAGATTGGAATAGTTTATGCCATGCTTTGTCACTTTCTGTCAGATCCAAATGTCAGAATTACAGATAAGGACAAAGCATGGCATAAACTTTATTAAGCTTATTCCACGTTTATAAGTAAGGGGGTTAGAATTTATAATTAGCAGGGATTATTGAGGACAGAGAGTTATGAAAATTTGGGTCTTTGCCTCGCTGACACTGCCTTTGGGACAGAAAAAATGAAAATGAATGAAATGAAATAAAATTTATTTGGCACAGCACTTAAAATACTTAATAAAATTTTCTCAATTAAATCATCACTTCACTATTTGGGGTCAATTCAAATGTTCAATAATTTAAAACATTTGTAAATCTAATCATTTGTAATGTAAGGCCACCGTGTGGTTGCCGGATTAGAATAGTGCCACTCCGTATCTTTCCGTGGATGTCGTAAAAGCCGACTAAGGTAATAAAGGCGTGTAGTACTGTTAGGCGATGGGCTTGCAACCTGTCACTAATACACTGGTAGGCATCTTCGCCTAAGTGAGCAAAATGTGGTTACAGAATTACCTATCAAAAAGTTTTTATACTTGTTGGAAATTCTGTAGCTCTGCCTACCCCACTCTGGGAATAGGGGCGTGAGTTTGTGTATGTATGTATTTGTAAATCTAAATGTATTTTATCTCGAATATAGTCTTAAAAGAATAGTGTTTGACGATTTAAAATATTACCTACAGATATTTCAAACTACAGAACACTGTCCAAATTCGCCCTAATATCTTGTAGTTACATACGAGTATGTAACACGAGTAGGTATATTTTGGGAACATAGCCCCGAGTGACCCCTGTTACCAGCTGTACCTATTATTTTACGTCAAATAACCTTTTCCCAACTCATCCAGTATACTTAGAAATATTACCAGCAGATAAAATCTCATTTTTCTAACACGTAGGATGGAATCCTATTTGTCATTTTCCCAAACTCAACAAGATAAATAACGTTTATTCGAGGTTTTTTGCAGAGCTAACGGTTTTTGGAACTCGAAAAGTTCGGATTCAACGTCTGTTTAGTTTACTCTGCAGTTTCAAAAAGTTTTTACATAAAAGCTAGAGGATGTTCGCGATAAAAACGCGTAGAATTCATTTTCCGCCGTCCGGCCGTTTAATCCCGTTAGCGATTTAATTTCTAAAAACATTTTCTCTTAGCACTTTTTAAACTAATTTAATATTTTCTACGTTAAACAACTTACACAGTTCCTTTTGCCCAGGTATTAAGCCGTGAAGCCGCGAATTCCGAAGACACGACAAACAAACCAACGTGAGTGCATTTTTGATATTAGAATATAATTGGCTTTCTGTAAGGAGTTATACATAAGTGCGCATCAAGCATATTGTTCTTATATTATATTGTGTAATTATATTCAATAAAGTTAGTCTTTTGTCAGCATTCGTGTTCATTACTCGTCCCCTCAAGTCCCGCTCCACATATTATATCGTATCTTATCGTACCTTAAAACAAAGGGCATCGCTTATTTAGACGAGACGAGTTACCCGTGGGTGGGATTTTTTTTCTATCTTATTCTAACAAATAGCCGCGTCCATACATACATACACATACATAAACTCACGCCTTTATTCCCAGAGTGGGGTAGGCAGAGCTACAGAATTACCAACAACTCTAAACATTTGTTAATAATTCTGTAACCTCATTTTGCCCCTACTTACGTAAGTAAACTGACCAAGTGTAAGGCCGGCCTAAGGTTTTCCTAAGATATTTTTTCATTCATGCAGCAATATTTGCTAGTGATTGACGTAACATCATCTGGTTATGTCGAGCTCATTTATTCCTCGTTACCAAGCTTCATTCAGGCCAAAGTGTTTTATAAAATCATTGTGGGAGGCGTGTATTGTTGCCCCGGCGCAAACATCATTACCTATTCAAAGCATAACCAGGGTAAGAGCAATTTAGCTGGACCGGAGCTGGGACGAAGCCGGGGGACCGATAAACTGCATAAACAAAGGAAAAGTTTACAGTCAAAATAGCCTGAGGCCAAGGAAGGGATTTTCAAAGGTGTTAAAACAGCATTTCCCTAAAATTTCATTTTAGTTTGATCTTTTCATAATCGTCCACCGTAGAGCAAGAATATTCAGGACATTTCGTTATACGGAGCCAAATAAAAATATACACAATTTCCTTAAAATCACCCAAAATAGAAATTCGACGATGTAAACAACCCCATTGCCTTCACCCCTCCAATTACGAGACCGTTCCTTTTTATTTCAAGGCCATACAGATGACAATCTTAAAAAAAGGCTCCAGAATCAAGCACTTTGGGTGTCAATAAACGGGTTGTTTACCTTATTTGTTTATTTGAGTACAATATAAATTTAGAAGATTGAGAGCAGGGTAAAGATGTGAATTATCTATTTAGACTGTACACTGTACGTTGTAAATTATCTATAGGTACATAATAAAAATATATGCCCTTTTGGAATAATTAACCTTTCAGATAGTATAATAATTTTCAAATACACAAACACACAAACTCACAAAATGGACACGCACTCTTTATAAAGTTACTAGCTACCCGCCCTCGCTTCGCTTTATGTAAGTTATCTGTTACACCCGTACATAAACCAGAATGTATTATACATAAAAACCTTTCGTTAAAAATTATAATAAATGGTGAAAACCGCATCAAAATCAGTTGCGTGGTTTAGGAGTTACCGGATATACCTACAGACAGAAAGACATACAGACCCGGAAAGCGACTTTAATTTTCGCTTTGTAACTTTATTTTAATAAGCTGTTATCATAAGTGATCATTTAAAAATGAATTCTTTAAATAGTAGATTGTACAACAAGTGCATAAAACGAGCCATTTTACCCGAGACGCGCATATAGCCACACGAGCCGGAACGGCGAGTGTGGATAGTCACGTCGAGGGTAAAATGGGTTTTATGCTCGAATTTTACACTCTGCTTTTCACTTCGATTGCAAGGAAATAAAACAAGAACTAAGCACATACAATATAATTTATTAAATTTTTATAATGTCAGTAATTAAAATGATACGTTTACCTACGCATAAAAATGTAAAATTAATTGAAATTAAAAGTAAAGTTTGAACAATTTTGAATATGTAACGTAATGTTCTTTTCTGGCATATTTACAGTATTTGTTTGTGACGTCGTAATCGTACTCGGTTTATTATTAGATGGAGATGGAGGTCGCTCTGAAGTTACACCTTCTTCATCCATCGGCCGAATATTTGATTTTATCTTACAGTCCCTGGATGTGGAAGCAACTGGCTCATTCGGGGCCAAATTGATGGCCTCTGTAATACAGTCGGATATTTTGCATTTATTTTCTATAGAGTCCTCTATATAGCCCTCTGCAACCTGGTCGGACTTCCAGCCTCCGGTGCCGTTTTAAGGTGGTAATGTTAGCTCCTGAATCAGCTAAGAGGGTGGCT
The DNA here is from genome assembly GCA_963966035.1 of Acleris laterana. Taxonomy (NCBI): domain Eukaryota; kingdom Metazoa; phylum Arthropoda; class Insecta; order Lepidoptera; family Tortricidae; genus Acleris; species Acleris laterana. Next base: position 14,568,573 of record OZ014444.1, read on the forward strand.
GATGTCCTCCTGAAGCAATGCCCAGTATACCTTTCAGGATTTTCCAAGTTTAAATAAATCGCTATTTCTTTGGGCATTGCTGCAAACTTGTCCCGGCCGATGACTTGCCTTGTACATTTACCGTTTTGGTAATTAAGAAAAAACCTATCTGAGCCAATATTTGGAGGCCGCAGGGCTTGGTATTTTTTTACAATATTCAAATACTCTCCTTTTACCACAAACGACCTTTCTATATTAGTTTTAGTATTGGGCAGGTTTATTGCTTGTAATTGGGTGTCTGTCTTCACATCCTTCATGGTAATATTAGCGAGTTCTATACCTCGGCATGCACCGCTGATGCCAAAAATTAGGGCTACCTACGACAAAAATATTGATGATAAATAAAAATGTAGGTAGATGTTTTCAAAAAATCAAATAATTATGTGCTAAAGCATTTTAATACAATAAAGGAATATGTACTTTTGTGGCCAAATATTTTTCGTCGGGAGCGTTATTTAAAAACGTTTCCACCTGGATTGCTGAGAGAACTTTAGATTTTTTAGCCTTGTATCCGCTGGAAAGTCTCTTCAGAAAAGCTGTTAGCTTAGAATAAGTTTTTATATTGACGTCATGTTTCAACTGCACGGTAGATTTTAGCATTGAATAAATGCTCCAGAGGGTTGGAGGCTGTAATTTCTTCGACAGTTCGTCAAAATAGCTTAAAAAAACACACTCCGCAAACGTGTTTACGTTTTTTTGGTTCTTCCAAATCATAAAACTTTCGTATGTGCTGAGATAGATTTTCTTCGATTTAGGCGGCAATATCTGCTCAATTACATCTTTCGCACTTCTTTCCATTAAAGTCTCAGGCGAAATCATTATTTGATCGTCACTATCATTACTCGAAGACATTGTTTAATTACTTATTAAATTTTGAACCGCGACACAACAAGCTATTTTCTAGTTTTGTTTGACGAATAATTAGCTTCGCGCCATTCAATTATTTTTCTTAAACTTTTTTTTTAATTTTCGACTATGTGACGTTTGACTATGGTCTGAGCCTTAATGCCAAGTTATTATAAATAATTGCGTGATATTTTTTTACGTAAACGCACGCCGTAGGTATTATTCGTAAATTTGTATTTAGATATTTATACAAATGTCGTAATGAAATTAAGATATAACATAAATCTCATAAAAATATATCAATTAAATGAAGGTGTATTGTGTATGTGGCTGTAAGGCCTGATTGCCTTAGTCTTAAAAGAAGAAATTACTTTATGCACTAGTGCATAAAATGCGATTTTATGCAGCCTATACCCAGCATAAAGAAGGACTTTACGAGCATGAGAAGTGAAAAAAATATAGGACAGCTAGGTCGGTTACCAATCAACTGTAAAAGTAGAAGTGTACAAGCAAACCTCAATGCACTCAGCAGATATGAGTAGACAGGTCCTCCAGGGAGTCATAGTTTATACGGCATACACACCCGACAGGTGGCAGACATGCACGGTGAATAGTTCCTACCTCCCCCTAAAGGGAGTGGTAAAGTATCAGCGAAATATGTTTATGCGAGAAAGTTTTTTCATTCATCATGTCGGGTGTTCGGAACTCGTTTATTACACTTTAATGTGAAGTTAGTAAATATGTTTTGATGCTTATTAGAGTTATTAGTCTGCAACACTATCTTGAATACTTTGAAAGAATCCGTCAACTTACATGAGAAAAGTTAGTAATTATAGAAACAATTGTAGTGGAAAGTGTATAGTTATCGAAAATGAATAAGATTGACGTAAGCGGCCGGACGGTCCAGTCTAGTGGTTATATCAATTCGATACATTTTATCTGTTTTCGAAAATTCATTTTCGTTAGCGTTAAGTATCTTGTCTAAGGCCACTGATCTCCTTAATACTCCGGATTACGAAGTAATTAATGCGTGTAATATTTCACCTGCAATAGTCATATATTTATTTAAGAGTATTTCACCTGCAATAGCCATTATATTTATCTGAAAATATGAAGGTATATTAATGGCTAAAGTGGGTACCTATTATTTTATCGAAACATCTTTCAACGAACGTATCATTACGTAGAATTTTCATTACATTAAAATGGATTTCTCGTGAAAAGTGTTTTTTTTGGTTGTCACTAACCGAAACTAACCTTCGTAATAAATTTTTACGCGTATAAAATAAACTTTGAATATATCATGGTTTCAGCAGAAAATAACGATCGAGAAATGATACAATTGATAATATGAAATTTATTAAAATGATGGGTTACCGGCTAAATCACATAATGCTATATTTAGTAGAATTTAGGACACGTTTACTTCATTACTTGGATTTAGATAAAATTGATTTTAGTCTCGGAGAATTATGTGATTTATATCCAGATAAAGTACATGAATTAAGACTACGAGTACCTACAATTATTAATTATTTGAAAATTAATTCTCTTTTAAATTACTAACTGCCTGACTCACGTTCTGACGTAAGCCGCTATTGTCCAAACCGCACGTGGATCAGTTAAACTGCACACATTCACCGCCCACGAGTGTCAGTTGTATGGATGTACAGTATGTACACCCACATGGTGGGCGGTGAACGGAATGGTAAAACAAGGGGAACAAAACCAAGCTTCAAAACTACTGCATGTTCAATTTTATGATGACGATCTTATTGCATATACGTTCATTGGTCGATATGTCATTGTGTCGCATGCTAGTAAATAGCAATCCATTGGCGGGTCCTTAAAAAAAAAGAGCCCAGTGCTGTTGCAGCGACGCAATGTATCACAAAATGCATGCAGGCTATTGCGCAATGAAATTGAGTCTTTACATGGAATCCCTCTATGCTAGTCATTGCAACGGTCTAACTCGTACCTCCGCGCCGGATCCCGGTGCCTGCTTAAAAGGCACCATTATCCCAAAATACCATGTTTGGATAGTTTTTCTTGTAATGACGGCTCGCGTCCGCCCGCTGTGAGAACCCATTCATTACCACATGGAGCAGTGACGCAGCGAATTCCTTTGAGTCTGGAAATATTAAGGGGCTTTAATCAGATCCCACACTCCCTTTTAGTAACATTATGCAGATGTTTGTTATCTGTAAGGCGAGACCAGTTACACTTTACGGCAGTTTATAACTCTCAAGGGTTATCGTCTGCCAAAATATTTTTTAGTCATTGCTAATCAATGTTAATCGACTGTTTGTTCGTAAATTTTGACAGCTGTTAACACTCTAATCGGCTGTTAAGTGGTTGGTGAAATTCGACGTTAGTCATTCACGATTTTTATAAATAAAACGTAACCTAACCTAGCCCTGTTTTTCTACACGTGTCTAATGTGTTAAGAAATTCTGAAAAGTTAACAGTTCCGATATGAAAAATATCACTTTTAATACCTAATTATTATGTCATCAATGACATTATGACATAAAAAATAGGAAACAACGGGCTCCCCTCTAACAATCAATAGAAGTAATATAGGATAGCAATTAAACTGACGATGTGGTCAGCCTAGTTGATAGTTACCCCACCTTCAAAGCTGATCGATCTCGGGTAAAATTCCCGGTAAATACCTACCTATTTGTTTGATGAGCGCGAGCATTTGTTCTTATAGGTCTTGAACTTTTCTAGGTATTTAAGAATATATTTCTTCTATATAACCATGTTTATCGTTGTGTAGTAGGTACCCATATTACAAACCTAGCGCTTTGTTATTTAGAATTGATCTGATGATGGAGACGGAAGGTGGCGAGAGAATCTCCGCTATAAGTACTTAAGTTTAAAAAAGAAGATATTCAGTGACTTAAAAAAATACAGTCTTTAACAAAAGCTTGCCCAATTCTTTTTTTCTGTCAAAAACATTCTCACTACTGTACAAGGTTCTAAATACCCAAAATTGAATTACTTTCCTTTCTCTTATTATCTTTTCCTTTACACGGTAATTTATTCCAAAACTACTTTATTCGAAATTGAACGTAAACGGTTTCGTATAATTTTAAAACAATATTGTTTCTGTGGTTTTACTTTGATTAAACCCGGATCACAGACGCTATGTACTTATTTGAAGACTGTCTGTGTGTCATCGCTTACGGCTCGATTGACTGAACCGATTTCAAAGCGTTTTTTTTTATTTGAAAGGTGGTATTCTTTTTTAACCCCCGATGCAAAGGGAGAGGAGTTATAATTTAAAAGTGTGTAGGGTAACACACTCGATAGTCAGACAGAAACCAGTCCAAACCTTATAAGAGTGCGAAGAGTGGAAAATATAGTTTTTGTACTCGTCGATTGAAATGTGTGTATTACGATTTCATAGAGAATACTGTAACGTCACTCTTTTCATCGTTGAATAGTCTAGATGTTACTTCCGAAACAACCGAAATAACTATTTCGATACGCTATCTTTGTATCGGTTTGTGACATTTTAACTCTTGAATCGATTCGCCGCCATTTAACTGCGGTAGTTCTTAGAAAGGTTTCATTAAATTAAATTGAGCCGTCTAAGACATATCAGCTCTGAAACTAGGATCGCAATTATTTGGGAGGTTTTCATCTATATATTAGCTAATTTAATTAGATCGGTAAGGTAGATTAATAAGTTTATTTTTAATTTATTCCAGTGACATATAGTGTTCGTTTAATTTCGTATAACATGTTATACATGGTCTGACCTAGATTAAGTTGTAACAGTATTTTATACAAAAAATGGGTATTATTTATTATTATGGGTATTTATTAGTTATTACCCAAGTTTACTGGAAATCGGTAGGAATAATTAAAAGTTATTCGATGATAAACGAGCTTGAGTAAAGTTCCGAATTCTTCGTCAGGAGTTTTATAAGTTATATTTTAGTTTTTATTCAGTATTTGCCGCTTTTATTCAGTATTTTTATTAAGTAATGTTGAGTTAAAAGGGTCGAATGGCCAAACCCAATAATCGAAATACTTCTTTCAATTGTCTGTATTGTTTAAGCTGGGTCGACTAAGCGAATGTAAAGCCATCATAAGAAAATTACTCCCAAAAAACTTAGAGTACCTATTTAGGCCATTCTACTTTTCGATGCCTAATAAAACGTCCCCTAACGTTTAGAGTCATAATTTTCAACAAAACTGGACAATCTTTGGAATGCACTCAATTGTCAGATTCTGGTCGACATACCTGAATAATGTTTTATTCCAAATTGTGTGGCGCTGGGTAAAAAAAAGCTGTAATAGAAACGCAGAGGTCGTTAGTCGCAAAGGGACGTGTAACTGGTAACGAAGTGGAAATTTGAGCAGAAAATTCGTGTTTTATATACAAAAAGGACAAAAATAGTGGGTACATTTACAATGTAACGTGAGATCTGGTTGTGGATGATTGTGGGACTGCTACCTATAACATTGTTTCAAGATATCTACGGATTTTTAAAATGGATCTTAAATTTTTATTTCTATTTTAGGCATCGAAAAGTAGAATGGTCCTTAAAAATACCTGAGTACAAGATCATAAAGATGAGAGATCATATAAACTCAACTAATTAGATTTATACGCGACTATGGAACTACGTCAAAGTGACGTTTTCATTCAATAAGAAGTCTCTTATGATTTTAATATTAAAGAGCTAGAGTCAAGCCAGAACTTTTTTAATTTACCTTTTACGGAATCTACCTGTGATTGCCTATTGCCGGCCGCGTAGGCGGTTCCACAACCTAACATAGTTAATTAATTATTTTAATTTTGTTAAATACCAATATGTGTTCATGAAAGCTCAACCCAAACAACCATTCATCAAAACTGTTGTGAAATAATTAAAACAATTTTTTCAACTTTTGTACGTCCATTAATTAATTTACGATTCTAAAATTGGACATTTGTAAAACAATGAATTCATAATACTTAAACGAAGCACGTGAAATGTTTTGCAGTGTTTGCACAATAATGACAAGCAAGCAACCTTATTGTTATTTATTACGTGTGTTGTGTACAGTAACCGTAGCTCTAGCCTGAACTTTGATTCATACTTCAAGTTTTTGAATTGCTTTCATTCTTCTAAAACGTGGACTATCCTTGTATTCTATTCAGTTCTATGCTATTTATATCTTACCTACTCTATTCTTTTTTATTATATTCTACTTCTATCACACTTTCCGCCGTACTTAGAGACTAGAGACAGTTTGTTCCTTTTTACCCGATTGCTAAAGGAGGGGGTTAATGTTTTTGACCTGTATGTATGTATATATTGTCTTTAAGTTAAGTACATACATACATTAAATCACGCCTGTTTCCCAGAGGGGTAGGCAGAGACCACTTCTTTCCACTTGCTACGATCTTGACAAATTTCTTTCGCTTCTTCCACATTCATACATCGAGTCATGCACGCACGTCGGTACCGTATTGTTAACGTTTTGATACCCCTTATTAACTTGAGAGTAAAGGCGCCGAAGTTGTTAAAAGCACTATAGTGTATTTATTAGGGCAGGTTAATCTATTTAACAACTATCGACGACAGTATCAAAAAAATCACTCACACGCACTCACTCGTGGCTTAATATTTGACTTGTTACATCCTTCCGTCGTTGGATACCATATTCGCAAAACATGATATTCTGAAAAATATCATAAAAGCAAAAAAAACGGCTTAGCCTGGCCGTGCAGCGGGGTAATGCTGCAAGCATTTTAGGGACGCTGCCCCGAGCGGGAGATTTGCAGGGTTTTGATATGTTTTAGTTATCAGTTTTATTTATTTTTTAATTTCCTTGTATGTTTTTTATAATAAAGTTTGTATCTTACAAAAGCAAAACATCATATTCGCAAAACATGACATTCGCAAATCATCATAGTAGCAAGACATCACATTAGCAAAACTTAACTATTATTAAGACATGAATTAGATAGTGTCAAAATTAAATAGTGTAAATCAGATAGTGTGTACTTTTGTCTCTCTATTTCTGGGTAGTTTGGCCCTCCGGGCCTGATATAAATCTAACATAACCTAAAACTACCTAATAATTTTATAACAAAACCCGACTATTTGTAAATATAATGTTTTGCGAATATCGTGTTTTGCTAGTATGATGTTATCCGTATATGATGTTTTGCGAGTATGATGTTATGCGTATATGATGTTTTGCTAGTATGATCTTTTGCGAATGTCATATTCTGTAGAGTAACCGTGTTACATATTTGTCTTTAATGACAAAAAGTGAAAAAGATGGGGCATCCAACGTTTTCCATTTAGTTCTCCATGGTAGCCATTTCTCCCGCGACGTTTTTTACGAAACCGTGTCAAGAGGTTAATTTATTAAAAGTGGAAAGTCAAACGTTGTACTAATTTATATTAAATGACCCATGTTTAAAACATGTGCTCATAGCATATTTTATGAATCATTCATATTTTACCCAGCCCAGATTTCTTCTCATTAATATGAATGATATTGTACGCTTTATATCAAAGGTTTTTTTCACAACGCTCATTTTAATAAGAGACTAGGAGGACTACAAAAACTATTATTCTTTGTTATTTAAGTGCCTAAGGGACGACGAAGGCATTAATTTAGTGTTTTGTAGCATATTTGAATTGTTAGTAAACTCCCTAGTTTGTAAGTGGCCCTACCAGGGTCTTTGAATATTTCATAACTTAGCTATCAAGAAGTATTTGTTGCTCCTATTCAACATCTTTATTAGCGCAGTTAGCGCGAACTTTTTAAGACAAGATGCCAATATGCTCTAAAGCAAAAAAAAACACTAGGTACCTACAAAGAGTCTTTGTTGAATGACATACAAGAATCACTGGTGGCTTAGAACGTACGGATTTATTTCAAAGGCTTTAACATTTTGAAATTATGGTGTACTTCAATACATTGCTACGTTATTGAGAATGAGATATCAAGTTTTGGAATTACAAATTATAGCTATTTTAAGCCAACAAAATCAAACCTCAAGGTAGCGTTAAGATAAAAGATAAAAAAAAAGATAAAAGATAAAAGATATTTATTCAGTAAGTAGGCCGCACGGGCACTTTTACACGTCATGAATCTACCAGCGCTTCCCAAGAGGAGACCACTGCCGAGAAGAAACGCCGCAAGAAACTCAGCAGTCAGTCATTTTTTAAACATGTTACAATGGTAGTACTTAATCTAGCATTATATAAAGCAATAAATATTAAATTAAATATAATAGCAAATAGCATGCGTAGTTCAGCAGGAAAACATGTCAAAAATATTACGAGAGAGACAAGTGGGGGGGGGGGGGGGGAGAGAGGAGAGGAAAAAAAAAACACAGTACAACCAAATAAAAGTTTGATATGCTTTCCCACATCAACGGTGTCCCCTAGACATACAACTTTGCAATTTTACAAATTATGAATGACTAAGTTTCGGGTTTAGGCCAAGCATTTTTATCTGTTAGATAGTCCTCGACCCTATAGTACGCTTTAGATATTAACGACTTTTTTAAGTAATTTTTAAGTGCTGGAAAGGGTAATGTTAAAGCTTCGTCAGGTAATTTGTTATAGAAATGAATGCATTGACCAACAAATGATTTATATACTTTACGGACGCGGAATTTTCGGATAACAATTTTATTTTTATTTCTTGTATTTAGATTATGTACATCGGAATTTTTGGTGAAAGAATTTAAATTTTTAATAACATAAATAATATTCTCATAAATAAATTGAGACGCTACAGTTAAGATGTGAATTTCTTTAAAAAGTTCTCTTAAGGAGTCACGGGAATTTAAGTTATAAATAGAACGAATAGCCCTTTTTTGTAAGACAAATATACTTTGTATTTCAGCTGCCTTACCCCAAACCAGAATACCGTACGACATCACACTATGGAAATAACTATAATAAACTATGCGAGCTGTCTCAACATTAGTTAGTTGTCTAATTTTCCTAACCGCGTAAGCTGCCGAACTTAGTTTACCTGCCAGTACCGCTATATGGGGACTCCATTGCAAATTTTTATCTATGGTTATGCCTAGAAAAACTGCCTTATCTACCATTTGCAGACACTCGTCATTTAGAAAAATACTAGAATCTACCGGTTTAACATTAGGCAAAGCGAACCTAACACATTTAGTTTTTTTTGCATTGAGTAGTAAATTGTTACTAGTAAACCAATTAAGTACTTTAACTAGTGTGGCGTTTATCCTACTGTAGTCAATGGACTTTCTATCTACTTTGAAAATTAATGAAGTATCATCAGCAAAAAGTACAATCTCACAAAGTTTATCTACTGTTGGTGGTAAGTCATTTATATAAACCAGAAATAAAAAAGGGCCTAAAATTGAGCCTTGCGGCACACCTAATTTCACTGTAGCTCCAACAGATTGCGTTTTGTTTACAACAACTGTTTGAGTTCTATCACTTAGATAAGAAGACATGAGACTTGAAGCTTTATTGGACAATCCATAATGTTTTAATTTTAAAATTAGGGTCGAATGATCCACGCAATCGAAAGCTTTAGAAAGACAACAGTTTAGTTAACAGTATCATTAAAACCTCAATAACTCCTACTTGCTGAAGTAATTAACATAATTGGAAAATAATAAGTTTATTCTAGATCGCTACCTATACAAGGGGATTTTTTATGACGTAAGTAATATGTACGTCTAGTTCTGGGACACCCTGTTTGTAACATTATGGAAAACACTAAATGTTTTAAAAAAACAATATTTTCCCTAAATAAATATATAGATTTCAGTTATACAGAGAGAACATAGACGGCTTAAACTTATGGTTTTGAGTGAACAAAGATTAATAATAACAATGTAAGCATATTCTGTTTTAAGCTCAACTTATGTAAGTTGAACAAAAGGTGAGATGAGCTTAAAACAGAATATTTAAAAAAGTTCGCATGCAATTAATAAATGACATTTATAGTTCCTGATTAATATTAACCAGCTACGTTAACAAAAGGGCATACAGTAGGAACTCGATTGTAAAAATATGCATGTTATTGCGGGTACGCATACATACCCGCTTTCAGAAAGCGGAAATAAAATAGATGATCGGAGGCCCGATAAGACATTCCTTCGTTACTGCAGACAGCGCCAGGGCCGACCTAAGATTTTGTACATTACATATTGCAGTAAACTTCGTTTAAAACGATTGAAACTTTTGCATTATTTTATTATATATAAATGGTTAAGTATTAAGTAAATATCGAGAACCTATTTGAACACTAAATAAATTGTACACTAAATAATATAAGTACTTAGTGTATTTTTTTTTTACATTTTGCATACATATTTACTATCGTTTATAGCTATTCCCTCAGCAACTGACTGCACTGAAAATATCCTATGTCCTTCCCTGGGACTCAAGCTGTATCTATACTAAAATAGACAGACGTACACTTGTATGACTTACAAATGTAGGTATGTTATTAGTATGGGAGTTTGATTTTAATTATGTAGGTATATAAGACAGTTTTAATATGTCTGTGTCAATCACGGGAGTCCCTAAACTTTGGAGGCGCACTTGCAGCCTAAACCAACACAGAGAGGCCCTTTGGACAACTTTAATTTGGTAAAGTGGTGGGCCAGCAAACGGCGGTTGACACAAGTTAGTTTACACTATGGGAACATGATGATGGTGAGGGATGGGGACGCCCTCCGGAGCAGGCATGTGGGCGATCGAACCTCCAAATGTGAGTCTTTCTTCAAACTTGACATTAGTTATTTATTAAATCTTTATTACACAAAAATAAGTAGAAATGGTGAACCTGATGCCTACTTATTGCCTTTCTCTACCAGTACACCAAATAATCAATTAGAAAAAAAAACAGACATAACTAAAAACTTTAAACATAATTATCCTAATTATTACCAATACTTCATCATTAAATTTATGAGCTAGGCTCTTGTCGGTGAAGTAATTGCCACTTTTCTCTACTCTGTGCTAGCTTTTTCACCTCCTGATACGACACGACATTGGCCTTCTGTCTTATTTGGTTGAAGTAAGTAAGCCTAGGTCTACCTCTTCCTCTTTTTCCTTCGACTTTACCCTCTAAAATGTTCAAACAAAATACTTACTACAGTAAATATATACGTACATCTATAAATTAAAACAAAAAATTAATATATCTATAAAATCAAAAGTAAATACCCTATGATATAGATGAGATAAAAGATAAGGAGCAACCTTAATATTGGAGTAGTCTCTGTGAGGACGCTCCTATATCGCACTGCTAGATCAAAACAGTATCAACTCAAAATCCTTGTTAGTTTTGTTTCAAGGTCATAGAAGATGTATTAAAATTGATTTTAGAATACATTTGTATTTTGAGTTACTCCTGTCTTGATCTAGCAGTGCTCTTTTCTAAGCTGCCTCTTGTTCAAGAAAATGCGGTAGTCACCGAATGTAATAAATGAGACGGATTGGTAAACCGGACTATGGTTGAAACAAACTTTATTTCCACAAAACTGATGTACATAAACAGACTCTTGCCCGATCCACAAACAAATACAATAAATGTAAGGAGTTTACAACTGTACTGTGTACGGGATAAAACGGCGTCAACGTGACACGATGACATTGATGTGACAAAGACACATTCCCACTTACATTGTACAGTCAACAGCATAAATTAGTGATCATTTCTGTACCTTTTCTCTTTCAATCGTTCACTATTTTGTATAACTATTCAAACACGGATCGAGAAACGAGCTGTAGGTAGGTCTCCAACAAGATGGAGTGACGACCTTGTAATGGTCGCGGGAACGCGGTGGATGCGAAAAGCACAAAACCGGTCCTAGAGGAGAGCCTTGGGGTAGGCCTATGTCCAGCAGTGGACGTCCTTCGGCTGACATGATAATGATGATTCAAACACGACGTTAAAGTGAAAAGGTACATAAATGATCACCTATTTATGCTGTTGACTGTACGAGTGTAAGCGACCCGTACACCATACAGCCTTATTTCGTGACAAAATATATTATTATGTTCTGCTAACAAAATGCTCATTGTTATTTTCTTTTTCAATTTAGTACTTTTTATCCCGGAAAATTGTTCAGTTGCCGAGGGAAAAGAGATAAACGATGTCGGAGTCACGTTCAACAACTAGTTATTTACATAATATGTCACTGCCTAAATAGATGGATTCAGATGTACAGTCAAGTCAAGGGTATCAATATGTAAAGTTTCAAAAATATGTATACAGACTTCATTACGGTGGCAAAATTCAAGAGCCATCAGTAAAACAGGCTTCCAGACACCACAGGTTGAATAATTGATAAACCGACTGTAAATTTTATTCGGCTTTGTTAAGAAAAGTGCAGTTTACAAAGCAGTAAAAGTTTTTAACCATAATGACACCAAAAGGGTGGAATTTCTGGAAATGTGCATGAATACTGATAATGAGCACATTTTACTTACATGACATACACATACATACACACACACACATATGAAATACCGACTTTCATAAGAATAAGTTTTAATTGGCGTTAATCTGTGACTGTGACAGTGATATTTGTGAGATATGTGATGTGTTTTCCCCTATGTAATCCCTAATCGTCATTTGTCCTAATGCATCGTTTGTCCGAATTTTCATTTATCCTAAAGCTTAAATTTTAAAACTTTTTTGTGTTTTTATAATACAACCCTAACCTAACCGAACCGCAGATATAATTGAAAAACTTAAAAAGTTGTCTGACTCATCTGAAAACCAGTTTAGGGCAAATGGAAATTCGGACAAACGATGTGTTAGGACAAACGTACTTCAGGATTCTGCGCGTCACCCGTTTTATATCAATTATGACTTTTCTGTTTGTTTGACATGTTATTAATCTTATGGCAATTATCTAAAAAATGCATGAAATAACTTGAAGATGTTAGTTTGTAAGTTTAATTATTGCATGCTTTATACTAGCTGATTACCACGATTGATCCATCTGTACAACTTTTATACTACTCGCTTTCTGCAAGACAAGAATTTTGGTTTGATTTTAATAAAGTTAATAATGTTCTCGTACACATTTTTGCAACTTAGTGCGCATATTTATATAATATCCCATCCATTTGTACTTACCACATCTTAAGTAATCAACAAGCTCATCAAATCTAATTACTTCTTGAGCAAACGAAGTCCCGTCCTCCAATGTACTTAGCATTAAGACTTAATAGAGCGAGATTCTCTCTGGCATATCATGCTTTGTGTACAGCGTTTGTTGCTTGTCGGGGAGTAGCTGAAGCAATATAACGCAATTGTGTGAAACTTGGCTTAATATCACGGTTTCATACCAACGTCAATATAATTTCCTGCTATTGTTTATTATGTCATTTCATTAGGGATGATATGTCAATGTATAGCAGGAATTGACAACAGATCTTTCGAAAAGGATAAAAACCGTGTTTGTAAAGATTTATCTCAAAAGCATACTAGTATTAAATTACTATGTAATTGTTTGCTTTTGTGATAATCCTGTTTTAACACGTTTGACAGCTCAACTACGCATAATAATAATTATATTATAAAGCACTAGTTGATTTCCCCGTGTGGTTGCCGGGTTACAATAGTGCCACTCCATATCTTCCCGTGGATGTCGTAAGAGACAGCTAAGGGAATAAAGGCGTATAGTATTGTTAGGCGATGGGCTTGCAACCTGTCACTAATACACTGGTAAACATCTTAGCCTAAGTGTGCAAAATGTGGTTACAGAATTATCAAGAAGTTTTTAGAGTTGTTGGTAATTCTGTAGCTCTGCCTACCCCAATCTGGGAATAAAGGCGTGAGATTATGTATGTCATAATCAACTACATGTATGTATGTAGTTGATTTTTGACGTGTAAAATACTTAGTCAACAAAACTTTTTTTATTTAATCTGAATAACTAAACTCTTTTTCCAAGATACAACATGCGGTCTTATCGCTAAATAGCGGTCTTGAAGACTGAAATGGAGCTGTGCATTCCTAAAACACATTAGACGGGGGAAAACAAGACATGGATGAATAGTATTGATTTGATATAATATCGAGCTAACATTGTCGAATTTGAAATTGATCACAAAAGCAATAAGGCACCAACATCAGCAAGCAAATTATACGACGGCTTTGTCAGATACGGTCGCGCTAAAAAATAATCAATTTCTAAACAAAGATGAACGGTCCCGTCGAACACAAATTAAATAATAATGGTCTTATACTTCGTCATTTTTTATAAAACCATCTTAGAGAACATGACGGAGTAGAATCTACGTCTTCAAAGCCAGACTTACTTGTATATTTTTCTAGAAAACAAAGAACTAAGTAGGTACACTTTTATAATTAAATGACTTGTTCTTTTGGCTGGCCCGTCTACTGCCAAGACCGTTACATTTTATTTTGTTTCCAATAAACGGTAAGCATTAACCATTCAGACGTATTAACGTACAAGTACTTCTGAACTCGATTTTACTTTAACGCAATATAATTTGGACCAACATGACATATTAAATGCGAGTAATAAAAGTCTGGGTAATTTTCCCGTCACTTTCTCGTAACTGCTAAGGGCACGAGGCGAAAATAGAATTAATTTGTATTTTATATATAGCACGGAGGCAATCTCTGTCTGTTATAACTTTTTGCTGAAATTACACCGATCATCGTACCCGACAAACTTATATTGTACCTATTATCCAAAGCATATTATAATATTTACAATATTTCTTGGTTACAATTTGTGCGTGGATGTCGTAAGAGCGACGGGCGATGGGCTTGCAACCTGTCACTAATATACTGGTAAAGATCTTAGCCAAATTGTGCGAAATGTGGTTACAGAATTATCAACAACTTTTTTTTATTTGGGGTTGTTAGTAATTCTGTAGCTCTACCTACCCCATTCTGGGGATGGGCGTGACTTTATGTATGTATGTATGTACAATTTGTGCTCGTTACGCAAATATTTCAATTCACAGGGAATTCAACCCGAGATCGCTATAGGTACGCTAGGCTACTTAATTACGTATTATGTAAATATTCTCCTTTATAAGGTTACTTGAAAAAGATTGGAATTTAATGATAAAACCGCCTGTTAACTTAGGTACTTTGTAGTTCTTCTTTTATTTTCTTGCTATAATTACATGTGGTGTCCAAAAAAGAGTTTATATTGTATTGTAGCGACACAGTGACATAACTATCGATGTAATGTTATACAGGGTGTAACACCCGTTTTTTTGCTTAGTTTTTTTCTTATAGCAACACTACTACTGGTGGGCTTCTGCACCAAAATCAAGGATCGAGTACACATAGTTCTGTCCTTTTCCCTCGCTTTGGTTACGAACGGAGAAAGAGTGAGACGGAGTCAATCAATACTTCAGTCAAGCGTGAGCGTGCGTTACGTTTCACTGCTGCGCTCCTGCGCTTTGATCTATGGACTAAGACTCGGATCATTCGATAATTTTCGGCATGTAAAATTATATTGTTTCAGGATTCATAGAATATCTTTAGGACTATCTTGTGGATTGTTTTAGATTAGTTTTGATTTCTAAATTGTTAAAACTGAACGAGCGTTGCCGTCTAAGAGTGAAACGAGTTCGCGACCATAATGACGTAGAGGGATTGCCACATCATCTAGGTTCGCTCTATTCTCTTTGATTCAGATTCCGCTTGTGGGAAGGGCAGCATTGCCTTCTTCATATATAATTTAATAACCTTCACAAATGGATAATTAGCGGCAGTTTATACGATGACAATTTCATGCATCGTGGCAGTACTCATATCTGTGTGCCGGTTAAACAAATAGGCGACAAATGCCCATGAACTACATGATATTACTAATATAATAAACCCATCATGCAGCTTTCTGTATCCCAAGCGCTGACTCCTGCCTTGTAAAACAGGGTCATTAGGCGATATACGTGCCTGTTTAAGCCAGTGCCACGTTTTATGGGGGCACCGTGTGTATGCCGGCCTCAACTAGCCTCATGATATAAGGCTACATAAAACCCACTTTGTGGGTTTTTAATGCTAGGCGTAGCCTTAACCCCGGATACCGTGAAGGGCGCTTCGTGTTGGACCGCATGGGCGGGACCTCCGTGCCACGTGTTGCAACCCCCTTCGCATATCTCTGGGACATCAAGTCTTCGCTTGCCACTTAACTTCACCTTACACACACTTGACCACATGCGTACTTCACCCTAGATAAGTGATGTTTCTATTTCTGTAGTCAGTAACCCGATGGGACTTAATATTAAGATGGACCTACTGATACTCCTGGAGGCTTTATCTGTGTGTATGTGATGATACCAATAAACTAAGGAGAACCAACCTTTTTGTTTTACTTATAACAAGAAACCATCCCTGTTTGTAGTAAAGTTACCCAGGGCGCCTTTTTACTTTTATAAATTCGAGGTGACTTACTCTCAGGCCCATGAAACCCTCTGGCCCTCTCAACGTCTCATGCCTGCCGATTGAGGATGTTTCAGTGGCGTACCCAACGTATGGCCTGAAGGAATGGTTTCTTTGTTTAAGTATTCTTTAAATGTGAATTTAATGCTTTATCTCATATCTTTTGTCTGTCTTAACAGTGTTAATAGGGTATTAATAGTTATTAAATTCCTTTATACTCTTATATATAAGGAATAACTAGCCTTTTTCATAACTTCTTATGTTCTGACTGTTTCAATGAGATGAAAGCACATAATATTTATTAGTGGTGTGTTCTCCTGTAAAACACTTTAACTTTATTTAACCTTTTACTGTTTTGATTGTGTAACAGAACAGTGGTTTGTTTGTTTCTTAAAATGTGTGTTGTGTGCATCTTCTATTGCTAATAAGCACGTAGCATACTGCACTATTGCAAGGCTTGATTTGTTCCATTTTACTGTTTTTATAATTGACCATGGACCTGAATGTAAAGGTTGAATACCTCACTAAGGAGGAACTGGCACATGAACTGACTGCTTTACACATACCCTTTGACACTAAATATAGCTGTGATAATTTAAGAAAATTATTTCGACAGACTCGTGCTCTTGTAAGACGTGGCAGCCTTAAGCCTGCGTCTGATATGAAGGAAGTTGATTCACAAACAGAGGTCGAGGCCTGCAGAGTGAAGGTGAATGAGTTGCAGTCGGAGGTTATGCAGGGCAGTGAGTTTTCCAAGTCGCAGCAGGACAGGTTAGTGGGCAGATGTAACTACTATTTGGACCGTCTATCGCGTGTGTCAAATTTTGAGACTGAGGTTAACAAACTTAAAGGGGCCCTTGTCAGTTGTTTGTCTGTCTTAAATCCACTGTCAGAGTCTTCCGAGTCAGATGATGAGGAATTTCAGGTTCCGTCTGAATCAGTTGCTAAAATGGTGTGTCACTCTGAACCTCGGCATAACTTGTCGAGTCTTAATTTAAAGTATAAAGGGGATACTTGCGTCCGTGCTTTTACAACGCGACTGGAGGAACTTAGGCTCTCTCGAGAGATACCGGAACGCGTTGTTTTTAATGGATTTCCTGACATTGTTGAGGGTCCCGCGTTATTTTGGTACCGAGCAAATAAAGATAGCTTCAAATCGTACTCGCAGCTTCTCGCGGCTTTGAAAGCAGACTTTGACATTCCGGACTTTGACTTTAAGTTGCTTCGCGAGATAAGGTCTCGTACACAAGCGCGAAATGAATCGATAGTGGTTTACCTGTCAATTATGGGTGGTTTGATCTCTCGTTTGAGTTCACCTATATCTGAGGCAGAAAAATTAGATATAATTGTCAGAAATATTCGTCCTGAATATAGTCGCGAGCTTGCGTTAATAGACGTCACGTCAGTGCAGCAACTTAAAGCGTTATGCATGAAGCTTGAATTAGCCAATTCGCGCGCGGGTGATTTTGTCGAACCGTCTACGTCGCGTAGCTCTTTAGCTCCAGACATGCAGTGTCAACCAACTAATAGCCGTTCGATTCGAAAAGAGGACGTAGCCTCCGCAGCTGCTAAGCCTAAAATTTTAAAATCATTTCGTTGCTTCCGCTGTGATGGAGCGCACAAAACTAGTCGTTGTCCTAAATCGCGTGACATTGTCTGTTTTAAGTGTGGAGAAAAAGATGTTAAGAGTACAAATTGTCCAAACTGTGGAAAGACTATTCCGAAGTCAAAAAACTAGTTAGGCCAGTCTCACGGGTTCCTTTGGTGCGTAGTTCTAACCCGCCCGTGGAGACTTACTTTGTGCCACCTGTCAATGACCACCGCCCCTACTTAACGGTACAGGTATTTAACGTTAACGTTTGTGGTTTGCTGGATTGCGGTGCGTCTTGTTCTATTTTAGGTGACAACGCACATTTAAAGTTTTTAAATTTAAATATAATAATGCACGAATTTGATCAACCTCGCCGATTAAGGGTTGCTAATGGAGAGGATTATGTTTGTCGGTACTATATGAACATTCCAATTCAATATAATAATGAGGTGCAGCTCGTGTTGTTTCACATTCAACCAGAAATATTGCTACCGATTCATTTTGGTATCAACTTTTGGAAAGCTTTTAATTTAGCACCGGATATCTTAGCTTGTCTGCCTAGTAACGTGTCATCCGTCGTAAATGGACAACCAAATATTGTCGAGGAGGGACTTCGACATTATGACTCGCTGAGTCCTATACAAAAGCAAAGTATGGACAAAGTCAAGTCACTCTTCGACTCTATTAATACCGATAAGGTAGGCTTGGGTCGTACGTCGTTAATCCAACACGAGATATCCACGGGTGACGCTGCCCCTATTAAGCAGAAGTACTATCGTCTGAGTCCGGAAAAGTTAAGGTTGCTTGATGCCGAACTTGATAAAATGCTAAAGAATAATGTGGTTGAGCCTTCCGCATCTCCATGGAATTCTCCTGTGACTATGGTACCTAAGTCGAATGGTGAAATGCGCTTATGTTTAGATAGCCGTCGCCTTAACGCTGTATCAAAAACGGACGCGTATCCTCTCCCTTACATTAATTACATCATTGATAATTTACGTGATGCCAAGTATTTAACCTCTTTGGATCTCAGTGCTGCTTACCATCAAATACCTCTTCATCCAGACTCGAAGGAAAAGACCGCTTTTACTGTTCCGCGACGCGGACTTTTTCATTATAACGTTATGTGTTTCGGTTTGGTCGGTGCGTCTGCTACCATGCAGCGATTGATGGACAGCCTGTTCTCGGCGGAGTTTGATAATAAGGTCTTTGCTTATGTCGATGACATCGTCATCTGTACGTCTTCTTTTGACGAGCACGTACAAATACTTAAACGTGTCTTTGAAAAGTTGAAGCATGCTAATCTGACGATCAACATGAAGAAATCTCAGTTCTGCCGGAGTGAGTTGAAGTACTTGGGTTATGTCGTCGATCGTTTCGGTTTGAGAACGGACCCATCTAAGGTTGACGTTATTATGAATTTTCCTACTCCTAAGGACCCGAAGGAACTGAAACGATTCTTGGGTATGGCTGGTTGGTACCGACGTTTCATTGAAAACTTTTCTCAGGTAGCTCGTCCACTAACCCGCCTTACAAGTAAGAAGGTTGCTTTCGTATGGTCGAATGAAGCTAATGAGTCTTTTAACACTTTGAAGTCTGCTCTTATATCCGCACCTATCTTAAAGTGTCCTGATTTCAGTAAACCTTTCTATATTCATACGGACGCAAGTTCGTTTGCTATTGGTGGAATTTTGGCACAGCGCGAAGCCGATGTAGACCATCCTATCGCGTACTGCAGCAGAACCCTGAGCGCGCAAGAAGTTAACTATACGGCGACGGAGCGAGAGCTCCTGGCGGTGATTTACGCTCTCGAGCAATACCGTGCCTATGTAGAAGGTTCCAGGTGCTATATAGTTACTGATCATGCTTCGCTTCAGTGGTTCTACAAATTAAAAAATCCGATGGGAAGGCTAAATCGGTGGGCGTGTCGCTTAAGCCAGTTCGATTTTGAAATTATACATAGAAAGGGGAAGGAACCCGTTTTACCAGACACTTTATCTCGAATCAAGGTGGACTCTATATCATTTGACCCTCAGGTAATTCAAGATCCTTGGTATACAAAACTTTTAAAGGATTGTAGCGATAATCCACGTTTATTTCCCAACTTCACGGTAAAGGATGGCAAGTTATTTCGTTTATCTAAAAATAAATACAATTTAACGTCCCAGTTTGAATGGAAGTTGGTCGTGCCTGCGGATCATCGCGATGAAATCTTAACGAAGTATCACGACGACCCGGTCTCTGGACACTTTGGAGTGGCTAAAACTCATAAACGTATTAGTGCTGTATATTTTTGGCCAAACCTCTACCGCGACGTTGAGAAGTACGTCGGTGCCTGCGAGGTTTGCAAATGTTATAAACCTAGTAACGTTGCCAGGGCAGGTCTGATGGGCAATCCACGCGTGGTCACGCGTCCATGGGAAGCCATTTCTTGTGACATTATGGGGCCGTTTCCACCCTCCTACGCAAGGAATCAGTACCTCTTTGTATGTTCTGATTACTTTAGTAAGTACGCTCTTTTGTTTCCTTTGCGTAGTGTAACGGCAAAAGCCATAGTTAAATGTTTGGAGAAGGGTGTCTTCCTACTACATGGCGTGTGTAAATTTATATACGTAGACAACGGACCTCAGTTTATTTCGAAGGAGTTCAGGGATTTGCTCTCTAATTATGGTGTCCCTAACATCTTCTACAACCCTCGTTATCATCCTCAGACCAACCAAACGGAGCGTGTCAACCGCGACATAGTACGAGCCATTGCATCCTACGTGCGTTCGGATCATCGTAAATGGGATCAGAACATTCCTGAGATACAATGTGCTCTTAATACTGCAGTTCACGAAGGTACAAAGTTCACGCCGTTTTACTTGACTCATGGTAGAGAAATGATAACGGATGGTTCCCTTTACCATATCGAGGAGCCGGTAGATTCCCCAACGGTTAAGATAAATGTAGAACCGTTTTCTTCTAAACTTCCTAAGCTGAACGATATATATAAATCGGTTCAAGGTCATTTAAAAAAGGCTTATAATCATAATGTGAAGTATTATAATTTACGGAAACGAGCAATTCAATTTGAGGAGGGCCAAATTATTTATAAGCGTTGTTTTCCTCTGTCGAACGCTTCTAAATACTTTAGTGCTAAACTTTCTCCCAAATATGAAAAATGTTTTATTGATAAAAAACATTCACCGTTGGTTTATTCGTTAAAGTCTCTTAACGGTAAACCCTTAGGACGTTTTCACATCAAGGATTTGCTAGATCGCGGAGGTTCTGAACCTCCAGGGGTACAACCCTTAAATTAATAAAGATTTGCTAGGTTAGGATGAGTCCATGGTAGATTCTATGAGCTAGGGGACTCAATTATAATATTAATGCTTAAGTTTGGTGTTAGGCATAGTTGTTAGGTATAGTAAATTTATGTTTATTTGTTAGGTATGTGTTTTTTGTACTATGTACGGAACGCATAGGATGTCTGGACTTGCTGAGATTTTTGGCGTTGGTAGAATATTTGTCCCGACCGTTGGCTCTTTAAGGTATGATTTACTGGTTTGTTTGGTATATTTCGTCCGGACTGCAGGTGTTTTATTGAAGGGAAAAGATTTGTCCTGACTGTTGGCTCTTTTAAAGGATTGGATTACTGGAATGAAAGCATATTGAAGTAGAGTGAGGTAGGCTAAGTTTTAATTTTAAGTAACCAAGGGTGCGCATCCATTTAATTTTAGTTGTGCTGTCATGTTTTGTCCGTAGTAGGGTAAAGCGTGTAGGTATGGGTAATAATATTTTTTTTATTACCATAGTGTTTTATTAGTTCTAGGATTTCTTCCGATTACGCCATAGGCGCAATCTGTTCGAGATAAAACTATTTTTAAAGTTTATCTGTACTTAGTAGAGTTGTTGTGAAAAGGACATTCTGGTGGTATACAGAGTGCGTCCTCTTTTCCATTGTTCTAATCTCTTTATACTGGTTTCAGTTGAGATTTTCTTTTACAAGTTTAGGTTGAAATTCGTGTGTTATAGTTTCAACACTTGATTTTAAATAGTCTCACTTGAGTGTTTACTTAATTATAGGGTTTCTGCCACAGTTCTTATAAGTGGTAGTTTAATCAATACAATTAAGCCGCTTAAGAGGTTGGTAGTGTGTCACACCCCTCATTGTAGTTTCAGTTCTTTGTGTAGAGCTGTATAATTCTCGCGGATGTTTCTCTCAGTTGAGGTTGATGTGTACTTAAAGAGATACTAACTTTAGTACATACTTGATTTAGTTTAGGATCTAGAGCGTTTGTTTGGAAATTGAACCAACAAACTCTGATATAGGTTTAGAGCGTTTGGTTGGAGGCAGAGCCAACAAACACTAGGAAAGTAGTTTATAAGTTTACTTTAGCAAGTAGTTTATGCGTAGTAGGTCTGAGACGGGCAACCACGTTTGCCGTTAGTGGACCCGGATCGGGCCTATGATTTATCTGGCTTCCCCTTTATGGCGAAGACCATTAGAGATAAGACTTGTTCTTTTATCTTCTTTTCGGTAGAAGAGGGTGTGTTTATGCGTAGTAGGTCTGAGACGGGCAACCACGTTTGCCGTTAGTGGACCCGGATCGGGCCTATGATTTATCTGGCTTCCCCTTTATGGCGAAGACCATTGGAGTTAGACTTGTTCGCTTGGGTAGAGCATTTTGTGATTTTATGTTATATTTCAGACGTCTTCCCCTGCTGGCGAAGGCGACCCCTCCCTTGAATATTTTCGTTCTCTTGATGGTGTAGAATAATTTTATTTCAGAAGCTTGCAATTCTGAAATAAAATTATTTCCCCAACTAAGCCGGTACTGTAACACCCGTTTTTTTGCTTAGTTTTTTTCTTATAGCAACACTACTACTGGTGGGCTTCTGCACCAAAATCAAGGATCGAGTACACATAGTTCTGTCCTTTTCCCTCGCTTTGGTTACGAACGGAGAAAGAGTGAGACGGAGTCAATCAATACTTCAGTCAAGCGTGAGCGTGCGTTACGTTTCACTGCTGCGCTCCTGCGCTTTGATCTATGGACTAAGACTCGGATCATTCGATAATTTTCGGCATGTAAAATTATATTGTTTCAGGATTCATAGAATATCTTTAGGACTATCTTGTGGATTGTTTTAGATTAGTTTTGATTTCTAAATTGTTAAAACTGAACGAGCGTTGCCGTCTAAGAGTGAAACGAGTTCGCGACCATAATGACGTAGAGGGATTGCCACATGATTTAGGTTCGCTCTATTCTCTTTGATTCAGATTCCGCTTGTGGGAAGGGCAGCATTGCCTTCTTCATATATAATTTAATAACCTTCACAAATGGATAATTAGCGGCAGTTTATACGATGACAATTTCATGCATCGTGGCAGTACTCATATCTGTGTGCCGGTTAAACAAATAGGCGACAAATGCCCATGAACTACATGATATTACTAATATAATAAACCCATCATGCAGCTTTCTGTATCCCAAGCGCTGACTCCTGCCTTGTAAAACAGGGTCATTAGGCGATATACGTGCCTGTTTAAGCCAGTGCCACGTTTTATGGGGGCACCGTGTGTATGCCGGCCTCAACTAGCCTCATGATATAAGGCTACATAAAACCCACTTTGTGGGTTTTTAATGCTAGGCGTAGCCTTAACCCCGGATACCGTGAAGGGCGCTTCGTGTTGGACCGCATGGGCGGGACCTCCGTGCCACGTGTTGCAACCCCCTTCGCATATCTCTGGGACATCAAGTCTTCGCTTGCCACTTAACTTCACCTTACACACACTTGACCACATGCGTACTTCACCCTAGATAAGTGATGTTTCTATTTCTGTAGTCAGTAACCCGATGGGACTTAATATTAAGATGGACCTACTGATACTCCTGGAGGCTTTATCTGTGTGTATGTGATGATACCAATAAACTAAGGAGAACCAACCTTTTTGTTTTACTTATAACAAGAAACCATCCCTGTTTGTAGTAAAGTTACCCAGGGCGCCTTTTTACTTTTATAAATTCGAGGTGACTTACTCTCAGGCCCATGAAACCCTCTGGCCCTCTCAACGTCTCATGCCTGCCGATTGAGGATGTTTCAAGGGTGGAAAGATAAGTCGGGCCCTGGAGGGAAACTACCTTAAATCCTTAAGTTGGCTCATTTTACTTAAAGGAGACATTCCTTTATTTTTTAAAAGAAACTAAACTGCTTTCAAAGATTTCCTTAAATAATCTTGTCTCTCCCGGGAATCGAACCAGGTAAAAATTTAAAAAGTAAACACTCGATATGATTAATGTTAAATTTCACGTTTTTTTATTTCTAATACTAAGTGTTACTTAGAGACATTTAATCCCGAACAATAATCCTATCGATTAGAAGAATAAAATAGCTACTTTTAATTTTTTACATTTTTAGCTAGTTCGATTCCCGGTTGAGGCAAGAAAATTTAAGAAAATCTTTGAATGCAGTTTTGTTTCTTTTTAAAAATAAAGGAATGTCTCCTTTAAGTAAAATGAGCCTACTTAAGGATTTAAGGTAGTTTCCCTCCTGGGCCCGACTTATCTTTCCACCCTGTATATCGATAGCTAGGGGACGGGCTCGCCAGTCATTCCGCGCCCGTGGGTTATTTGTAACACTCTTCTATTATAAACTGATAATTAGTATTCAGTTTTCATATTTGTATTTCTTATCTACTTTTTAGTCTTTCGTCATTTGGTTAATTAACACCCACAGTTGTTAAAGCATGATAAGGTAATAATAACCATTTTTTTATAATCTTTAATGTGTTCTCTGTTACGGGGAACGTAGACTGGATACTAAATAGATGAAAGAACGTCTTTCACCCTTTCAGATTCACCGTCCTTTCTCTCTGTACTCGTTCACGAATAACTTCAATAAACGTTGGTATTTTGACGTTAGGGCTCGAATAATATCCACCAAGGTTTTTGTTAAGGAATACACAGGGGCTTATACAGAGTTTGTTACCGAATGAGAAAGTTTTAATTGTTCTCTATGAAATAAATAAATATTCTAGCACCTTGTATCTCATACAATCACATATAAATGTGTGTTTGCGTTAAATAAAATAAATCTAAATATAATAAATTGGTTTTTTTAATATTACATTTAACACGTTTAAGTTAATTTTCCATTTTATTTCGGTTACGATCGCATGATGTTAAAAAAAAGATAAATAATCTAATTGGAACAATTTTAAAGAAGCTGTAAACACCGGTTTGTCTATGACGTTTTAAAAAGAAAAATAAGCTTGGGAGAACTTAAAATACTCGTATTATTTAGTTGTTTCGAGTTGGTTTCCCTAGTCCAAACACAGTTTTAAAAAGTAAAAAACTACGCACTGCTACTCGTCAGAAAAGGATTAGTTTTTTTTAAATTTTACTTTTGTTTTGCAACAGTGAGGTGGACAATTCCGAGCGTACGAGTATTGGAACAAAAATGTATTTTGAACGACTGCAAAGTTTTTTACGACTTGTATCTTTGAGTCTCTAACTTCAGTCAGGTTTTTTTGTGATCCACTCGCTCCACTCGTGATACAATTTTAATCATCCTTCGCTTACTTTGGACTCAATACCTACACGGGTACTATTACTGTATTATTTTTATTAAATTGATAAGCGTTATTACTGTTATTAGGTACAGTCAACGTCAAAAGTAAGTGATCAAAATCAACATTTCAAAATATCTATTGTCATGGCATCCCAAATATAACATGTTATATTAAAGTGCTAAATTAATTGATGTTTTAATTAGTCAAAAGAAAGTGATCATAACAGCTTTGCAAAACAGAAGCCTGACATGACATTTCTATCAAAAGCGTCAAACGTGAATTGAATACCAAAATAACGACATTCCAACAATATCGGTTAAAGAAGGATTTATGGCAAATAATTCCAAATGTAATAAAAACTTATTTTAAATCTTGGCGTAAGGGAGACTGCTATTTTGTCACTTCGCATGTTTTTCGACGAACATAACCAATATTAACCGAAGTACTCCGAGGTTGTCCCAAAACCAAGATTTTATAGTTAAAACTTTAATTCGAAATGTTCAACGATGACTTAACTGTCATTGAGTTTTCAAAAATCGAAATAATGGTGATCACTTATTATGACACGTTATTGAGCTCATTTACTTTTGATCAACTACAATAGTCCGTAGCATTTGACTTATTGTATTGTATAGATAATTTTGGGACCCTATTTCATCAGTTTCTTTTGCTGTTGACTGTACTAATTACAGCTCATATCAAAATATGTTATTTTGTTCAGGCTAATTACGTTGTAAAGGTATAATATAGTGCGCATTTGGTTTTCTAAGTAAAACGTTCGGACGAATTTCCGCGTAATACTTAAGTATATGCAAATAGGCACTATTTTGAGGTTATTTTAAGTGTAAATTTTACTATATTTTACCCCTTTCTTACTTTCTATGTCTTAACAAAGTTTGAGCGAGAGAAAACATAACCGTTTAGTGATCCAGCAAGCCTGTAAAATAAAAATATTGTACATTTTCACTTGAAACGGTTGAAGTAGCAACACGAGTAAATAATAAGATATTGCTAGCCATTGTTGAAGCGCAGTGTGCGGTTCTTTATAGCTGCCGACCGCGGTGCTACGCGGCTACGGCGTAGCGCATTGTCTCGTAGCCGGTCTAGTACAAGAGCCCACTGTGTGTTGTACATCCATTGTAATGTAAGAGACGATGTTTCTAACATCTAGATAAAAGTATCTAACAGTTAAGAGGATTGTGAATATGAGATTTTTTCTCTACAAAATAATGTAACACATGGCTTAGCGTTCATATCATATTACTAATATACGCGTTTTTAGCCGTTAATGTGCAAGAACATGGAGGAAAAGTCAGGCTAACATTACTATTGTAAAGGTAGTATACATCGGGTGGCCTGTGTGCTCGTCTGTCTCTATCCCGTAAAAAAAATCTAAGGAACTGTCCACCGCGTTTACGCCTCCCATGTTCCAGTTTCAAACCAGATATTGCAAATATTGTAGGACCGAAAAATAGAATTGAACAAAAAAAGGATTGAACAAAAATCCTACATTGAAATTTCAGCACCTAAAGTAGGTTGTTAGTAATTATTACTCAAGTAAACCCTGATCTCCAAACTGGGCAAAGGCCGGGATCTTGTAAACTTTACAAGATACCGGTTTTACACTACATACAATGTAAAGACAGTGTCCTATGTGTAAGAAATTTCATTATTGCTGGTAACTTATTATTGCAGTTAAACTGACATTGTAAACTCACTTTCTAGACCTAAAACAAAACATGCGTCCTACTCCTCAACAGTTTCCACTAAGGCATGATTAAACAAGATTTCTCTATACATAAAATTCACTTAATGTTATAATGTTTTCGCATTTTATTTAACCCGGACTTTACTTTTAAGTAAATAAGAGCTATCACAACTATGATAATACGAGAAGATGTCAATAGTAATGTATGTGGTTTTACAAAGTAGGTACTACAGAAGCCTCAATCTTGCAGTTGGCTCCCGTGCTATTGCAACCGCTACGGTATTTACAACGATATTGGAATTCCTAACCTCACTTTGAAATACGACGTCGTTTGCATAAACTACACGTAGCTGAGATTATAAATCTAAACGTTTGTTATTGGAAAAATGCGAGAGCATATAGTTTAGAAATTAAAAGGCAAGCCTCATGATGTAAAAAAAAATACGAAGGGTAACAGCGATACCACACGAGCGTTGCTGGTGCGTTGCGTTGTCGTAACGCTGGGATTTCAACCTAGAACGACACACGTATTTCAACGCATCGTGTGGCATGTCGTTCTAATTTATACAGGGTGTCCCAGAAACCGACGTCAACCCGCCTACGGCTGATAGAGCAGTTCATAAGCTATCGATTTAACCCCCATGTACGTTCAGCAATTGTTATTAGTTTCCGAGATATTGATAATTTTAATCGGATTTTTTGACATTTCTTATGTCCGTGATACGAAAAACTCCTATATTCATGTTTTTTTTCTCGGTGTTTTCTTGCATGATTAGAATCACTGTGAAATAAGGAAGTTTTTAAAGCTACATGCCAGTTTTTTTTTCATTATAACATTTTGAGTAAACGCACAAAGTTTGTTTTTCCATACTTTGTGAATAACAAACGCGGGGAACCCTTAGTATGGAGAAAGTAACTCTGTGTGTTTACTCAAAAAGTTGTAATGAAAAGAAAAATAGCATGTGATATTCTGGTTGGTAATTAGTAGGCCTATCAGCCCTTAATGGGTTGGCGTTGGTTTCTGGGGCACCCTGTATGTAGAAAAATGCAGCGGCGACAGCAACGCCCATGTTGCACCTCTCTATATATACGCTTTTTTACGCGACTGCCGAAGAAGGGTTATGTTTTGACATGGCTGAATGTTTGTACGTGTTGTTCTTTGTTCCCTTGTAGAGGCTGAACGCATGGCCTGATTTCGGCCAACGAGGTGTCGATAGATTTGGTAACCCGTCATTTTATCGAATTTAACTACATCGATTGTATCATTTCATCGAATTTTATTCCATCGAACGCTATTTTCTGCTGAAACCATGATGTTTTCAGAGTATCTGAAACATTCATCACGTAGGTTAAGTTAGACTTGAGAGTACACACAAAAAAAACACATGTGGCAAGAAATGCCTTTCGATGTAATGAAAATTCTACGTAATCATACGTTCGTTGAAAGATGTTTCGATAAAGTAATAGATTCGGCTTTATCGTGAATGTGGTTCTTTGTGAATGTGGTGTATCGTACTTTTAATAAAAAACCATATATCTAGACGACAACATAAAATATGACAAGCTTAAATACTAACTAAATTGTATTTTTGCTAAACAATCCCTACGATATACGTCGCTGAGGAAGTTTTTCATCCACAACCCTTTATTACGGACCCGCCACTTTTCATGACGCCATTTTAATTTCGCTGAAAGGGTGCGCTTGATTGGGATCCAGAATTTGGATTAATGTGATTAGTTTAGATTGGATGAGGTCTTTATAGACCTGTAATCATACCTACTTCGGTAGTTCAAATGTGATTTTTAGGGTTCCATACTCGATGGGTGCCTGCGGGGCCCTATTAGGTACTAAGGCTCTCTCCGCTAGGGATAGCATGTCATGAACAGAACTTAATTCCTTTTTTTGTCGCTATAGCAACATCAAAATAACTTACTTTTATTACATACCCATACCTTCGCGCCTGTAATCCCAGAGTTGGATAGGCAGAGCTACAGAATTACCAACCAAAACTGATTATAAACTGGTTGATAATTTTGTAACCACATTTTGCACAATAAGGCTAGGATCGCCTTCAGTACCTACTACAAGCCTTTATTCCCTTAGTTACCTCTTACGAAATCCACGGGAAGACATGGAGTGGAACTATTCTAACGTTGCCACCGCACGGGAAAATACAATATATTACGGTAGTATTATGCCTACCGCACCCAGAAATTATTTTCCCACCTGCAAGCGATGCCGCTGGAGCGATAACTTAGTTAACGCTGCCAGTAAATAATGCAGTTATAGACACGTCGCCCCCTTAACAACAACCGAGAACACAATTCCGTCGATAATTGAACAAGTAGGGTTGATGTTGATAGTTGAACAAGTAGGGTTGAACTTCCAACGCTTGACGTTGGAAGTTTATGAAGATAGTTACTCGATACATGTGCAGTCACGAAGGTTACATTGCGACCCATTTTAAAAAAAATGGCTTTATGTCTACAATATCATTAGAGATGCCAAATCCATTGTAAGTCATAGTAAACTCAACCTTATTGTTGTAAAATGTCAGATTGACTTTGGACCTAAGATGGGACCCAAATTGAAGTTCTCGAATGTAAATTGCGGTAGCTCTTAGAAGGGGCTTCGGGTTTGTACTTGTCTCTCACTTGCTCTATCACACTCTTATTAAGAGCGAGTAAGAGACAAGTACAAACCCGAAGCACCTTCTTAGTGCCTCATAGACTACTGTATTTGGCTATTGAAAGGATGGGCAAATCGTGGGCTCTTTTCAAAATGATAAAACAAATATTGCTTTTGACGTGTTATTGATTTTTGGCTTCTTTAAATAAAAACAAAGGATTTCAATAAATCATTTCTTGCGTAAAGGCTCACGTTTTATTTCGCGATAGCACGCATGCTTATCGTGATACATTGCATCGCTGCAATAGCTCCCGGCACGATAATGCTATAAGCACTCTTCAATGGATTGCTACAAGCATGGTCGCTATCGACCAATGAAACTGAGCCTTAAGCCACTTTTGGCAGAACGGTTGTCGTTAGTCAGTAGGTAGGTATAGCGATTTGAAAAGCAAATGGTAAAATATCATTTATACTATTCATATATCACTAAAATAAATATTCATGTACAGTCGACCAAAATGTCGTTTTCCGCCTTAAAATTTAATTCCGTTAGCGTTTTACATCAAATTCGTATTCAGCTTCTAATATTATAAATAACATGTATGAACTAATATTATAAATAACATGTCAGGAACTAATTAAGTCTGCATAGTCGTGATAGTTTTCCTTTTAAATTCGTTATATGCGCTTTCATAAAATATATTTTTCTGATTTTTAGGATTTATGGTTTTGGCTGTAGGGGGGACAAAAAATAGCGCTTTAAAGCTTAATATTTCATAAACGGATCCCTTAATCGAAAAGCTGTTTTCGCAAACCCGCAATATTATTAAAGCACCTATCCAACGACACCCCACTGTGGGGTAGATGAGAAAAAAATACATCCTCACGTTACGTGTAGGGGAGGTAGGTACACTAAGCGTTTTATTTTACCACTTTGTTGGCGTGACTAATATGTATGTATATTCATGTCAAATTAGAGTTTTCTAGATCTAAGGGTCTCTGAGCTAGGCTGCGGACGGACGGACGGACGGACATGGTGAAACTATAAGGGTTCGTACTTTGACTACGGAACCCTAAAAAGGGAAAGACTAAATATATATAAGTGACAAAATGTGCTATTATAGTTTTTAGAAGTTCTACATAAAAATGATTTAGGTATACTTACCTATATGTATTTTTCATCCCGGAAACGTTGTCATTTTCCATAGACAAAGCTATAAATGACTTCTAGACAGAACGAGTTGCGGGCAACAGCTATAGATGAGTCCTGCTTCTGCCCCCGTTGACCATCCCACGGGAAGTGTTTTTTCGGGATAAACAGTAGCCTATGTGGCAATTCAGGGTTAAAGCAATCTCATTTTCCATCCAATGACCCATTTTAACGTGAAGAAGGAACAAACAACGAAGACCTCAATCGGATTTCTGAATGATCTAAAAAGAATTCAATGGTCTTAAATCCAATTTAGTCTAAATACATGGTCCTCGGTTCGAAAACTCAAAGTTTGAAAATAGGAAATAAAGGCCTTGATTTGAAAATTGACGGTGTTCCCATAGAAAGAGTAAAGGAAGCTAAAAATCTGGGTCTGATAGTTGATAGTACTCTCCGGTTTGAAAGCCACATGCTAGAAGTTATCAGAAACTGTTTTTACCGCCTAAAAATCCTTTACAGAATTCGGTCGTATCTTAGTGAAGAGCTCCGTATCAAACTGTGTGAATCATTAGTTTTGTCCAAATTAAATTATGCCGATACAGTTTACGGTTCCTGTTTACTAGCCAGAACAGAACGACTGGTCCAGCGAGTACAAAATGCGTGCGCTCGATACTGCTTCCTCATACCGCCTCGCTCTCACGTCACCGCCTACCTGAATAACTCAAGCCTACTTAAAATGAAAGCCAGGCGACGTTTGCATTTTGCCACAATGCTTTTCGGCATAATTAAAAATAACTCCCCTGATTATCTGTATGAAAGGTTAGCATGGGTGTCAGATCAAAGCCGGTATTCTACCAGGGGGTCCACTTGCCGCCTGGCAACATCTCATCACAGAACGACCGCATTTCGTGGTAGTTTTAGGTTTGCTGCCTCTAAATGTTGGAACGATTTGCCCCCTCCCGTTAAATTGCTTAAGACCATTCCAACATTTAAATTAGCATTAAAAAGAATCCTTTTACAAAACCAAGATTAATTTTTAATTGTAAGTAGGTACCTATATTTATTTGTTTTGCTGTCATTTTTGTATAGACATTTTGAAATATTGTTATTCTTTCACTTTTGTTATGTAAGGCCATTCATATGGTATTAATTATATTTGTTTTAATTTTTTTTTGTGCCTAGTGTCTTTTTAGGTAGTAAGTATTGTTGTATTTATATAGATTTAGTTAATGTATTTTCTTGTTTTTATTGTGCTGATTTTCGTGATTCAGGAGCTTTCGTCTTTTATTGTTAAATAATTTGTTTTAATATGTACTTATCGTAATTTTTTATTTTTTTATTTATTGTAACGATGATCGTTCAACTAAAGGTGCCAACCGAAAACCAGCGCTGTGGTCCCCTGACCACAGCATTATGCTGAGTTGGAACCTTTTTGGCACCACAACTCGTGCATTGTTTCAAAGTGTGTTGTTTATTTTATATGTTTTTTTGGTGTCAAATAAATTTATATTCTAAATTTATATTCTAAACATACACTTACCTACAAACTGTCGAATTTATAATAGTAGAGTAGTTTTTTTTAGAAAAAATGCTACCGTAAAACTACACAACTATGGTCCTAGCTTGTAACAATAGTCCAATTTTCCTCATTACATTATTCTAAAGTATGATACCTTACGGCTATTATTGCTGGGTATATGTAGTGTTTAGCCTAAAATCGATTGCTCTAAACTCAAGCTAGAGCTTATGCTATCATATTTTTAGAATAATGTGATAAGTAAAATTGGACTATTATTGTAGGCCAGGACCATACTTGTGTAGTTTTACGGTAGGTACCTTATTAGTCTAAAGGGTCATTAGCATTTAACGGCCTCAATACAATATGTACTTATTTATCTCCAACTTAAGATAAATCGGGCTTGTTCCTCGTCTGCTTGCTCCGTTTAAATTACACCATTTAGCGCTACATTTATTAGCCGCTTAAACGTGATTAAATTTACAATTATTCGGATACCTTTGCCAATTGGCTATAGGTAAGCCTCGGTGATAATGACATTGCTTAATTTTAAAATTCACGAGCTTTGATTTACCGTCACACGTCAAAATCGTTTAGCCCTAGTAAAATAAGTAACCCGTGTCCTAATATAGTTATTAGTTTGCATAGTTATAATATGTAGCTTGGTGCCTGGAACATATGACGTTCTTTTATATCTGTTCTGTGGAAGTTGCTAAGATAAAAAAAAATAGGGTGACAAGTGTGCCCTAAATATCGTCGGAGTAATTTTTTTTTCAATTATTATTATAGATTTTAAAGTAACTTAAAACAAAATTAAAAATTAGTCAGGTTAATGTTTGAGTTTCACGTAATGTCAAATACCGCCAACTCCAACCAACCAACTCCAACCGCCACTTTCCCGAACATATGGTTGAAAGGCGATGGCTGAGATACGCGTCGTACTCGTGAACGCCGACGTGCTGTTTGTGGGGTCCGGTCTGTTCACGTTTGCAAGGACTTTTTGTTAAATAAATTATTCTAGTTATGGCTTTTGACGTAGAGACCTCGTCGTGTTGTTCTCAGTGTTTTTTTTTTTTATTTAAGGTTTATTGACCTTACATTTGTAATGATTTTATTTTTGGTAGTTTTAAGAAATTATTATTTATTACTTTATTACCTAATGTAACTTACTTTACTTAATGTAACTTAGTTTTAAGTACTATTATGTTTTTATAATTGAAAAAATGACCTTCTGCTGGAGTTTCTTGCGCCGATTCTTCTCCGCAATGATGGTCTCGTCCGAAGCGCTGGTAGATTCACCCTATATTACCGACGTGTAAAAGAGCCCTCATGTGGCCTATTTACTGAATAAATATTTTGAATTTTGTTTTTTTTTTTGACCTTTTTAATAAATCGTGCTACGATACATGTCGATATTTAATATAGGGAAACTAGGTAACGTATTATATAGACAACATTATAAATTGTTTTTTTACCTCTTGTCAGTTTAATGACTTAATTTCCTTTCCCCTTCCTCACGTGATGCCGGAACAAACAAACATACTTTCTCCCCGGCATCTTGACCCCCCCCTCCACTCTTGTCGATTATTACTTTTTTGATCTGTCATGGAGGTCGTATTTGTCGTATTTTCGCTACATCATTTGGCCCCTGGACCGAATTCTGGATCCACCCTTGATTGTTATTAAGTAGTATATTCACCTTCCTCACGAAGAATCTGCTGCTGGCCGTTATAAATAATGGTTGTGAATGATATTAATGTTACTGATCGCCTCAATGGCGCTTTTTAATTAGTAGACAAATTATTCTCTCGATCTCTCAATTATATCTCTCGCCTTAAACCTAACTAAGTAGTCCATTTTTTTTTTTGAATATCTTGTACATATTTTGAAAAACTAAAAGAAACAAACCATATCGTACAAGCCTAGTTCTACATAATAACTACAACATATTCAAAAAGAGTGGAAATCAGTAGATTAATGGGGTGAGAAACGTTACTGCCCGAAGATAAATTTGTATGGGAATGTTGACTGCTACGCGATTTAAGCGTTGCCTCACAGTCCTCTCGAGTAACAAGCTTAAATTGATCTATTTTGATTTGGAAGCAATTTTTCTCGACGACTTAGCTCAGTCGAAGCGGTAGTAGTAGTAGGCAACTAACTCTGCCTTACGTGCCTAGTTAATACTTCATCGTGTTGAAAAACGAGTTTTCTAACAGACTAAAACCAGCTTTGCCTCGAAAGATTAATTGAAATTTTTCCTTTACTGACAGTTTACGTCGAGTGGCCATTCGTTTCATTCTTTTTTTTTAACGAGGAAATTGTTTTCGAAACCTTGAGAATGTAAATTCAAGTGCTGCCACGTAATTTGAATTTCCCTTAGATAATTAAAGACAATCTTAACTAAGTATGTAAAGTAAGAATTGCGATAAAATGGCTGCTTTAGGTTATGGTATAAAATGGCTGGTCCCATGGTGGGCGCCACGTAATAGCGCTATTATATTGTCTGTCCATAGACAAATAAACAAGAGCCCAATTATATTTTGTTACGCGTAGTAACTGAGCATCGTGTTTTCCCGAATAGTATCTTGGCGGTATAACATCACATGCCCGAGGAATAGAGGTACAATCCCCCAATTACTACAAAACATTTTGGGAGAAATGTTTCATATTATTTTTGGAGTAATTACATGACAAGACATCCTAGAAAATTTCATGTTCCTTAAGTGTAACGTTCCTTCTTTTCTAGGAAAGCCATTTTTTTTCAATGTCGGGTATAGAACTATTATACAAGCACACTAGCTTTTGCCCGTGACTCCCTCCGCGCAGAAAAATAAAACAGCCTATGTTACTTAGGTCCAGTAGTTTTTTAAATTTTTCAGTACAAAAATAAAAATCTTTCCTCTTTATAATATTAGTGTAGATAATTATCGTATTTTGCCGAATACGTAAGTTCGTAAACATCTTGTTCCTGCTTATCGATGGTTACTGAAGTCGACTGAGAAAGCAAGATAAAAATATTGAGAAGTCGGCGTCTCTGACTTTATTTTCCTTTTATAGCAAAATAAACAGTTTAGCAAAAAGCAAGCTCTAAAACCTGACTGCCTTTCAACCGATATTTTTATGTAGGTAACTACCTTACTCTATTTATGTTAATAGCCAAACATATTATATAGGATACAAACAAGTACTTAATACCCCGTGCTTAGAGTCATGTGGATAATTATATTCGCGTACGTACGCTATTACGTGGCGCCCACCATGGGGCTAGATATTAATTTCATAAATAAAATAAACATTTCATCGTTAATCTGTCTTTCACAAGTGTACCTATTATGATTGTTTAGTTTCTTACTTGCGCTGTATAATCTGCAACTTAGTTTAACTCGTAACTTCGTTTTATTATCATACCTTTAAAGTGCAGTTTAGTTAACATCAAAACTTAAAGGATACATATAATTCATTTACCCACCACGTTTAAAAACAAAATGTGTATAACAGTAATTTAGAATAGCAACATGAACATTTGGCGTGACATTCATATAGGTATATTGTAATAATGGGTGCTTCGATCGTTCGACCGAGCAATCGAGCCAGTTAGATCAATTTTTAAGTTCACCATACTAATCTAAAACCCGTGGGTTAAAAGGGAAAAATAAATCCCGATGGACCGACTGACCGGTCGACCGATCGGACGAACGGGAAACACCCTTATAATGTGCCATGTGATTTCATGTTATGCTAAATGTTACTTAAGTCGTTGTTATGCACACTATTATACACCTGCATGCTCCCGCATGATTGCGTACAGCTTGGCAAGAGTTTGACGAGGGGACACACAACTTCAAAGCAGTTGTTGGGGAAAAATTTGGTGATTTTGAAGATTTCGCTCCAAATACCACACCTACAGACTTCTTTTTCAAAACTATTAACGTGCTAAGATGTCATATGTAGACGCAATATGGGTGTATTCGGAGTGAATTGTAAAAATAATACCACTTTTACCCAACAATTGTTGCCAGTAAAAAAATTAAGCCCAGCTTTAACCACGACAAACGGTTTTTTCCAAACTCTTTATTTATACATGACCATGCCACGCTGTTCGCTATGGTGGTCAATTAGGGTTACTCTGAAATAAAGTCAGGTATACTTTCATTTGATTTATTTTCGTAATATTCAACTGTTGACTGACAACAAATTACCTTATTATATCCAATTTGTACATAATGACTTAAGAAAATATGGCAACACTCATATTTAACAATAAATACATGATGGTGACTGGTGTCTATTTTGAGGTTGTATAAGTATAGGTCTGCCTCGCAGCGAGCGAAGCTCGAGAAGCAGGGGTCTCTTAGCAGTATGATACAAGTTAATTCATTAGCATTTAATACAAGAGGTAGCCCTCGAAGACAAATTACTTTCACTTATTCGATGTAAAATTATGTAGACTAATAAACGTCACAGTAACTCTTAACTTGATTGTCTTTTAAGTTAATCAAATGACTAATTATAGTCTTATAATACAGTTGAGAATACTCACGTCGTTCCTCATCCAAGATTACAATTAAAACAACGACAAACAAAAAGTCGCCGGATTACATCTAGGTATTAAAACGTCGACATCTATGATTAAATATGTAGCTAAAAGTCGAACGACCTGAAAGGAATAGTTATTTAACATCACAACATCATTTTCATTTAAGTTTATGTAAGTCATTAAAAAAATAGAATGTTCGTGTGATATTCTTGATGATTGAATGAATGCGCAACAAACAACGTTTAAAGTCTTAATGCGAGCGCGGAGCTCGGCTAACAACATCTTATAGATAGACATACAGAGCGCAACAACGGACCGAACCGCTCCCACCTCACCCCCCAAACGACCATTCGTTGAAAAACTCGACACAACTCCCGAACGCACGACCAACTAAATTTTAAAATGTTAACACCCTATAAACATTTCCTCAAACACATTTGATATGAATCGACTATTCTAGAACAATTGTGCGATAGCATGCAAATACAAGGAAGACGACAATTATTAGCGAAACCATTTCAACAAGTAACTTTTTTAACTAATACCATAACCGTAGACAACGAGATAATACGAGATATTCGAAAGTCGCCCACGATCATCGACGAATAGATATAAGTGCTCGTAAGTCTGAATCGGTGAGACGTTAAGTAACATTTAATCGAGATGAAAAAATATTTACACAATCTATCCGCCATTCTGATACTTATCACATATTTGATGCCATTTGGAACACCAATTAAACTTCTCAAATATCGAATCACGATGATTCCGTATTCAACAAAAGATATTTGGTTATACAAGTAGAGTAGTATTTACTGCGATACATTTAACATTGTGGTTATGTACGCACCTAGCACATATGCACTGGTTCCGATTAAATCTTATTTGTTATTTACAAATAAAATATAGCTTGGCAAAAAAGAGTTTGAAAATAATATATAATAATAAGGTATTACTTTACCACGTTTCTACAACGGATTAACTAAATACATTTTTGGTACTATATTTTAGCATTGTG
The DNA here is from genome assembly GCA_963966035.1 of Acleris laterana. NCBI lineage: Eukaryota > Metazoa > Arthropoda > Insecta > Lepidoptera > Tortricidae > Acleris > Acleris laterana. Next base: position 14,606,576 of record OZ014444.1, read on the forward strand.
ATCCAACTTAGAGCAATATACAAAAATCAAGTCTCTAGCTCACTGGAGAGCTTTAAACTCGATTGAAAAGTACAGACCAACAGAAAAACAGAGAGACAAGAAAGCGAACTAATAAAAACGTGATAAGAGAACGCGGGCGCTGCGCTGTTCGGAGTATACAAGCAACATTTTCCTATCATTATACAATGTTATCCTTACGTTATAATAATATATCTCAACCGTATCAAGCTCTTTTTTGCCAAGCTGTACACGATATTTCGCAAAAAATATCATTCGATAACATTTTTCGCTCTACGTTAAACAATGTTGTACACACAAGACCTCACTAATCATTGTGATATTGACAAAGCGCCAGAAGCTCTTCGCGGAGACCGCAGCGCGCCGGTCGTTCTAGTAATCGTTCCTTCAATCTGACTGTAAATCCATTCCAGAGTATAAATACGAACCTGGAGATCCTAACCCAAGTACACTCAAAGACGTATCTAGCACACCTCCCTGTCGACGCCTTTCCATCAGTAACGAGCCTACCTTCTCAATTAGCAACTGTACTAATGTTTAACGTTTATAAATTTCGGAAAGTCCTATCTAATATTCTATTAGGTTCTTACACTTACGTTTATATTATACTGTTCTATTTCAACTTTTCTACACTCTGAACCAGTCACGTTGAAGCCTACCCTCGGGTACTGTGAAATCTATTTTTCTTAACATCACTAAAGGATCAGTCCTTTGCTAGCTGATTTCTTGCATTCTTGCATAGGTATCAATAACAAAATCTTATTATGCATCAAAAATAGTTCCCATTCAACTGTTTTGTTTATGCACAAAATTCAATAAGAAAACACTTCTAAACTTTCGGTATAATGTGTGGAAGACAAAGAATCGTGGGTGGAGAAACGAAAACAACGAAGTTTGTACTTCAAAGACTGTTTAAAATTGAAACGCTTTAAAAGAGCTAAACATTTTGTGAATCGAATTTACTAAAGCGCTTATCATTCGATTTGTTCACGCTTAAATAAAAATGGAGACCTATTATCACAATAATTTCACGATTTCTCCGAAGTAAGCAAGAAAAGCAAATTACTTTTCGAAAACTTGTTTTTATGAAAAACAAATGAAGAGAAGGAATTATTAAGGCCCGAGTTCAGAGCGCGTTTGAAACATTCGTTGGTATAATTTTGCCGGCGGACCATCGCGTAAAGTAATTAGTTTTTTCGCTTAAGTAAGTCTTGTACTTTTTTCATAAAAACTCACTTAACCTAGGTTGAATCTAGAGGATTGTGAAAGGACTAGATTAACCGGATGTTTGCGTAACGCGATTAATTGCTTAGATACGATATTTTATTTTTACGTTAAATCCTGTTTTTCAAAAAAAGGGGTTTTACGCGATCGTCCGTCGACATAAAAATTACACCTCGCTTTTATTACAGTTGAATCCCCTTTGTAGTGTGTATAAGCACAGCTAGATTTGAATACTGTTACATATTAGAAATACAACTTTTAACTTTGTTCCTCTTGAAACCGTTTGACCCTGCTTCATAAATAAATACCAAACTCATCGCCACAACGTTCACCTGCAGAGTAAATACGTTATCAACACTAACGTAGGTACGTGAAAAGCATTTTCGGCCATCATCCCTTCATTTAAGATCTATCTTACAGTATAATACCAACTGATCCCGCGGACTCGGTGTCAAGTCGCTCTTCCAATACTAATAAATGTGGTACAATGTTGTAAAGGCCGCCAGCGCGGAGCCCGGCCGGCGGCTGGCCTGTACCTCCAACGCCAAACCTTTCCGTCTTCACCGTCCCCTTTAATTAGACCTTTTGTTTGTACCTCTCTAACAAGCCCTTTGGACGTTTCATTTTCCTGTTGTCATGCGGTTTCTCGTTATAAACACTCGTAATAATCGCAAAGATAAGATACGCGTTGACGGCGGACCATCTTCAACGTGCAATATTCGTTGTATTTAACAACTGATTATTCTTATCTGTTTGCGAATAGGTAATCGTATATGCTTTAGATTAATATCCTGTAGAATATTGATAGACAAAGGGATTGCAAGAGGACTAAGTTTTTAAAGGTTATGGTCTTGTCGGGGCGGTGGGTTGGTTGGGCGTTTACGCATCCTCGTTGAGTTGCTTGAAGAGTAGCGTCTCCTCGAAGATGTACTTCTTGAGGGTCTCCTTGGGCAGGTCGTCCAGCTCCATGGCGAATCGGAACGGCTCCTCGGCCACGGGCTGTAGGACAAAGCGTTTTGAAATGTTAAGATTTTCTAATGATATGCTGATAAATAATATGATTAATCATTTTGCAAATTGCTGCTGCAAGTAAATTTTTTTTGTACTCGTTATCTTTAACTTAGTCATATATTTGCCTCGATTTCTATGTCTTGACAGGCGTGGATACCATTCTAAAGGACTTTAACGAATTTTACGTAAATATTCGCAGTTGTTCAACGTTAAATGAAACCTTGGATTGAAAATACTAAACCCAACAAAGATCACCTACTAGGTATCCATAAAGAATAAATTGATGTTCATATCAAGTCCAAGAGTTGAAGGTTAGGTACCAACCTTATCCTAAGCTATGTACAGATTCTTTTCCCATCGTTTTTGGTCGGATAACATAGTATTTATCTTACTTTCTCAGTTGGCTTATTGATGGGTACTGAAGCTTATTGAGAAAGCTAGATAAATACGAATTAATCCGACAAAAAACGATGGGATAAGATTATCCACTACATCTGTAAATAACATTTAAGATATTCTGAAAACAAACCAGCTAAAGAAATAAATGCTATACAAAATTCTGCGGAAATATTGCATCTCCAAAGTGTACTTTAAAAAGATGAAACGATACCAAGCACTGCAGTGTATTTAAATTAAGTCAGATTATTGTTTTTTAATTACACGAGATGAGGCGGCATAATACCGCCTGGTTTCCACAACATCGGTCCAATCCACGAGTAGCCTGAATGACAATAATTGTTTGCTGAATTTGAAAGCACAAAATCCCACGAGCCCTGCTGCTAATTTAATTTCCCAGCTGAGTGCCGCCGGGTCACCTACTAAGTTGATTACTCCACGCAATTTTAATTCGAATATTTATTTAGCGAACGTAGTCATTTAGGGACTGCCTTCAGGACTAATGACTTATAATTGAGTTAGCGACAACTCGCTGCAGGGGAATACGAACAAATACTAGTGTGCTAACGACCTGGGAAAGCTAAGTAAACAGTAGCAAATTTCCATTTATTTACAACATACATATTTAATTAAATCTTCTAAGCTAAAGTAATTACGTTCTTTAAAGAATAGTTTGTAATTATCAAAGATAGAACAATAAACTGAGTAGACGGCAATTAATGTAATATTTAAAAACTCTTATAAATAAAAATATCGATATATTGTAAAATCCTATTCCAACAATGAAGGAACATGCCATTGCATAATCTCAGGGCGAAATGGACGCCTACGCTACTATACCTAGTCGGGTCGTAGGACTTGTAGGTTCTGTTACTGAAATATATTACAATTAAATAAATAAATTGAAGGAGTTTTTCATAAGCCCGTATATTAATCAAATTTTGCTTTAAAATGCATAACCTCTCTTAGTAAAGAAACAAAACGCTTCCTTAAAATTTAACTAGTTTCGAACCACACACGGACCTAAAAAAATACGGACGTAACCTCGTCTAATCATGAGTGAAGCATGCAAAATGGCTGCCTGTGTACGGGCCCAGGAACACATGTAAACTGTCACTCGTGTTGTGGCTCAGCGCGTTGTCTTACCTAGTGTATCTGTGTGCGTGCGGTAAGTCGTGTATAACGAACGAAAGTGCCGTCGTTGCATGCTTCACACCTTTTTAGTGAAGAAGAAGAAGAAGAAGAAGAAGAAGAAATACATTTATTCACTAACCATAAGACACACTAATATACAAATGATTCAAGAAAACAAAGGTAACAGGCATAGCGCGCAATTGTGTGTCCTCGCGGCAGTGAAACGGACACTGGCTCAGCAAAATGCCGAGGTGTCAGACACCTACAGCGCTGATTTTCAGCCAGTACCGGCGCTGAGTCACGGAGCCCTGTACAAACATACTATACTATACGTGTAAACTACTTACATAACTACTACTTACGTATAGCGGAAGAATAAACGTGAAAATAATAATAAAAATAAAACGCATACATAAATACCGATATACAGCCTAGATAAAACTAAAAAAATAATTAAAGGGTTAACTTAAAAGCAACTGGTTGAAATAATGATGTGTGTAGGTAAGTGCTGGATGAGGACTAAGATTTCTGGAGTGTCAACAAATAGCCCTTAAGCTTGCGCTTAAAGGTGTACCTGCTAGACACTCCTTGGATAGGAGGAGGGAGATCATTCCAGCACTTGGACGCCGCAAACCTGAAAATACCTCTGAAAGCCGCAGTCCGGTGTATAGGCACGATAGCGATTGCCTTATACCTGCGCGCACTTCTCGACCATTTAATCCGGTTAAAAAGGTAAGATGGAGTCTCGCTACGTACAACACCAAACAGCAGAGTGGCGAGGTGCAGGCGCCTGCGTGCAGGCATGTTCAACAGGTTTAGGCAAGTAAGCCTAGTGCAACATTACGTCCGTATTTCTATTAGGTCCGTGAAACCAACCTCGTCGTTGGGGTCGTAGTACTGCTCGAGGTAAGGGTGCGCGAGCGCCTCCTCGACGGTGATGCGCTTGTGCGGGTTGAAGGTCAGCATGCGGTCCAGCAGGTCCAGCGCACGCGCGTCGGCGCCGGGGAACAGCTCCACCCAGGGCACGCGCGGCTTGAAAGGGAGAGACTCCAGGTAGCCTCGGGCCTGCCGACAAATTACCAAGTTTAAGAAATGCCTCCTAGTGTGCGCCTAGTGTTATGATGTTCTGGTACACTTTTATAAACAATTCATTTTAGATAAGATAAAAATATGTTTATTCAGTAAGCAGGCCGCACGAGCTTTTTCACTCGTCGAAAATCTACCAGCGCTTACCATGAGTACACCACTGCTGAGAAGGAGTGCCGCAAGAAACTCAACAGTCAGTCATTCTCTGTTTCTATAGTCATTATTTACTTTAATATGGTCGTTTATTCACCTGGGGCCCTAATATAAAATGTGGATAAAGCATTCGTCACCTTCTGACACGAAAATCAGTACGAGAGTGACGAATGCTTTATATACAGTGTGTGACATCCATACGAACATATATTTTGACAACAGTTAATATGCATCCTAATTAACATAAAAACATGTGTATTGTTAACATAAAGTGTACTTTTTTTTTTCATACTAACTAATTCGCCACGCAATGTATCGGTAACAAAACTAACAACCGTAACAACTGACACTAACATTTGATTGCGTTCAAAATTCACTCTTAGTGACACCCTGACACCTTGTCAATTGCCTACATTTCGTTGACACTTTTGACAAGACCGCCAAAAATTATGATGACTAAGAAACTAACTCCGTAAGAAAAGTACCTAACTGCATAAAAGTTTCTGCACGGTCGATATGTGTTCGATCAAAAAATTAAACAAACGCTAAAAAGTAAAAAAAATATTTAATGCATTCAAAACTTAATCAATCTCGGCGATTCACTCGGCGAAGATAACGATGTTCGATGTGACGTCCTTGCATTTGGATGCAAGTGGTGCATCGGCGTATTAAAGACTGATGCACGCTTTCAAAATTAGTGTCCTGTTGAAGTTTTTGAAATGCGTTAGTTATTCTGCTTCGAAGATCTTCGACAGATGTTTGTGGTTTTGAATACACTTAATTTTTTACGGCCCCCCATAAAAAAAAGTCTAACATCGTAAGGTCCGGTGAACGGGCCGACCAACACGTTGAGGCCCAAACCTACCTATCCATTGGTTTCCAAATAAAGCGTTCAAACACGCACGCACGCGAACTGATGAGTGTGCAGGAGCTCCGTCCATTTGGAACCAAGTTAGCACACGTTCTTCTTCTGGCAACGAGTTGACATAATTAGTTAATGGACCATTTAGCAATTCCAGGAATTTTTCACTATTAAGATTCCCGTCGATAAACACTGGTCCGATAATACGGTCACCATGAATGGCTGCCCAGACGTTTACCGCCCATCGGTATTGATGGCCGGTCTCTTTTAGTACATGCGGATTCACTCGTGCCCAATAGTGTGTATTTCGCTGGTTTCACACGCCGTTCCGAGTAAATGTACTCTCGTCAGTCCAAATAACTCTTGAGGTAAATTGGTGGTCGATATCGTGTTTACTGAGTATCCACTGACAAAATGTTAGACGTGGCACCAAATCCCTAGGCAATATTGCGTGTGCCTTCAAAAATTTGTAAGGGTGTTGTAAGTCTTTTTTCAGAATCCTATGAACTATTTTGTGGTTCATTTCAAAATGTCGCCCGGCATTTCTTGTACTGCATTCTGGATATGCAGCAAAATGTTCCAATATTCTTTCATCATTTTGAACATGAAGACGTGGACTATTTGTCGATGTTACGATTCTCCCAGTAATGGGCATGTCTTCCCGGACACGCTGCAAAGCACGGACTATGACTCTGGGGTCTTGTGGAATGCGACGATTTGGGGATCGCTCCCGATACAACGTTAACGCTTGATTAGCACTTTACCCAGCTTCGCCGTACATTAGGATCATATCCGCCAATTCTTGCGAGCTATACGATGAAGGTCTTGGCATTTTGTCAAGAAAATTGACATGACAATTTCATGGAAAAAGTCAAGGTTACTACACATTTTAATTCAGCCTAAGTGCATCCCGCCACACCAGCCAGTGCACTGTCTAAAACGATTGATTTAAGTAGGTAATTTAAACTAAGAAGGCGGAATCACAGTAATTTTGTTCAGGCACCGATTGACAACTTCACATTCATTGAGTTGAAGTGTCAAGATAACATCGTGTTTGTTGATAAACACAGTTCGTAATCAATTTAATAATACATGTTTGAGACTAAGCATTTGATTTCCTAAGAGGTGATAATTGATATTTTTTTATGAGCAGTGAATTTTGATATCAGTCAGGTACAGTGACTAAATTTAATGTGTTTCGATGGTGACTAAGAATTGTCGATGTAAATTTGTTTTGCTTTACATGTGTGGTATGTTTTTAAATCTCAGTATTTTCTAGTAGTGGATAATTCAGGAAACAAGTACACGTCGACTTGAAACAACGGTTATGTTTTCATTGAATTAAAATGGAAATGAAACATTCTGCTTACACATTTGCACATATTGCATTTTGCATTACATTGCTGCTCGAGAAAATTTAAAAAAATTATAACTCTTTATCAGATAATGTAATTGTTATATTTTTTCGATAAAACCGTTCACAGCATCTAAAGCTATAGTTACTTACAATTTATGTTCTTATGGATGTCACACACTGTATATACTAGGCCCATACGCTTATACTAGGCCCGCTGATAGTTTAAGATTACAGTGATATAGATACAGCGCATTTTAACGATTAGTGTCAAACAGGTATCTAGTTTAAAGTTCGAACTTCGTTCAAAACGAATCACAAAAGCATAGGTGACATTCGATTTATTCTGTGCAGCTATTGCGAAACAACACAATAATTAAATTAAATTTCAAAAGGTCATCTACTTAACGTGTATAAAATGGGTTAACGACTTCTGTAATCTCAATAAATTTTCGTTACAAACGTAACTTTTGGTTACATTTTGTCGACTGAGTAACATTCCGCGGAAGAACCCATTTGAATGCGATACTAAACTCGTAAATGCTGTTAATGGAAATTTAATAGATAATTAAGAGTAAATGTGACAATTAGTACCACAACGCTGCTTAACGCGAGTGTGAGAGCATGTAACCGGTCTTAGCAAGATTGCACGTAACACAGGAGTATTTTTTATCTGTTGGTTTTATTCTTTTCCTAACTAACCCGCTTTGCGAATGCACCTGTTTCATCGCTTGAACGTTATCCGCACTCAGCAGACAAAAAAAACACTAATAGGATTTTCCAGACTACCCGATGCAAATCGATTTTATGCAACGCGTTTTACAGCTGAATAACAATTGGCGAACGTGACAACAAAATAAAAGTTGGTTACCGTCCGCTAAATAATTCATTCATTCATCAGTGGTGCTAATAATAGGAACGTTCAACCCTTTTTACTTTAATTAACCAGTCTGCGCGACATTTAGATTTCATTAAACGACACCGGACTGACTAAAAGATCAAGAAGATTAGATTTTGGTTAAAACGGCACGGCACATTTAATGACCCTGTTAAAGCACGTCCGCAATGCGTCGCGATCAAAACATGTGAATATCCGGATGTAGTGCGCAATCGCCTTTATTTATTCATGAAAGTTATCATCTTAAGTGCTTATAGTAGGTAAAACAGCAAAGTGTTTTATTTGAATTGAAACTTTACTGTGGATTAAGAAATTTCAATACCTATATTATTATTATTACATACTTACTTGTAAAGCTAAAAGAACAAACAGTTAACATTCTTGAACAACACGACTAGCGGAAATATGGCTGGACATAGGCCTCCAAAAATCTATGGTGTGCGCTGTAGAGACCTAACGATTTCGGACCTTAACCAACAACGATTTATAATACCATTCGTTTAATGAATGAATAAGACAAATACGCAGCATTCATCTTCCGCGATATGTCAACGAAAATTGTAATACCGGATGGCATTTGCACGTACAAAAAGCCATACGCCCGATGACATAAATCACAAAGGAATGACGCCATCATCGGCAGGAGGCTCACAAAGAGCTGATGATTGATGAGCGCTACCTTTCACAGCCTTTGGGAAGTGGATTGCCTTACACTGTATTCGAAACAAGGCATTCATGTTAATGTTATAAATAAAAACATCAAGGGACAATAGCACGCAAAGTGACTAAGGGCCGTATTAATACTAAACTAGTAGTGTTTGATATATTATGATTTTTATGATCGTCCCAAGATACGTCAAAATGGACATTTTACCCAAGATAAGGTTATACGGCCCTTAATTCTAAGCCCTAGGCTTGTATAATTGGCATTACACAACGATAAACATACTACAGAGAAATAGATGATTATAAATATGTACGACGATGGAAAGTGTTTTTTTTTTTAAATTACCTTCGTAGGTAGGGTCACAGCATCGCCAATGTAAATACAATAAAAACTTGCGAAATTTCCAAGGCGTTTTTAAACGCGTATGTTGTACCGTGAGTGAAATAACATTGCATCTTTTTCTCTTTTCGAAGGAGTAGATCTTGCTTTAACTTCGATTCTAGAGCAAGAAGCACCATTTTGCTGTCTTTATCTAACCTAAAAGTTAGAGTAAGACAACATACAACTTCAGCAATTTTTATTGCTAATCTATACCTAGCTTTACGTGTCTTGCTTATCCGTTGCTTCCTTATTTTTTAGTCATAAAATTCAAATAATTATTTACATAATTATTGAGTCATATTTTTATATCGCTGAAACTGTAAACTTTCTTACATAAGTATCTAAGAGCCTGTTTACACTTTGTTAAGCGCAAGTGTGAAGGTCATACATTCGCTGTCAAGTGGCAAGTAGTAAATATATGAACTTCACACTTGCACTTAACAAATTGTAAACGGGGCGTAACGTGTACATCAGATTGGGGTAAGTTAGCTTTGATTTATACAAATTCAAAATTTTGCAATAATTATAGCCAAAAACACATTAGGTAAGACTAAAAATTATTATGGCAGACCATAAAGACCCCTTGCTTATACGTAAAAAAAAAACCTTCCGGCTGTTTTTATAGATTGTTGCCAAAAGTTATCAGATATTCAACAAGTTATCTGATATTCACTGGGTAGCGTCACAGTATCCGAGCGCGCAATCAATCAAAGTACACTAATCAGTCAGTGTGAGCTATCGCCTGGCAACCGGCATGTAATTGGATACACTTATTTGCCACTCCATGAACTTTCCTGCGTAGGCCAGCAAACTTCACAGAGGTACCTACATTTTTATTTAGCATCACGTAAATAATAACCTATGCACTAAATGCATATATCTTTGCAATTAAAGACAGGTTTAAAAAAAAAAGGTGTTCTGATGAAAATTATGAAAATGATGAAAATTATTTGAGAAAAACCTATACTTACGTTTTTTTTTGGGTTCCGAAGTCAATCTAGGTTTATTATAAAAGAATAGGTAGTAAAAGTAAATTCCAACATGACCTAGCAGCTTAAATTCAGAGCCTCCTAACACCTAATTTAAAAAAAAACGCGTTTTGTAAGTTAAGGAAAAATATGAAACCAGACAAGACCTCTCATAAACATGCATCAGTGCACACGCCCAGTTTACGACGACAGCTAGAGTGTATCAGGTAATCTGCATTCCACTTCATCTGCTCAAAGTACTCAACTAAACGTAGTCAAAGGAAATTAAGTGACGCGGTAAATCAGTCAATAGGGTCGCACCCTAACACGGCAAAGTTACATGGGGTTTGATTAACTGTTTAACTGCTCCACTTTGTTTAAATTTGGTTTAGCGCCAGTAATTGAACACTTAATGCGGATGTGACGTGCCTAAACGCTCTTACACTATCGAGAGGCTTGTTTTTGGGAACGACGCTCCGAAAATGATAGATAAAGTTTATTCAATCATATTATTCTTTTAAAGAAACATAATTATCCTGGGTTACAGCTACAAATGAAACAAAACTTTGCAAATACTTTTTAAATATGTTACATTTCTAAACTCAAGATGCATTTACTTACAGTAATGTTACATTGATTAAAACTAAACTAATTCCCTACTAGCTTCTACCCACTGAGAGCGGAAAACTCGTTATCCCCGAATTCAACCATTGCTGTGCAAATACGTCTACCCACTGGCATCCCACAAGTTGACGTAAATAAAACACTACAAAACCAGTCAAAATTAGAACTCTATTTCTGACTTAAAAACAAGCAAACCTCTCAAAGTTAAACTTCAAATACCCAAATCTAGGAATCCTATAAAAAGTATGTAATCAACTGCAATCTCAGACAGTTACAGAAGAAGCAATTTATTTCTGTTTATTTGAAGTTTAATTGTGTTACGAACTTGGATTTTCTATTTATAGTTCAAATTATAAGTTTCACTGAAGCCATTGTACTTAAGCGGTAGACGAAGCGTGGGTCGGGGTAGACTGGTCAGGGTCGCGAGGTCGTTAGATGCGTCTGTTGAGGCTTTTTTGAGTTAGTCTATGTAGACGTTCCTTCGGCTGAAATGATAATGGCAGTACAACGTCGTAGGGGACAGTGAGGGCGTACGTTTTCAGTAAATTTTTCTAAGCAAACCACACGTTGAGAAATGCTAATGAACTGCTTCTCATTTTTGATCATGGTCTTTAAATGGTAAGTTTCACCGATAGCAACAAGATTTTTTTATTAAACTTAGGTAGGTATCTAATGATATTACTTATTTTTATGTTATTTTACTTTTGTTCCGTAAAGTTGCCATACATTTAGTGCAAAATATTGTACTGGAAAATTCTTCGTGGATGGCATTAGAAATGAGAGCCGTAGCAGTAGGTTGTTTACCTATAGTATAAGAGGACATACCTTCTCATTGATGATGCACTCAAGGTCATCCTGGCTGGGCGAGCCCAGCACGCCCAGGATGTGGTTGAGCTGATCGAGGTAGTGCTTGCCCGGGAAGATGGGCCGGTTCGACAGCATCTCCGCCAGAATGCAGCCCACTGACCAGATGTCTATGGACTTCGTGTAGCCCTGGACAAACAAGGTGCTGCTATCATTCATTATCCAAGGTTTATTCAACGGACATAAAATATGGTAGAAGTCTTGCTCGTAACACAAAGCCAATTACAGAATCAATCGTGGAATTAACGCTAAGTAAGTACTATACGAAGGAGACCACACGGCACGTACATAAGTCTTACGTCATAATATCTTAAATCATAATATTTATATCCCTGTCTTACAAATATACGAAATAGCTTTGACGGTGACAATCCCACTAATATTATAAATGCGAAAGTTTATGTGTGTGTGTGTTTGTTGGTTTGTTGCTCCTTCAATGGCTGGAAGGATTTGGGTCACATTTGAAATGGATCTGATGATGCTTATACCCTGGATTAACACAGGCTACTTTCATCCCGAAAAATGTAAAAGTACCCGAGGAATTAAAGATAATAGAAATCTACGCAGATGAAGTCGCGGACAGAAGCTTGTTACAATATAATATCCAGTTTCAGTGGAAAAGGTCTGTTGCGAAACCGATACTTGTGGCAAACACAGCGTGTATAAATACCATGTCCAGACCCTCCTAGCGCCCCTCTCGCTTTGCGGCGTGCACTTTGACCGTGATATTGACAGATCGGGTTATTACAGTAAAGCGATTGCCATCCGACCTCTGAAACTATCGGGAATGAAGAGACAGATTTGAGATAGTATGTGAACAACGTGTTTATTTAGTATGAATTTATATGCTTACGATACGTTGAGTGGTAAGATGTCTCTTATATTAGGAACTACCTTCTGCGCGCGACTCCGTCTTCGAACTCCTTTATATCGTAGCTCCATACAATTTTTCACCCTATATTTCACCCCATTAGGAGATGAATTTCAGGAAAAAAACTATCCTATGTCCTTCTCCGGGACTCAAGCTATCTCTATACCAAGTTTCATATAAATCGGTTCAGCGGTTTAAGAGTGAAGGGGTAACAGACAGACAGACACACTTTCGCATTTATAATATTAGTATGGATAAAATAAGGTTTATTTACTAAGTACATGTACGTTCTCGTCTCAAGAGACGTATATGTATTGTTTTAGAAATGGTTTTGAATATTTCATACGGTATCAAGCGGGCTGTTCTAAGTAATCGTAAGAAGTGTAAAACAGCACATTTAGGCTAAAAGCCTCGTTGGTTAATATAAAAGTTTAATATCAAGACGTGCAACCGCCAGCCGTAACAAAACGCATATTTAACTGTGGTGCGCTAGAGTTAAACATCGATCTTTACGTCACATCTTAGTCACTAGTTGTTTATGGGTTAGACAAGAGATGTTTTTTCCTCAAAACTGATGTGTCCTTCCAAATAGCTTTGTTTCGGGTTCATTTTAGAATTCCCATGTCATATTTAACAAAGAAAACCCTGGGTGTTAAATTCAACATTATCTGCTCGTATTTAACCAGGAAAACGAGATGATATATCACTCTGCGGATGGTAGTACTTGGGCAGGTCCATTAGAATCGACCACCTTGTTTCATTACTTCTTTTGTAAAATGACTTGAAATTTTCATTCCATCTTAGTCCGTAGCTAACTGACAAGAGATATTAAATGTCCAAGGCCCCGTTACCACCACGTATGCCTATATAAGTGTATCGATCTGTTTCCGAAAAACGATTATTCCGGGTAGCAAGTTTTCCTGTAGCCTTTTTTCCAGTCATAATTTCCCCAGATGTGATTTTACCTAGTCACATATTTTCCGCTGAGTTTCTCTTAATCGTATATTTTCCTACTGTTACAACAGTGAAACAGATAGATAGGTTTGGGTTAGCTTATGTCATATTAGTTTAGCAGCAGGCCCGAAAGGCCAAAGCACCCAGAAATTGGGGCTCCGCGAGTGGGACGCCTCGTCGACTCTGTGAAATTGAAAAAACGGGCAAACATGCGCCCCGGAAAAAGGTACAATGTACCTAATAAATGAGCATGGTCAAAACTATTAATTGGGATAAATGCGGCAGAGTAAAATCACGAATGGGGAAAACGCGACTGTATTAATTGCTATGCGGAATTATTGAGTTTGGGGAACATATATTTCGTTATCGACTGGCTAACTGGCTCCAGGCAGTGAACGTGACTGAGATAGCTGCTACAGTGCTCTTGGGTCTCTGCTTCGTCCTCAGCTTTGGCCTCTGTGTGGATGTTTACCTTGGAGTTAAGCATGATCTCCGGGGCGCGGTACCAACGCGTGGCGACGTACTCCGTGAGGAAGCCGGTGTGGTCGTGGTCGGGGTCCGCCACTCGCGCCAGCCCGAAGTCGCAAATCTAAATATATTACAAACATTAAATACGTAGGTAGGTATCATCAGGACAGTCAAGAATATATGATCATGGGATGTTTGGTATATTAATTTTTTGTAAATACCTATATTTAAAAGGATTGACGCGAATATCCAATCAAGCTGTAGATGGGCAGCTATTTTTGCGATACCCTAAAGTGGGTATTTACCTACCGGGTACGTAGTTCGCCATGTTACGCAGCACTGTGCAACATCTGTCGATACACGCATACTTCTTTATTTTTTTTCACCCAGTGCCTTGAACGTGTATAAACTTTTCGTCAACTTAAGATGCTACATCTGGGTAAAAACCTGCACAAAGTGACGCTAGCTAATTATGCGAACTAATTATATATATACGAAAAAATAAACCATTACTTTGTAACTCGAGCATCATAAAAGGCGACCGGGGAGATGAAAATCATATTTTTGATGTAGGTAATTGAGTGCTAGTTTTTCATCTTTTTTCTTGTTTATTAATTAGAGGGAGCGCCGGGCACTATAATTAAATAATTACTTAAGGTATAAATGAAAAGAATTTCACAGGCACCAGAACTTGGTAGTACCTACCTAGTTATACTACTTTAAAATGTCTTTCAATTCAAATCAGCAGGTAGTTACAAATTATCGTTACAATTGAGCCGCCTTCATCAGCTGTCTATGCACAGCATGCAAATTTATAGTGCTAGCAGCTAGCAATGCTTAGGGACTAGATAGGAACACGAACACTAGCCAATAAATTAGCAGCAGATGTTTAGTGGTTATAAGCAGAGGCTACTTTAAATTAAACTAACGATTTATCAAACATCTCGACTGTATTTTTACTTAACATGTTTGAAAGAAACAAATGACGGAACGACAGTACAAATAAATAGCGCTATTAAATAATCACGTTAAGCAAAGAGCTGCTCCTACAATTCCCTGTGGGAAATCCTAATTTATCCGGAGATTAGGCGCCTTTGACAAAGTATTTCATTTTATAAAGCGGCTGTTCTGGTTCCTCGAGGTTATCACAATTTTCCGATAAAATGCTTATTTGTTTGATACTTTGAGCAAATTACAGAGCTTGCCACCATATATAATTTGGTAACACTGAACTCTTACCCCCTTACTTATAAACGTGGGATAAGCTTGGAATAGTTTATGCCATGCTTTGTCCTTATCTGTAATTGTGACATTTGCATCTGACAGAAAGTGACAAAGCATGGCATAAACTATTCCAAGCTTATTCCACGTTTTTAAGTAAGGGAGTTAGTGTTATTGTTGAATAGTTGCATTGCATCTTGCGTACTTATACTACATATATAGTTATGGACAAAGTTAGCTAAAACGCTTCGGCGAGCTGAAAGTTCCCTAAGCACATCCCACTTCTACAAATCAGAATGGAACGCACGGGTTAGTTATGTAATGTAAGGCCCTTTCACATAACGAAATTTTATTCTTCAACTTAAAGGGGTTTGGGTAAAAGTGTTGTCATTTTTGTAAAAGTCATACATTTTCAAGGTGAACGGCCATTAGTAAAAGTGATAAATTAGGATAGAATAATTCAAAATCAGCAAGTTTTGTTATGTAATATAATATTCTTAAGTGCATCGGAGCCGAGATATTTAACATTCTTACCTAGGCGTACTTTTAGTATTAAAAACTGAACACTTAAATCTTAAATATCTCGGCTTCGATATTATTAAACGCAATAAATTATATATATCCATGTGTATTTTGAGGTCTTCTAAATAACTTTGTAAAAATCATGTGTGGCCGAAGAAAAAAAAATGACAATATTCTTCAAACAAATTTACCCAATGCCCTTTGAATAAAGTAACATATTGTCTCAAACATGATATCTGTATATTTATTTGGTGGTGTGTTTCGTTTCCACACAATTTCTGACACGTATGAGAGTGACGGTTGCTTTATCCACGTTGTGTCACGCGATAAACGCAACCATACTAGAACCGCTGATCTAGTGTATTTATTCTCATGAACAGCAAAAACACTGAGACCGGAGACGGTGCGTTCTCATATATAAAAACCTTCGCCACGGTACGAGAACGCTTTTTAGCATGGAAACGCACCGCAACGCTCCGCGTATCATACTGCGTATACGGCTTTTCAGGACTTAATAAGACACAAATAATGTAGCTCGTGGATTAAGCAACAATAGACTCTTGGCTAAAGGCGTAAGAGTTATAACGCTAGCCATATTTATTGTGTTCTGCTATGCAAGTGGGATAATAAGAGTAGATGTACCTTTAGGTCACAAGTCGTGTTTAGTAGTAAGTTGGAGGGCTTGAGGTCCCTGTGAAGCACGTTCGCCGAGTGAATATACTTCAGCCCTCGCAGGATTTGGTATAAGAAATAGCAGATGTGGTCGTTACTTAATTTCTGCAAATAAAACCATACATCAGTTTTCTAGGAATAAATAAGAGAGTAAAAGTGGTTATATTGTTTTTTATTTACCTGTGTTTTTAACAATTTGTATAGATCTGTTTCCATTAAGCACTGGACAATATAGACATCCCTCATTTGATCAATAGAATCCGCTCTTAAAATGTCTCGAATGTCGATTATCTGCAATTAAAACAAATTATCAGATTATCACTAACTACGTCACCATTTAATCATCTTTATAAGCAGAATTTCCCTTTTTCAAAATCGAAGCTTGGTTCATAAGAACAGAGAACTAACTCTTAGTTTCTAAATTCCATACACTGACCTATTTAGCTTGCTCACCCTGTAAATCGTAATCACGTCATAGCAACTGTTACTGACAAGTCTACTAATAAACTATCAATATAACGTCAACAACATTGTTAGGATATAAAAGCAAAATTAGGAATTAAAGTGGAATAGAGGATATACATGTATAGTTGGTGCTGACACAAGTTATATTTATATTCGAAGTATAAAAAATAAATAAAATAAAATAAATAAATATCAGGGGACAATGTCACACCAATTGACCTAGTCCCAAACTAAGCTCAAGGCTTGTATTATGGGTACTAGATAACGATATAAATACTTATATAGAGAAATATATACTTAAATATATAGAAAACATCCATGACTCAGGAACAAATATTCGCGCTCATCACACTAATATCTGCCCTTACCGGGATTTGAACCCAGGACCGCTAGCTTCGTAGGCAGGGTCACTACCAACTAGGCCAGCGCGTCGTCAAATAAGATAAGAGTTCATGTATTTATCCTAAAAATAATTGAATAGTATTTTTAATACATGAAATCCCGCCCCATTAACAAATTTATTAATATCTGGATTATATAGACACACGGAAGTCTCCGGGCAAGTTCGAAGTAAAAACAAATCGACACTGTCAATTTGAGTCAGACTAATTTATTGCCACTCTTGGGTCCTCGCTTGACAGTTTTCTTATATACCCAACAGATGACATGATAATATCGTAGCATACTGAATAGAAAACCGCCAAGTTAGGGCTCAAAATGCATTTAGTGGCATTAGGTAAGTTGAGTGACAATCTAGATATTATTAACTTTTTACGGCACATGAGAACTTGGTTTATTTTTACCCGACTGCTTAACGAGAATTCTATTTTTTCGACTGTTACATACACGTATAAGTATGCTTGTATATATTTATATATTTATTATTATTACTATGGCATGCTCTGCAGCCTAAACGGTTTATGGATTTTAACACCTGGGGTGCCTTGGTTGTAGGTTTTAGAATGTTTGAATAGTCATTACCGGGGTGTTGATTTTTTTTACTTTGGACTATGTCAAAGTGACGTAATCAATCAACACATAAGAGACTTCTTATGATGGTTTATTTATTAGTGTCACTTTAGTCCAAAGTGGTCTAGGAATCAATTTCATTGACAGTATATCGACGACATTATCAAAAAATGCAGTCGGGTTCACATTTATACTATTGGTGGGATATTTACGCAAATTAAGTGAGAGGGCGGGTTTTCATGGATCGTTCTTTTTAACAATTATCGCATGTTTAATTAAGATAATATAAATGAGACAAAAACGTACATTTTCGTGCTTAAACCGAGTGAGGATTTTGATTTCTCTTAACGTCCTCTGACAGTAAGTCTGGTGCTCGAACGGCGATATTTTCTTGATGGCGACTTTCGTTCTCTTCACGTTGTCAAAGGCCGATCTGCGAAACAAAAGCAATAAATCATATGGGTTCAACCTTTTTGAAGGGTTATCTCACAAGTTATAACTCATAAGTTGGAACCCCATAGGGGTATATCAACAGCGCGTGTTGCTCTTTGATGTATGATTATTGTTTCTACAACTTTTTAATTGAAATGTTTAATAATGTTTCTAATGTTATAATGGTAACAGGTTCATGTTTCATGTATGTTGTTAGTTCATGTTTTAATTTTAAATCTGTTTCAAAGTAATCTACTACCACGGAGTCTTGTTCTGAGTACTTTTGTTACAATTTAACGATCGTAGTTTTCTTATTTGGAAGCATTTTTAAAATCGATGTAAATCGATACCGTCATATGTTTCTACTTTGCCCCCCATGGGTAACTATGCTCCATAGTGACTATTTCGTTTGTTACCTTATAAGTCTAGGTTGATGACAAATTTGCTTAAAAGAATCGATGTATCTATACATCCAGCTACGAGTAAATCAAAGCAATATAATGATTTACAATACAGATTAGCTCAATAATACCATGGAGCACAATTACCCAGGGGGGAGCAACGTAGGCACATTTTACGGTAATGATTACATATGTAAAAACTAGTAACCAAAGAACTACTATATTTTTATTCTACCGTAAAAGTACCAAATATGCAAGCTTCACATGCGTGATCAAAGTGAACCCGGCCAAATATTAATCGGACGGTACGGAACCCATAGTGGCGAGTCCGACTTTTACATACCGTTTTTTTTTCTTGTACATGTAATGTTCAGTGAGACGTGATAAGGTCACGTCTTATCAGGAGCGGGTCGGAAAGGCTCCTAGGGCGAAGTGTAATTTACGAGCAGCGGCTTAAAAGCCTTGCGAGACGACGCTAAACCGCACATTAAACACTAAAATAGTTTTATGTCCTTTTTAGGGTTTGTTTTCTATTTTCCAGGTCAAGAAATTGTTGCGTCTATCTTTAGCCGCTACATTTTTAGCACAAGTGAAATATAGTATATTGTGTATTAAGGGTGGTAAAGAAAGAATTACAAACGAGAGTCTGTTAGAAGCCCGAAGCCGAAGGCTGAGGGCTTTAATGACTCGAGCTTTGTATTTCCTTTACCACCCGTGTAACATACAATGTTTTTCATCACAATTGCGAGGAAATGAAATAAAATCAGACAAAAGATCATATTTTTAACTTATTAGCGGCAGACTACATCATTGTCTGTGACTTACCACAGATAATGTCAAACGTGTGTCGTAGTCCGATTCTAGTGACATATGAGATCAATAGTTTATTATGCGAGATTGTTAGGAAATAGTATTCAACTGACATTTCATCTCGAATGAAACTTCATATCGAATGGCACAAGAATTGGGGTCCTGACGTATTGTGATAGTTTGAGTCCACGTATAATATTTAAAAAAAAAGCTATTACGCACTTTAGTTACGTAATGGTAAAAAAAGGCCCGCGGGTATTATTTTGGATTTACGGTCGATTTTTCTAGCATGTTAGGACACTATTTACGAGCAAGTGTGATGAAAAATATATTCCGCATATTTATTTATTACCCATGTAAAGGTTTATTTGACACAATGGTCAGCAATGGTCGAAGTGGCACACAAGGCCCATCTCGACCCCCCAATAGGGTGTTTCATTTTTTATTTTTTTTTATTCTATATCATTTTGCTTTATTTCTTAATCCCACTCATGCTCAAGGTTTATATGTTAAAAATCAGGAAAATTAATCAATATTTAGAGGTTGCACAACACCATTAAAGTTTTCTCATACAACTAACATCTTTACAGTGGAGGGTAAGTTCTTCAAGTGGCATTTTTTTGCAGTGGAGGGTAGTAAGTGCTTCAAGTGTGTTGCAGTGAACAAGTTCAACATATTTAAACTATAAAATGAGTATAAGACGGGGGATTTGGTTACTTAATAAGATGCCATGTGAAGACTTTTTAGGAGCTAGGCTCCCTTCCAAAGAACAAGTATTGTTAGTTTTTATATATCACCACAAAGAAATAAAAGAAACACTTTCTGATGCTGCTAAGTCGACAAGTATAAAACTACAAGAGGTAATGGAAGAAGGCTAATATCCCTGTTAAGACAGAGAGAGCTTGGGGAAAGACAAATCCAGAAACACGGACGCGGCAAATATAAAACGACAAAAGTATCCACTTGTGGTCTTGATAAATTATTTGATATTGCCAGCCAAAATGTAATGACAATTAGCGATGTATTACAACACGATAAAGAATTTCTGATTATTACAGAGAGAGGATCGCATGAGTTCGTCAATGAGTGGTATAGACAAAAAGTTTTCGTCAAAAATTACAAAAAAGATAACGAAACAAAAAAATAATGATGCTTTTAAGATAAAACACTATAAAGAGATCGCAGAACACAACATGGTAGCATCGGTAGCGGAGTTGGAACCAAATTCTACTTCATCATCGTCATCAAGTGACGATCATGACGAATTCAGTGACGGGCAAGCACCAGCAAAAATACCACGCCTTATTATCAGTAAATTAAGGCCCCTTGATAAGACACTTACAGCTACATGGGATCGGGAACAATTTTCCAATCGACAAGCAAGTACTTCCTTTGTTGCGACTGCTAAAAGCCTTGGTCATGATGTCTCAGATATTTCTATATCGCCGTCTACCGTTTACCGAGCTCGGGCTGCCAACAGAAGCCAAATGGCTAAAGAAATTGAAAAATCCTTATTTGAAACTCCTCCACCATTAGTTTTACATTGGGACAGTAAATTGCTGCCATCGGTTTCTTCCAGTAAGACTCTGGAAGACAGAGTTGCTGTTCTTGTAACTGGTAAAAAATTTGAGCATTTACTTGGTGTGCCAGTTGCATCGAAAGGCACCGGTGAGGAAATGGCTAAAGTTGTGGTTCAAGAGGTGGACCGATTTGATCTGCGTTGCCATATCATTGGTATTTGTTTTGATACTACAGCATCTAACACAGGACTTATTCAAAGAGCATGTGTTAGAATTGAGAATAAAATTGAACGAAATTGGCTGTGGTTAGCTTGTCGTCATCATACCCATGAATTAATCTTGAAAGGGGTGTTTGATGAGTGCTATTCTGTACCTTCTAGTGGTCCTGACATCAAAATTTTGGTACATAATATGAATAATTGTATTGTATATGAAGCTAAAATTATTATTTTTACTTAATATTAATGCGTGTCCATTACATTGTGCTATTTTAAAATAAAAGTAATAAGCAAAAAAAAAAAAAACACACTAACTTTTTATTTGTGCAACCCCTAAATATTTTCTTATCTTCTTGAAATTGGGCAGATACCTTATTAAACTTAACGAGACTCGAAAAGTGAGCAAAGTCTGAAAAATTAACGCCTTTTTTTTTATCCCTAACAAAGTGAAACACCCTACCCCCCAATACCAATATTTTCCTTCTTTAGTATTAAAGTCAAGGAAATTTGGACTATGTCAAAGTGACGTAATCAATCAAAACGTAAGAGACATCTTATAATTTTATTTACAGTGTCAATTAGACATAGTCCAAAGTGGACTAGGAATTAATTTCCGTGACTGTAGGTACCTAAGGCAAACCGAGTTACCACTGTTAAGGTTTTGATCGCCGCCGTGACAAATACCTACCCAACTGTCAGTTCGAAGTGCAAGAATGTAATTAGAAATTTGATTAAAATTATTTTACTTATGTTCTTTGCCGTTAGATTTAATCGCATTTTTCCCCGCTCTTCTTTTCAACCAGTGGCATATTTTCCGATCTGTATTTTTCCAATCGTGATATTTCCTCTTCTGTAATTACTTAATTAGGTCAAATAAAATAGATTCAGAACCAATATTTTGATAACAATAAGGCTATCAAATCGTTACAAAGTCGTTCCACGAATATAATACAAAACAAAGGAAACTTCCTCAACACTGTACTCAGAATAGAAAGGACTGAAATGTTTGTGGTAGGCATTGTGTGTAAATACATATTATTACAAGTTCAAACAAAGCTACGCAGATAGGTATTATATAATATTTGCAAAGTGTAATTACACTACGTTACGTTACCAATTTAACAGGAACTTTGGCAGTAGAACTTACCTGGAAAAAAAGAATTACAAGGTTAGTTTTATAAAAAACAGAGGTCAATCTAACACAGATTGACCTAAACCTCAATATAAGCTAGCTCTAGGCTTGTACTAGGGGATACTAGAATAGAACTACGCTAAATGCGATGTCCTTAGTCTAACTTGAACAGGAAAAAATATGTTATCGTATTGTTAACGTTACGGTAGCTCTTATTTACTGGGCAGTTATGGCGCCCGAGTTAAGGCGCGTACACATAGAACGTCCGTTTTACAGGATCTTTGTTATCTCTCTTTTTCTCGTCTCGTCTTCTTTTTGACTGGATCCGGAATCCTGTATTGTGTGTGAACTCGCTCACACAACTACGGACCTGTAAAACGGATCGCTATGTGTACGCGCCCTTACAACACGTCTAAAGCAATATGGTTTTATCCAGTAGAATAGAGGCCCTGGTACAAAACACGCGTCGATGGATACCTACTCCCGTGCGTAGCGACATTTTAAAAGGTTATTTTGCTTGGGATACCAAATACCTGGTCGTTACATCGAAATATAATAAGTATTGAAGAGTAACGTCTAACAAAAACGACTGACAAATCCGCTCCAAAACGCCCACTTTTTGAAATGAAAAGATCTTATGTATCGAGTGGTTCCAATAATCAACTAAATATTAATTGACTTAAGGTATGAAGTCATTTATGTCAGATGCTGGTATAACGTTTGAGTAGACAGTAATTTCAGTAAGGTTTTATACCGTTTGAAAGACAAAAATCTGCAATTGGTTACAAGTTCTCTGACACAAGATTTCCATTTGTCAATATTTTTTTTCATAAGGGTTATTTGAACGCGGCCATGTCTTTCAACATTTGACGTGGACGGTTTAATACAAAAACAACACAGTAATTGAATAATGAATTTTATTAATATGTTTTTATATGATTGTTCCCCTTGAATCATTGAACATACTTATGTTACACTATTATAAATTTGTAAAATAGTATATCAGAAGATATTATGTTGTAAGAGTAGTCAGCGTCAAATAGTCTTTAGCATCTAAACATATCTAATAGACCTGTGATAAACTCCTCGACGTTTGATATTCATTTAAATATTAATTAAATTATTGTAAATAAATGTTGACAACGTATACTGTACAATTTGGGACCGCTGTGACTTTTAAAAAATGTTTTCCAGTTTTTGAGATGACATAATCCGATTCATCAAAATGGATGATGCAAATCCCAATGTTTGCTAGGCATCCAATTCTCCTTTCGCAATTCGCGACGAACTGCATCCAACCAAGCCAGACGGCGTTCTTCATTTTTTGGAAAACTTAAAAAGTTCATATTTAGTTTTTTTTATTATGTACATAAACTAACGATAGTAAAGATGACATAAAATTTAATTTCCTATTCATTCGAAGTAGTTGCTTGTAATTCACATTTTTCAAAGATATATTGCATAACATCGGCCATGACATTTTGGTATGGGAATATTAAAAATTCAATAACTTACTAATGAAAATAAATATCGCTTTGTTTTGCATCTGTGTGGGTCCTGCACCAATTTACAATGCAACTTGGCATGGTTGCAGCGTCATTTAAATCCGGTAATCATTAATATCGATTTTTTTCTATTGTGATTGTAAACAACTGTTTGGCGCTACGTCAGAAAGTCGACTGATAGACAGTTCGGCACTCATTAATAGCTCCACCCCCGCCGGCACTAAGTCAGTGGGGCAGATTTTGAGCGTCGATTACTCTTCCATACTTATTATATTTCGATGGGTCGTTACCGAGATTAATTTTTCAATCAATTGACATTTGACATATTCATTGTTAAGGGGCAATAGTAAAAAAACAATATTAAAAAAAACTCTCAATACTCTTACTATGGTCTGTCTTATGGGTTCCATGACAGTCTACCATACAACCCACATTATTATTTAACATAATAAGTTGGATTTTCAACTAATATAATTTTATTACCTACAACTCACGTGTGCCAGTTAAATAAGATAGACAAGCCGAGGGGACGAGATTCCCTCTTTAATTTAGCCGCGCTATTAATTCCCTGGACGGCACGGGGAAATTAACTTCAGGGATCTGGAGCCACACACACTTACCAGCAGTTACCTTCCGGCTTCAATTATGTAAAACTTAATCAAAACCTACTGCGTCATAATTAAAAACAAACAATCGGAAATATTGCCGTACGCACAGTTAATTAAAAACGTAAACATGCAACGTGGAACCAATTAATCAGCCGTTTTTTGGCTGATTCTGATCTCATCTGAATGTTCTTCAAATTCTTTTAAAGTAATTATATTTTATCTAAAATAAAATGAGAATTTCTAAAAAAGTTTGTACTTCAAATGACGTTTTTTTAAAACTCATCAGTTTTTCTATCTTGTTACCACGTTTTTCCATAATTTTGATTGAAATATTATGCCCCATATCATATTTAGATCATTAAGAAAATACACGCTCATTAAAACTTTAATTACCAAAATAATACATTACGTTACAAAATACTGAAACAATCGTTAAAATAAATTAATTGAAGGCCAAACATTTTTATAAATGCTCAAATATCCCTTTTCGTTAAGATTTTATTGTGTTCCCATTAAAGCATACCAAAAACAAAGGGATGCTCAGAATTTTATATAATAACGTATTACTTACAAACGTGGCAAATTGAAAGCGACAGCCCGACGGGATATATTTTCTTTTTCACGCTGTTTAAACAATAAACTTTGCTTTTAGTAACGTAACGACTCCAACCCCGTAACTTACGATCCCTAAGGCCTAAGTTATTAGGGCCAATCACGTCCCAGGAGCGAAGACAATAGAAAATTGCGTAAGGAAGAGGCGCAAATTATGGAATAAGCGATAAGATTACCTAAAACGTTTTACTGGGGTGTTATTTTCTCAATAACAACGGACGGTCGGACGAACGAGCGAAATCGCAGCGGCGAGTTTAAGTAGTCCCGTCATCAGAGCGAACAAAACACATTTTGGCGCGCGCATTCTCAATTAGGCAGCCTTATTCGTTCGATCTCAACGACAGAACCATGCTGCCAAATTGAAAATGCACACGCTAACATATGTTTTGTTCGCAATCACGGGACTACATAAACCCGCCGCTTGGACATTCACTCGTTAGTCCGTCCGACCGTCGTTGTTGAGAGAATCACTACCCTGATAAGCTCATCTCTAACCAGCCTAAGTTAAATCACGAACTCGCACAAATGAGGTAGAATTAGGTGCCAACTGACTTTGGGCGAGCTGCTCCGAATCCTGCGATTATAGTTGGTATTTATCCAACTCTGCTTTAACCTTTTCTGCTCCAAAGCCGGCATATCACTTCATCGTGGCGGCTGAGACACGTCGTATTACTTCACTTCTTGGCATTCAAAGGTTAAACCTACGAACGAGCACGCGGGACAGTTTAGGCTTGCCAGTTATTAGCTCGTCGACGAGAACACCGGCGAGTTGTTTAATCTACGCTCTCGGTCGAACGGCCATCTTGCCTTGACATGATTAGGATAATTTCTTAATTAATGACTAAGCAAAATATGCTTTGAGTCAGTGTGGCAATATCGCCGCCAAAATTAAAAGAAAGAAAGGTAAAATACTTTAAGTTAAACAAACGACGGCGACAGAGTAAATAGAACGAAATTACTTGCGGGGCGCGAAAAGGCCGACAATAAATCATTTTAATGTTGTTTAGATTAACGATACTGCTACAAGTTCTATAAGAGTACACGATGCATAAAACAAGTCTTCCATTTTAGCGTAACGCATTTTCAATGTGTCGCATGATGTCATACACCAAAAACTACGAAATGTTAACTTCTACGAACAAACAAAATGTATTTATAAATTTCGATGAGCTAAAAGTTGACGTCAATAAAGAGCAACAACACAGTTCCTACAAGATATTCGGAAATCGAACGTGAGTTGCATTTATAAATAATCTGTGATTTGATTTCCTCCATCTCGAGTGACAGGGCGGTAGGATAGGGTTACCCCTTTATTTCAATTTCCTTTAGCCCATCATGCTTGAATATTGCAACATACACAAAAAAAATGGTTGCTTCTAACAAGATTGTAAAGAATGAATATTGATTTATACAAGCCTAACGATGTTAGACACATAACATCGTCTATTGGCGATTCACAAATAAACTGGCCCTTTAATTTTAGCTTTGGTTGACATAACTAGTATCCTAGCTATTTTATTTTATTTACCTATGTCAACTGAGGCAAAATATCGGAGGCTCTTGTTCTTTTAATGAACCTTGTCAGCCTTATGTCTAGCACTTCTTCAATTGAGGGTATGATAACATCAACATAATGAAATAGGTCTTTAGTTCAAGCAATTAATATCTAAAAATCATTACACGCTGAACGAATTTCAAACAACTCAATTTGTCTCTTATTTTATTTTGTGTGTAAAATTTCCAAAAACAACTATACCTTATAGTAACAAAACAAAAGCAAGTTCTTTAGTGATTCAACTAACATCTTGGTTGATGTATCTTACGTGTTGTTAGGTTTGTATGGAACAACGACGCATATGCACAACAATTACAATCTTGTTAGAAGCGAACAAGGTTTTTTTTTAATGCGTGTTCAGGACAACCAACCAAATTTTTCGGATGTCTCTGTAAACTCTCCGAGTTCCTGGAAGTGTGGGAAGAGGCAACCCTAGGCGCAATCGTGCCCCGTGATCCGTGTGATACGGCGGCTTCGCCAATATTCCCTCAATATATCTTAAAAGACATTTTATATTCCACGACTGACAATGACGACACGTATCGGCCTTTCCCATTACTATTATATTTATTGGTTGGATCCGGTAAACAAAATAGATTATCACATTATTCACACTATAACATACATACATACATTAAATAACGCCTGTTTCCCAGACGGGTAGGCAGAGACCACTTCTTTCCACTTGCTACGATCTTGATAAGTTTCATTCGCTTCTTCCACATTCATACATCGAGTCATGCACGCACGTCGGTTTCGGGTACTCAAGATTCGACCCTTTTCCAGTATTTCTCCGATTTGACTCGAAAAAGTAGGTACGCCTAGGGCGGCCCCTTCCGACCCCTCCACTCACTTTCGATCTGTATATCTCTTTCGTCAATCTTTCTTTCATCCATCCTTTCCAAATGACCGAACATCGAAGCATGCCCTTTTCAATCTTAGTCACTACATCTTCTTTCTTTCTTTTCTCTTCTTACATTATACCTAACACTAATAAAGTAATTAAAAATGCGAAAGTTTGCGAGTGTGTGTGTGAGTTGTTTATACGTAAGTATACGTTTTATGCTGCATAAACGGCCGTATCTTTTTTAAACGGTAACTTACAAGTTTGTTTTTTTCACAGCTTCAAGGGACTGTAGACCTGTATATAGTTTTAATTTCAACTCGAGACCTCCACGAGTTCCCAAAATAAAGGGTCTTGACGGACGGACGGACGGACGGACGGACTGACGGACGGACGGACCACAAAGTGATCCTATAAGGGTTACGTTTTTTCCTTTTAAGCTACGAAACCCTAAAAGCACAAAAGCTAGTTTACATTTTGTAAGCTTTGTAATCATCTAACGTTAATTGCAACCGTTAACAAACGGCTCAATATTTCTTACTAAACTGACCATAAATTAAAAGTAACATATTAAAAACATATGGATCTCAATTTTCCAACAAAACTTTTAAAGTTACCTTCTAAAGAGTCAACGCTATAAAAGCAAATAATGTTCTAACTAAAAATCTAATCTACGAGCTAAAATGGCGTGTGTTAGCCCCGTGGGCAATAGCGAATTTCTATCGAACCTTTTTCTAAGGTTTACTTAATACTCAATTGAGATGGTTGAGTAAACTAATAATGTCTAGAAGTCGAAAAGTATTTGTCGTTGTCAAATTTGGCCGCGCGGTTATTTGCTTCCTCCAACGAATTGGGCATGAAAATGTGGAGGAATTTGTTTGAGTGCCCCGTGCCAACCGAACGTGCTTGTTAACATAAATTAGGCGAAACGAATTGCTAACCGCTTGGCTAGAAATGAAATTTGACGTAATATACGAGTATGAAGTGCTTCACTCGATATATTATTCAAATTTATAAGAATTACATATGTAAAGGGAAATTGAATGTGACTCAAATTGGATTTTCAATTTTGAATTTATTAAATTTTACTGACGAAAATACACTACGGCAATACATTTTATTTATTAAAAACTAGCGTCACGTCCTCGCTTCGGTTCGGATAAAACCAATAAAAAGTATCCTACCTTTCAAATGGTGAAATAGTTTTTCGAATAGGTTACGAGGTTCCGGTCCGGAGATTACCTCTCAGATAAATACAAACTCACAAAATTAGCAGATAGTAGGAGCAAACCTTAGACAGGCTGCGCTGCTCAACTTCTGGGGTGTTATTCTCTCAAAAAACCACGAACGGGCGGAAAAACGAGCGAACTCGCAGCGACGAGTTTTGGTAGTCCCGTCAGAGCGAACAAAACACCTTTTAGCGCGTGCATTTTCAATTAAGCAGCCTTATACGTTCGATCCATCGGCAGAAACCATGCTGCTAAATTGAAAATGCACGCGCTAAGATATGTTTTGTTCGCACTGACGGGACTACTTAAACTCGCCGCTGGGACATTCACTCGTCCGTCCGTCCGACCGTTGTTGTTCAGAGAATCACTACCCTGTACTCAAGGCGGCGGCACGACGCAGAAGGGCCTCTAAGCCTCTATACAACTCGGAAAAACCATATGGCCTGTGACATTTTATCGTGTTGTCAACGTTTAGATAGCTCTTTTTTACTTGACAGTAATGGCAGCCAAGTTAAAAACGATAGGTTTTTACCGGCTATAATAGAAGAGGTCCTGTTGCCGGTCGCTGTACATGTACAATATAAATAAACGCGAAACTTGTTTGAGAGACTTGAGGTATATTGCAGATACAGGATGATTGAAAAACTCGAGACTCGCTGAACAATTTGATGTTAGCCAGCAATTCGACGGGAAAATAATCGCTTTCGAAATGGCGACGGCAGAGGATACGAGCGGACATGCTCGGAGAATACTAAAATAAAAGCCGGTGTCCAAGTAGGACATTTCCTCTTCATTAAATTTGAAAATTCTCTGAAGTTAATGTCTCTGGTTCTGGCGAAACTAAAAAATGATGAGTAAGTAATCATAAGGTTTTTATTCGACAGCTAAGAAATGCCCGTGACTTCGTAAGCATGCCATTCGTTTCCGCAATTTTTCCATTCGGGTTGAATTTTGAAAAATCCTTCCTTAGGGCATCTTTATTACAGGAACATACCTACCTGCAGCGTGTGTGTGTGTGTGTGTGTGTGTGTGTGTGTGTGTGTGTGTGTGTGTGTGTGTGTGTGTGTGTGTGTGTGTGTGTGTGTGTGTGTGTGTCTGAGTGTTGGGATATATAAAAGAAGAAACTGACTGTGTGACTGATTGACGTATATCAACGCAGGCGTCCTCTAGATAATGTTTAAAACCAATAATCTTCAAAACACTGGCACTTTTACTAAGCCTCATTCATTTTACTTTTTTAGAAGCCCTAAGTGCCCCCTACATACATACAACGTATTATCCATTGCCAAACATCACGTTTTTACTTGAGTAATTCATATTCATAAAGATATTTCAGAGGTACAAACGGGCGTGAGCACATAGTTGAATTTAACCTAACCCTTGGTCAGCCATCAGAGATTCCAATGGTTCAGGCTGTACGTTATCTGCTAGTAACAGGACAGCTTTATAAGTATAGATAGATATAGTGATAGGTCAGAATACTAGTCTAATTGATGCGTATGACATCCCACCGGAGGGTAAATGGCTATATCTACGCTTCCCATGAATATTAACGTGCTGCATACATTACGACGCTCTTACGTGCGGAGATATCATGAAAGGGGTAAGAATTGAATATTCCAGGATGGTTAGATAAAAATGGCAATACTGTGAGATAAAGATATAAAGGACGTCATATTGGATTTGACGAAGGTTAACAGCAACGATAAAGGAAACTCTTTTAAAAGTCCACTAACGTTTCAAAGAACCTAGGTATCGATTATCTATTTACTGAAAACTTTTTTCGCTGAAACTGAGTTGTATGATAGAGACCTAGTCATAGTAAAAAGGCAAGCTTATTCCTTTAGAGGTATTTCTAATAATTTCTATCAACTAACCTTAAAGTTAAAGATAAAAAAAATACCTACCTCAGTGATATAAAAACTGGTTAATCATGCCAAGAATAAAGATGTGAAAACAGGACAACAATATCAATATTTTTATTATACATACACAAATCAACCCTGGCCCACCGTAGAACGATATCACAGAAACATAATAAAACCATTTGTTTGACACTTCTTACGACTTGAATGATAACGTCACTGTGACACAGTTCTATGGTGGGTCAGGGCTCCATTGGGCTGATAGTACATTCCGTGGAAGATATATATCCCTTTGTGAAGTGAAATACAATTAAACGTATGTTAGTAGGCAAAGCTGAAAATAACATCATAATTCTGATGATATAATGGGTGGTATAACTGGGGCCCTAGGCCAAATCAGTGGGCCTAATAGGGCTGTGTTTGTCGCGTGACAAAGTGAGGATAAAGCATCCGTCACACTCGTACTTTATACGTGTCAAAAGGTGACGGATATTTTATCCACATTTAGTCACGCGACAAACGCAACCATATTAGGTCCAATGGTACAATAAAAAATAAGGTCATAAAAGAGTGAAGCGAGTTAGATCAAAACTAGTAGTATCCAAATTAAATTTCAAGTTCGAATGGAATTTTATTCATTATAAATTAGGTGCAAATTTATCCATTAATTAATTCAGATTAAGATCAAAATGTATGCAAAGTGACATTTTCATGATTGAGTATATTTCAGGTAGGACGTAGGTACCTACGCATTTAGTGTACGTAAATAGAAATGGACATATTTCTTTCGTCCTTTATCATATTGGACCATTCCACCATGCGGCATGGTTTTAAACCATGCCGCATGGTGGAATGGTTGTGGAATGGTGGTTTTAGACGTTATTCACGTTATTTGGGTCAATTTTAGTCGATATATACATACATTAAATCACGCCTGTTTCCCAGAGGGGTAGGCAGAGACCACTTCTTTCCACTTGCTACGATCTTGACAAATTTCTTTCGCTTCTTCCACATTCATACATCGAGTCATGCACGCACGTCGGTTTCGGGTACTTAAGATTCGGACCTTTTCTAGTATTTCTCCGATTTGATTCTAAAAATTAAGCCTAGGGCGGCCCCTTTCGACCCTTCCACTCACTTTCGATCTGTATATCTCTTTCGTCAATCTTCTTTCATCCATCCTTTCCAAATGACCGAACCATCGAAGCATACCCTTTTCAATCTTAGTCACTACATCTCCTTTTATTCCGCATTTCTCTCTGACTTTTTTAGTCGATGTATTTCAAATTTTAATGGTTTGACGTATAATTGTGAATTGTCGCTTTTTACCACAATTAACAGTAAATCAGATGAGTCTTTAATTAACCTTGATTAGTAAGTAAACCTGCCTAGTGACGTAATACCGACCGATAGCAACAGATAGTCCACTTAGGAACTTCATTAAAATTTAATGACGAAAAGAAACTGCCTACAAAGTTCCTTCCCAAAATGTTAATTACAACGCGAAGCAAATTGACCTAATTAAAAGCGATTTATTTTACGTTATTTATTTCAATTAAGTGTTAGGTACTGGAAATTTACAACGTCGAGGTAGCGTTTTAGAAAGCGGGTAATATAACAAGTTTTATTGACTTTTCATTCATCATTGTTATTTTTTAATTTCCTCCTTAAATAATTAACCCCTGGAGCAGCAAAAACAGGGCGGTTACAAGTATTAGTGTAGCCAGCAATAAGCAACAGGGTTCATAATGAAAGATTTATATACATACTGCCATCTTTGTAGATATATGTACATTATGATCGCAATAAAATATTAAGTATTGAGCATAACTATTAATTTTGAGCGCAATGCTAGACAATATTCTATGTAACTGCGCCCCGTCTCTTTAGACAGTCTGTCATTGATTCATACGTATGGCAACACGCAAACGTAGTTTTAGAGATATTTAATGTAATGAAGCTAATGCGGTAATGTCATTTATAATCATAGTTGAACTTAAGTATCTGACTAAAAGAAAAATAAATCCTACTTTTATCAATGAATGCCGATGCCAATTATCTTAAACGATATGTCTTTCTAAGGTCATTCTGACTTGGCTATACCGAATAAACTGACTAAAGTTCTATATTTACAGCCCATTTCAGACTCATCCGGCTATTAACGAGAAGCGCGACTTTATGGCGCTCCCCTACGACCGTTTACTAAAACAAAACATAATCTATTCGTTAAGCTAAAATCTAGAACGGCCATAACGT
Source organism: Acleris laterana (assembly GCA_963966035.1). Classification (NCBI taxonomy): domain Eukaryota; kingdom Metazoa; phylum Arthropoda; class Insecta; order Lepidoptera; family Tortricidae; genus Acleris; species Acleris laterana. The sequence continues at coordinate 14,639,345 of OZ014444.1, forward strand.
TTGCATATAAAGCTCGTTTAACATTTTATGCCGTAGCGTACGAAGTGGACGCCGTAGAACGTTCCATCACGCTTGCGTTACAGTCGTTCGTTACCCCTAATGAGACTCCCGGACGACTAACTTATTTACTACAGCTAGACTACATTGTGAGTGAAGGCATACACGTCGCTCTAGTGGACCGCGTGCCCGACGTGTTTTGTTTTTAAACTTATTCTGCTGCTAGAAACAAATGAATTCAGTAATTCGTTGGAGACCTGCAGTATTCCCTGTAGACTTTAAGAGTTGAATGTTTGATTAGGATAGAACGATACGAAACTGGGCGAACCCTCTCGAGGCATTGAAGCCATGCACAATTTTGAAATAAATAATATGCTTTTATTTTATCGCCAGCTTATGTCCGCGACTTCTTTCACGTTGACCATCCATGGGAAGTGTTTTTTTTTTAGATGAAATGTAGCCTATGTAATCTACGTATAATAGAGGATTTGAATAGGGGTTGAATCGATAAAAAGTATTTTATATTTAGTCCAAATCCGTCCAGCCGTTTCAGCGTGAGGAAGACGAGAAAAACAAAGTACCTAATGAATGTTATTAGTGTAAATTTTTTTCAAGTACAGACAAAGCGATTTTTGGGATCCTACCGTTTGGCAAAATAAATATTATGTACTTATATAGGATGCTGCTACGTATATGTATCCAGCTTTTCACCTTCGTTTGCCAAAAATATTAAGCTAACACTCATAACTTGGGTTAGGATTATGGTTGTATACCGTGGTTCTAGAATCCATGGAGTCGCTATTTCCTAAGTATCATAACACGTAAGTACTTTCATTTTGGCATGCAGTATTGTCATATTTCAATAAAAACTAAATGCGTTTTAGTCCGGTTTATCCATACAAAATATTTTTTTGTAACACTTTCACAGCCAAGATATCCCCCCTTAGCAAAATTGATGAAACTTGTTTAGCGATTCAACGAATCAATGAATTTTGAAACATGACAATACTGAAAGTGGTTAGGAAATAGCGACTCCATGGATTCTAGAACCACGGCATGCCATCAAAAGTCCTAACCCTACATAACACATGAGCCATTTGTTGTACAAGCGCAATCTCGCGTTCCACGGGCCCCTAAATGATCGATGGTAATGTAGGCAAAGTACACATCATCATCTCGCGCGCTGGCGTTACTTGGCGCAAATGAGGTGGTATCATTTATTAGTAGAATACTGCCTCGAGCCTATGCTTTTAAATCTGGCGGGTAGTAAGGCTCAATTTCATTGCTCGATGCATGCTTGTAGCAATCCAATCCATTGACAAATTGTTTTAACATTATTGAGCAAGGAGCTATTGCAGTGGCGCAATGTATCACGAAAAGCACATGAGTTATCGACCAATGAAACAGCAATTATCCCAGTAAGATTAAACAGGGATGTGATTCTCTTGAGCGTCTCACTTTTCAATTTCAACTCGAGACAGCTCATATTAGCCGGTAAGTTTAAGTAGTCCCGTCAGAGCGTTCAGAACACATTTTGCCGCGTGCATTCTTAATTATATAGCTTTTTGCAACATAGACCAAGACTCACCTCTCACCGCACGCTACAGGTGTAAATTGTGTACAGTTAGTGTGTTAGTATTCGATAGTGCATCTGGTCTAGGTATGTTTGGCTACCACAAATTACAACCCTTGTTATATAAACACATCCTCACTTCAAAGATACCTAGTTTATTTGTAACCTAGATTGTCTAGCACAACTGCAAACAATAAGTTTCAGCGCAGCACAAACTCTGCTCACTGTGTGCGGGCTAAGATAGGTTTTTTTGCTACCCATATTCAGAACGTGAATAGACTAGTTTACTTTAGATTAAAGTTTGGCATATTTGAGGTTACATTTTGTACTCCGTCGACAGCTATCAAACCGGGTCTCTTGAAACGCCGCGACCATAGTGAAATGAAATGATTTATTTAGTAAATTGGGCACAACTGGGCTTTTTACACGTCGGTAATATAGAGTGAATCTGCCAGCGCTTCGTACAAGACCATCATTGCAGAGACGAAGTGCCGCAAGAATCACTAGATGAAGGATGTTTTTAACCTTAAAATACAATTATAATACATACTGCTAATAAATAATAAATGCTCAACGCAGGCAAGCAAGCGCTGCAAGCTGGCTAGGCCACTTAACGAGAAGCCACAATAATAAAAATAGAACCGCGACCCAGCCCTTATTATAATAGCTTTATAGTACCTTTTAATGGATATTAATGCTATCGTAAAATATCGGCTTATCGCAGCGGAAAACCTATAACGATTTTTATGAGCAACTATTGTTGAGTATGATAAATTATTGCGGTAAACTCCCGGTCATAACTCATCGTTTTTCACAACACCAGCGAAGCCTACAAGTAATATCTTTTCCAGCGTGACAAGAGGAATAAGCGGGAGGATGCTAGAATTTAACTACGCCATTTAAACGAAGCAGACTGCCCCGAATATTAATTAGGTTACATTAATCCTTGCTATTACTGTTAAGAGAAACGCAATTCGGGGCACAATTAGCATGATTTATTGTATTTTTCGAACCACTCTGCTTGAAACGGGAAATACATTTAGGGATCCTTATATTATAGTATCGTGAATAGGTTCAAGACAGTTTAATTGGAATGTGAATTGTTCCTATCGTAAACCGCCGAAAATTACATTGTCTGTACCGATCCGCTTGCGGCTGGAATGCTGGGCGGTTATAAACATATTTAGAAGGATAAATACATTGAAATCATAGAGAACATATATACAAAATATACGGGGTGCGAGGTTAGGATAATCTGTAACCTGAAAGAGAAGAGATAGAAAAACCGCCACTGTTATCGAGTATTTATTTTCTAAAAAGGAGACCATGGCTTAATTTTGCGCCGTAAGCGTAAGTTTACACTAACGAGTCTAAAAATGTTTGTGTAATGATAACATTGTAGTGTTCCATTGAAAAGCCGGGAGAAGAACCATGACCTTGCCGTTTGTAAGACACTTCAAGCCAACAAGCGTTGTACATGTTCGTGTATTGTAGCTGAGCGCTCTTACAGATGAGTTCTTTCTATCTCGTTATTGGATCATCTTTCACGGGCTACGAGAGTATAAAATGGTTTACGGAGGTTCCCTTCAGCTCATTTTACAAAAGGTTTTTCCGATAATATAAGCTTTGAATCAATACAAAGCACGGTATAAAGACGCTTCGGTTTATGAAAAAGCTTTCAAGCGGATTTTGTTTTGCGGATTAGATTGTAGTTGGCGCCACATTACAATGAATACCAAAATGCCCAGATAAAAGAAACATACACACGTAAAACTTATAACTTTAAACGTCAGGGGTTAATAACATAGGGTGAGAAAAATTATTATAGCTTAGCCTGAAGCAACCACAATATTTTGTAACGAATATGAAATGTAAAAATAATGAACACGCTTACTGTAATCCGTGTTCACGGCAGTTTAGAAAATTGAATGTAGGAAAATTGAGTAAAGCTCATACGCGCAGGAATAATTTGATAATAACGCCGGAGTTTGTCGTTTTCGGTCTAATGCCAAATAATTAGAAGTGTCACTTCTGTTATTATTTTTTGTTAAGTTTTTTGTTAGGGTTTTTCATGCTTCTCTGTGTTTTACATATTTTAATGGTTATTTTATACTGTCAACACAGACGCCTGTACGTAATTGTTATTAGTATATTCGTATTGGTAAAACTGTCAATCACACCGTACATGTTTGGCCTTTCAAACGAACCGTTCATTTTGGTGAGGTTGCTTTGAAAGAGGGTAGTTCCAGTTGCTCAGTGGAGCGTTAATTTTGGTCAGAACTGAGAGTTTGTATTTAAAATTTCTGTGCAGTAATATATGAGCAATATGTAAAGAGAAACGTAAACAAGTTTAAGTTCTGTGAGTTTCCTTAATAGTGCCATGCTTATCATGAACCATCAAGGGATTTGAAATTAGCCGTTTGACACAAAATGTAAATTAGCTGTGCTATACATTTCCCGACGTGACACGACTGATGACACCCGGCAAACTTAAATATTGTCTCGACCCGCTAAACATTCCTCTATGGTACAAACTTATATTAAGTATACCAAGATTGAAGTTGCATCATGTCTGCTTGAATGAATAGACACTCAATTCAACTCATTTTACTCAAGCACCGAGTAATGCGCATCAATTACGTTCTGATTGATTGTTTCGGTTTTACCACGAGATTGCCAAAGACGCGACCCTTGCGTGATTTATTTTCCTAAAACAACATATTCATCATATTTGAGGATAACAAAACGACATCACGAAAATGACGTAGTTCTATAACGCTCATAAACAACAAAATCTATCCATTTTATCTACTTCCGCTTCAACTCGTTAATTATTAATCATCTCTGAGGTTTCAGAGCACTTACAAATTGGTATAGGAGGAAAACGTCCTGCCCGGGGACCGTACTTAAGCCGCAAGTAAAATCTGTCCAAGGCAAATTATGCAAGGGCCGCGACTAATGATTATGATGAAGCATTTTGAGGCTAAACGTCCTCATTAAATAGCCGGATTACCATATCCAGACACACGAGAAAGTTAGTCTTTGCACCCCCGTCAGACCCCTGTCGGGCGGGCTCAGTTGCCCACCCTGTTATACTTATATACCGAGAAGAGGCTCAGACAATATAACACCTATAATAAAGTTTGTTACGTAACCCTAATTAGAATAAAATGATCTAAGGCGTAGGAGTTAATCATTGGAAAAGATGGAGAGTATTATGATTAAGGCAGCAAAAATAAAAAAAAGACGCTAAAGAATTTATAATTAGTACAATTGTACTCAAACACTCAAGCTTACTCAAATACAAGATCGTAGTTTCATAAACTTCTTGTGCTTGAGGTTATAATTTGGCCGGAACTTAAGTGTTTATTCGTCGTTCTGGGCACGTGTTGCACGTCCAAAGCAAGCTTCAAAAAACCGGGCACGATCAAGTCGGACAGTCGGGCGGACCATGCTCAATATAGGGTTCCGACGCCGTTACTATAAACACAAAAGAACATCTCCAAAAACCACAAGTATAAACTAATTTTCTATTCATGTTTTTATATACAGTAGAACCCGCTTAAGACGATTCTGAGGGGACCTAGCAAAAAAAGTGTCTTAAACGGGAAATCGTATTAAACGTGAAAATAAAACTAGTAATATTTCATGTACACACATTTACATGTAATTTGTTTATTTTAAATGGAAGATACAAAAAATTATGTTTATGTAAAAGTGTATATTAATAACAATTGTTTTACTTAAAGTAATTATTTATTTTAGATTGACGTAACGATTTGGATGCATTTTTCATAACAAGATTTTCAATATAATTTAATTTATGGATCGCTTCTTCGCTATTACCCATAGACGATGCATAGCGTCTTAAATCTGCTACAACTGACAACGCCTGAGCATTTGACAAAATTGGAGGCGTTTCCTCCTGTTCGTGTGCGTCTTCATCATCACTTATGGTTGCGTTTTGGGTGGAACCTGCACTTTCAATAAGATCTTCGACTGAAAGCACTTCGTACGTTGCAACATTATCGTCTATGGATGAATATCCAGGAAAATCCTTGGTATTATGGTTTTAGAAGACGTATTAAGCGGGACGCGAGTCGTATTAACCGTGAAAAAATGTATGAAAACAGGCCTTAAGTTGCAGGGACCGGCAGAAAATGGCGTATTATGCGGGAAATCGTATTAAACGTGATCGTATTAAGCGGGTTCTACTGTAATATCTTTGCTAGATGATTTTCGGTAGGTAAGTAGTATAAACATTTTAGTCTCCTGTGCGTAACTCAAGAACTAATGAAGTATTGTAAAGTAAGTCGTGATAGTTTTCCTTTTAAATTCGTTATACTAAACAATATTATAAATAAATACCTAATTCGAATTCAATGTTATGGTCCTTCAAAGCTAAAAAATAATTTACACATGCCCTCACGTTTTTTGAAAAAGCTATCTAACCCTACACAATGAAATAGACGTCAAACAAAACAACCCTGTTTTACGTCTAAGAGGCATGAATTTTTTTTAAGAGATTATTTTACAACTTTTTCGGCGTCATGAATTATGTACAACTATTCCAAATTACAGTTTTGTAGTACTAAGAGTCTCTGAGTTCAACCGCAGACTGACTGACGGACGAACATGGCGAAACTATAAAAAGATTCCTTGTTGACTACTGAACCCTAAAAAGGAGGAAAAATCACACTTGCGACTCGACGATGTAACGGTGTTGTATTGTGTTCTCTATGACTCACCGCGTAAACGCCAGACACTTCCTTAGTAGGCTAAAAATTTGTACGTTTCGTCTACCGACCGAAGCGTACCAGTCAGAACTTTGTCGTCTTGTTACAAATGCATTGGTTAGTAGGTGTCTACATAAAAAATATATAACTTTTGAAATCGGCACTTTAGTTTTTGAGTTTATTCATTACAAACACACACACAAAACTACAAATCTTTCCTCTTTATAATTAGTGTATTTTGATGGCAATGTGCGGGCCATATAACTAACAGAGCCCACGACCGCTGGAGCAGAAAGGTAGGAGACCGAGGACCGGGACCAGGAGTCTTGGCCAAAAGGCAAGATGGGCGGACGACATAACGAAGTTATTGGGGAATATTGTATGAAGATAGCCGAACATTACGGAGAGTAGCATGGTAAAGAGGAGGCCTAGACTCAGCAGTGGGTGAAGAAGATGATGAACTTTACATTTTATGATACGATCCCGTTTTCAATTCATTATGACGCAACCGTGCAACATAATCCCGTCGTGGATTCCAAACACTCTCTCTAAAATGACTCTGTTGTTTAAAGAGCTTTGTTAAAAACTCAGCCTAGATTTTATTTTAAAACATTTTGTGAATTTCGATTGGACCGTATAAACGGGCGGGAGCAGAACCTGGCAGAGACAATAAAAACATACCGAGGTTTTTCGCAGATAACAATTAAATGTCAGTTTGATGACGGTCCTCGCTTCGGGCGCGTGAATATGACGCTGAACAAAGGCGGTACTCATTGGGAACGCAGGCTTTCAGAGGTTTAATAGCAACCATTCAGCCGCTAACGGTCCCTATCTGGCGCTATCTGAGGTGAACGCTTAGCCAACATGACACGCCAGCTTGATAAAACCTAATGAAAACAATTAGGGGACTGGTATAGTCAACGCCACACTTAAGTGACCAACCTTAATAAAGCCTGTACCGAAAAGTTTTTTTACATACTATATTTATGATATTAATGAAACTATAATGAACAGCAAAGATATTTTATTTTAGTTATATTATGAAAAGTGTCTATTTACAAAAAATATACAAATTTTATATTTTAAGAGTTTTGCGGCTGAACAAACGGATTTTTCTCCTCAAGCCTGCCATTAAGTTTTGCACAGTGGTTTCGGTGACTTTGTTGGCATGTTTTTTCCATTTTTTTTTTAAATCTGCCTCTGATGTTGCTGGTGAACCGTTCTTACGCAATTCTGCTTTGACTAATGCCCAATACCGCTCGATGGGTCGTAGCTGGGGGCAGTTCGGGGGGTTCATATCTTTGGACACACATTGCACGTTATTTGAAGCCAGACACTCTTGTGTGGCACGGGCATAATGTGCAGTAGCCAGATCGGGCCAAAACAGCACATTCCCTTCATGCTGCCTTATAAATGGTAAAATAAAACCTTTTATACATTTCTGGACATAAATATCTGCATTTATGGTACCTTTCACGATAAATGACCCAGTGCGTTTTCCGCAGGAACATATTGCTTGCCATATCAAATATTTTTCTCCAAACTTCTCCATAAAAATATATTTATTTTGATCGTTTATATTAGCCCTTGATTCGGTTGTAAAGAATTGATCACCTGGCAAAGTCGAAAAATCTTTTTTTACATACGTCTCATCGTCCATGAGAACGCATGCTCCGTTCATACTGCAAAGCAGCTTGTACAATTTTCTTGACCTTGTAACGGAACTATTGAATTGTTTTATCGACTGTTTTGGGGCTTTTACTTTTTTATAGGACTTTAAATTTTGACGTACTTTCGCTCTCTGGACCATAGATGTACTAGTTTTCAATTTTTTTGCCACGTCCCGCACCGATAAACTAAAATTTTTCTTATAAGCGGTCACTATTTTCTTTTCTAAAGCTTTACTTGATGGACCTGTCGGGCGTCCACTTCGAGCTTTGTCTTGAATTCTGTATTCATTCAAGTATCGCTTAACTATATTTCGCACCGTTGCACGACTTACTTTCACCATTTTCCCGACCGCCGCAAAAGTTGAATCAGGATTTTCCAGATACGTTCGCAAAACATTTTCTCTCAGAGTTATTTTATCGTCTTGCATTTTTGATTAAAACAATACCCAGCCTAAATTAACAATGTGAATTGATACATCAAAATGACACTTACTGAAAATTATAATCAGAAAAAAAAAACATTTACCAGACAGTATTTTACTAATATGCAAACTTTGTAAAAAAACTTTTCGGTACGGGCCTTATATCGGTGCTATTAGTTCTATTGTGGCGTCGGTACAATGAACGCCACTGCGATGGGTACAAATCAATGTGAACAAGTTATTGATCACTTCTGTCTAATCTAAATTGATCGGAACCCTAGGGACACGATTGATGTCTTTTAATTAAAGCAATCGTAGAGGACACAGAAAATTTACATCAAAACATATAAAGGGGTTTTTCAATGATACGACATTTTCTACACATGATTCTTACGCTCGTAATAGCGAAAGTGTGCTAGAAATATGCTGTCCTTATCCGTCATTATGACATTTGGATTTGAGAGAAAAGGGACAAAGAATACTTTAATTAAAATAGGTATATTGTGCGTTTATGAATTAGGGGCTTTTGTTTTACCGAAGGTTCCGTATAAAAAATATAAAAGCAAACGATTATACCTATTTGCCTGCCTTTGTCTATCATGTAAATTTATATGCCACATAATAAGTTAATTGAGACTTAGCCCAAATATTTCAAATATTATTCAGGGTTTCCTTATCGCGATAAACATATTTCTGACGAATTACTAGCCACATGGTATTTTAAGAATTGATTCAATTCATTCCCCTTAATGCAGATATAAACTATTCCGATAAGATTAACTGATTTCACCAAACAAGGAAAAGAGAACGAATTACTTGTACAAACAAAAACACAAGGTAAAATAATCAGGTTTGTCGATCACTATAATCCCTGGGACGGGAACAAAACAACGGAGCCAAATAATTCCATTACGGAGCAAAATTATCGTATTTCAGGAATGCTTTGACACATATCAACTTTGAGCGGGTAGGAATACCTATAATTTATAGTTGTTTCAATATAAAATTGCACCAAAACAAGTTGAAATTACGTCATTCTCTATTAGTCAATTCGTCGACCTAATGGATAAACAAAAATTGTCAATCCTTAAACTTGGAGGACAATCCAACAAATAAATAAAACCTAGTGGCTTAGAAACTCTTCTGTGTCTTACAGACTGATAATTGCGAGTAGATAACGCGAAGCGTAAACTACTACACATAGAAACGTTTAGAATACATAAAAGTTCCAAAGTGATGTACAGGTGCAATAAGGTTATTTCGAATTTGACACGATTTTCTTATAACGTCAGAGATAGATGGAGCAACGGGAAATTAATTCTATACGCGTATGCGGTGTACGTTGTGAGTATCATCTAATGACAATTACATATATTCCGTGGCTTGAATATATAGTATAGACCTAAACTGCGTCGTTTAGGTACCTATACTCGCGGGAAAAATGTACCCTATGTCCTTATTCGAAGTTCAAGCTAAGCTATCACCATACCAAATTGCTTCAGCGGTGTAGCCGTTAAAATGTAACAAACAGACAGACAGTAACTTATACTTTTATAATATTAGTACTAGCTGTTGCTCGCGACTCCGTCCGCGGAGAAGCAGTTTGACGCAGATAAAAATTATCCCCGTCGGAGTTTCATTTATGTTCATACCCAATTATCCATAGAAATCGGTTCAGGTTTTTATCCGTGAAAGCGTAAATACTTTCACATTTATAATATTACTAGCGACCCGCCCTCGCTTCGCTTCGGTTTATTTGAGTTTTCTATAACACACGTACATAAAACAAAATTTATTATACATAAAAACCTTCCTCTTGAATCACTCTATCTACTAAAAAAAACAGCATCAAAATCCGTTGCGTAGTTTTAAAGATCTAAGCATACATAGGGACAGACAGCGGGAAGCGACTTTGTTTTATACTATGTAGTGATAAGTATTAGTATTTGTATAAATAGTATGGATAGTATAGATGGATGACAACAAGAAACGGTATCAATGCAATGGCTATAGATCACGTATCACCTACGATTATACGGCAAGCATCAATTGGCCGGCGGAAAATGACGCATCGCGCGTTTGACCTGATTCGGTCAGGCCATCCAGGTATAATCCAGCCAGTATCACGTAACCTTTTAGGTTCCGATCCCTCGTCCTTGATCGGCGATGCTCACCCTACCGTGACTCGACACCGCATCCGCCCAGTACCCCGCGACAGAACAAAGTTCGAAAAGCACGTAAAAAAGCGTGGGAAGGTCGACCCTTCTAAAGCTTTTAGTAAAGGTTAAAAGTTTTGTCGTAAATATAATAGACGATTTTGTTTAGGCTGTGGCATTAGAACATTTATGCAAGTATAACAATGTTTACAATTCACTTGTACTGACGGGACAGCGGCTTTGATATTACAAAAATATCAAACCTTAGAATTGTATGCTGGGGGATCATACAAAATGGAAATTGTTCTGCACCTTAAATATTTAAGACCCAATTTGGACAAACAAGATAACTTTTATCCATGTCCTTAGTTTGACATTTAATTTCGGATCACGTCCCAACTTTATTTTTGTCGGAGCCGAATCTCGTCCAGAAACTAGGTCAAAAAGGAAAAAAACCGTTGAACATCAATCAGAATACAGACCGGATAACGAAAAGCTTCCCAAGTTTTCAAAGGATTACTCGAAATGTTCCGGTTTCTTTTCGAATAGAATGCACAAGTGCAGTGCAGTTGCATCAGAAATGTGAGGCACGTGTGGCTATGTCAGCAATGTACAAATTGTATTAACTACATGCAGTAACTTAATTATGTGACAATCAAATTAGCAGAGCTATGTGCCTATTATATTATCATTAAATCAAAATAGATTGACTCTGTCCGACAAGGTTTGATTGAGACGTGACCAACCGAAATCATAACTCAGCCCGTCATCTTAAAAAATATATTGACTATAAAAAGCTACAGAGAGATATTTCTAGACCCCATAAGAAGTACAATAAGACTTTCGACAGATACATATATAATGATATTGATACATAACTAATTTTTGGGCCTCTACATTCTTATGCAAATTCGACTCAATGTCATTAAGTCCTGATACTGAGAGTGCACTCATCAAAAATGTCAGGAACAAAAGAAAACCTTCACTCAAAAACATTAGATCCATCAAAGAGAGATTTTCTCATAAGTAGTTGTTTTTTTTTACTAAAGTTATGATATTAGTTATATCAACCGAAGCTAATAGTAACAACAGCAAGTTCTTAAGTGGTTTAACATCTTAGCTAACGTATCTAACGTCTTGTTAGACTCGTATGGGACCAAGATTGTTATGCACAACAGTCTAGTTATAATAAGCAATATTGCATTATTTGAACTTTGAAGTGTGTAATATAAAATTCACAGACCATTACTGTAACCCCGTAGGTTATTTGTAACTATGATTTTGCTAGCAATGTGACAACTGCTTGATATAATAGTAATTTTAATACGCTTGGCCTGGCATAATGGGCAATGGTTGGCGCAGCTAAGGGCAGTCAGTGGAGTGGCAAAACGTGTGTGCGCCGAGACGAGACGCAATTGAAAGGCGTGCCGAGCGGAGACGAGGGCCCTCGAAGATTGATACGCTGTCTACCAGAGAAGCTTTATGGAAAGGAAAGACTTGAACTCGCGTGAGAGTGGAGTAAAGAAACGTTGGGTGAAGTTACCTTTGTAGGTAAAAAACGACGTCTGAACGAAATGAAAAGTAAGCGGCTAAGAATAGAATCTTTAGAACGCTGATAATAAATTAGTATTTACATTTGCTAGCCTTGTACACGTAGAATTAGTTTCTTTTGTACTCCAACTTATAAAAAAACATTAGCATAATTCCAAGTTCCACGTGGAAGAAAGAATACACAGAAACTTTCTAAAACCAAGAACAAGAACAGTTTTACATAGAATAATGAAAAAGCAATTTAGCGAGGAAACAGGATAGCCAGATTTCTCGGAAATTCGATGTGAATTTGAGAATCATTTTAAAATACGTTTTAGTTAGCCTTTTTTAGTTGGTAAACGAAAAACTAGATCGCGTTCCAATTATAGCCTCTCTTAGTTTGTTCTTCATGCCATAAAAATGCAGTCAGAGCGCAAATTATACTCTTTACTGAACACCAAAAAAAACAAAACACGGAACAGTACTGGGGTGTTATTCTCTCAAAAACAACGGACGGGCGGACAAACGAGCGAAATCGCAGCGGCGAGTTTAGGTAGTCCCGGCAGAGCGAACAAAACACATTTTAGCGCGTGCATTGTCAATTAAGCAGCCCTCTACGCTCGATCCATCGGCAGAAAACATGCTGTTAAATTGAAAATGCATGCGCTAAAATATGTTTTGTTCGCAGAGACGGGACTACTTATACTAGTGTTCCAAAGGACTCGAGCCTTTTAGCTCTTTTTTTTAAGGTTGGCTTCGATTTTAACGCCTAGAGGGCTGAAAGCCTATAAAGCTCTTTAGCCCCCAAGCCTTATTATATTTGGCAGCCTTGACTCTCGGAGCTCGTAACCTTAATAAAAGGCTATATATTTTTAGACTTAAAGTCCTTGTCAAAATATTGAGACTTAAAAATATTTTGGCCTCCAAGCTTCTTTAGGCTCGGAGGCTAAAATATTTTTAAATTTATAAAAATATTTAATTGATATTTATGAGTTTAATTATTTGTTGTATAGCGGCAACAGAAATACACAAATGATTTTTAAGAATATATTACGTGATAAGCACATTCATTTTATTATAATCCAAAATGTTCACGGTATACGATTACGAGTTAAAGATTTTATAAGGCTCAGCTCGGCTCAAGTCACCGGCTACAACCTTATAAAAAGGCTTAAGCCTTTAAAAAAGCTAAAACCCTTCAATAAAGGCTATAGCCTTTTTTAAGACTAAGAATATATAATCTATTAAAGAACACATATAACAGAATGTCTGTTTAATATAAACGCAATGTTCTGCCTATACATTATAAATGCATTGCATTAGTAGCCTTATACGTTCGATCTTATTGACAGAAGTCCTGCTGCCTAATTGAGAATGCACGCACTAAAATGTGTTTTGCGCGCTCTGACGGGACTATTTAAACTTACCGGTGTGGCGCGTTCCCTTGTTCACTCTTTCGTCGGACAGAGCGTAACGCGTTTTTAAGAGAATATCATATCAGGGTTTTTATCTACAAAATAGTTATTGACGGAAAATATCATGTTTAAAAGTATTTTACTAATTCCAAATCAACGACCATCTTCTCTTTTATTTTGACTTCCTATTTAATTTAACCAATTTATTTATTGGTATCGCATGTCACTATGACAGGGTTCCACGGAGGCGCACCAATCAAAGTCCATAGTACGTGCACGAAAGCAGATAAGAGCAACCTCACATGATTGACGCGAGCAGCCACCCGGCCACGTCTCCGGGCCGCAGTAACACGATCCGAAGCAAAAACATTTACCCAACAGTACCCTTACCGTGAGCTACAATTACCGTACTCGCTAGCGAGTCACATGCTCCCTCCCTCGCACTCTATAAGAATACTGTGAGGGACACGGCATTCCACTCGCTAGCGAGTACGGTAATTGTAACTCATGGTAAGGGTACAAGAATTGCAAATGAGAAGCCAGACACGCCAAAGTTAAATTCTTACGTAAAACTCGCGTGATATCATTTAACGGCATATTTACGACTTCAAAGGTTTTACTTTTATGAAAATATATAAAAAGGCGTACGCGATGAAGCGAACCATGCGTGGCTTTATGGACCACTAAATTAATTGGGTTTATTTACTTGTTTATCTCATTCAACCTTACAGGGTTCACGACAGTACGTTAATATTTCACGGCTATGCTGCCGTAACGACCGAAGGTGGTTATAAATGCAATGTAGTGATCGAAACATTCCATGCTTTATAGCCTACCACATTAAGTTTGAAATGCTTATGCTATTACTATGCAGAATGCCCTTCTTTGGTATTACGGCAGTATATTATACAAGTCCTCTTTTGAATATATTTTTTACTAACTGTTGCCAGGACTACGTCCGCGTAGAAAGCGTTCATCGATTTTCCCTCGGGATGTTCAATATACCGGCCGGGATAAAACAACATTGATATGGATTAGTACGAAGTAATATTCGAAATTAGGTTCTGCCCGCGACTTCGTCCGCGTAGATTTCGATTATCGTTATTCCTTCGGGAACTTATAAATTTTCCGGCATAAAAGTTATCCTGTCTTATTCCAGGACCTAATCTATATGTGTGCCAAGTGATATGTATGGCGATCCGTTCAGTGGTTGAAGATAGCTAGATATAAGATAACATAACACAAGTTTAGTACCTACCTACATTACAATGGATTATGGATTAAGGGAAAGCTGTACACAATTCAGAGCTAGCCTGGTTCAAGAGGCGGAGCTGTGTATAATTAGGTAACTAATAAATTATTAATTTTATTTACCTCATGGAGATAAGTTAACCCAAAGCTTGGTAATTATTAATCAAGATTTTGCTTTGAGAAAGTTCGACAAGAACTTGGGGTCGTGTTATTTTACAAATTAATGTTTGCAAATCGTAAGTGAACTCACGACCGCCTGCCACATGTCACATGTCCACACATTTTGACACATGTCCACAGTCGATACTCGCGTCTTTTTTTTTCTTTCTACGGTTTCCGCTGTAGGATGAAATAGTAAACTAGGTGCATTTCTTCAAGGTTAACTGGAAGAGATCCCGTATAGAGATAATTTTGTAAATTCCTCTTATATTTTTGATTATTTTCTAATTGATAACCGGTTAGAAAATAACTAAAGAATCTCCTGAGTTTGACTTATACTTTTAAAAATTTATCCTAAATATACCTACACTTACATAATAGTAAAAACCCCTACAGTAAGATATTTTAAAAATAACTTGATTGTATCCTGCTATGCAATTAATCATGGAGACATCGATTTATGCTCTAATATATTTACTATTATTTAGCTACTTATCCAGGCATTATCAATTAAATACATAAGAGATCTTACACGTACCTTCACGGCTGTAATCTCAAAGTGGGGTAGACAGAGCTACAGAATTACCTACAACTTTAAAAACTAGTTGATAATTCAGTAACCACATTTTGCACAAATAGGAATTCATAGTTATTCAAATATTATCATCGCATACAGCGGACTATGAAGATGATTTGCACTATTCAGCAAACAATAGAATTCGGTATTCGTCAGCGATTACGTGGAGACGTCTGGGACGTGACAGGAATAAGTCGACAGAGTCCCCTTACCCGGTTCGAATACATATGGCAGCTGACCAGCCTAACAACATCCTCAATATCTTCATTCAATATCCGGGGATATTTCTATCAATTTGTTACGCGACATCTGAAATCTATTCTTATTGTTGTATCTTGATCCGACTCAATCAATCCTACCTAAAACATTTCATGTAATAATTAGGATAAGACACATAAGTCAACAATAAAAAATACAAAGGAACAATGTCACACAAATTGACCTAGTCCCAAATTAAGCTCTAGACTTTTACAGAGCGATAGCTTTTAGAAAGGGTTTGTACTTATTTCTAACTCGCTCTCTTATTAAGAACAGACAACCTACCAACTATTTTAGTTCAAACAATAATACTATGCTTGAACAAAGAAATACAATAGCTAAATACATACAAAACATCCAATACTCAGGATCAAATAGGTACTCAAGCTCGCCAACCAAATATTTGCCATTACTCGGAAACTCGGAATCGGAAAAAGTTTCGATGCCTAATCTAACACGAGTCAAATCTGGCTCTACTATTATATTTTTGTATTGACGATTTATTTTATAAATTCTATTCTCGGTAAAAGTTTCTAACTTTTAAAAGATCCTGTTTTGGCCTTGTGATTTGTTTCCGCAAACGAGAAACTTGCGTATAAAATGACACAGTCAGCTTTACTTATTAATAACTTCCAAGTATTTTCTTCCATAGCAACTCTACCCTTTGAACGTCTGAGGTTTTAGTCAACTGATGCAATTAATATCAGCTTGCGGGAAACACGCCGCTGCCACTGACGTTCGATAGGTTATGCATTGTGGCACGTCCCCTAACAAGATTAATACAGGCTCAATGTCGGGAATAAACCGCCAATAATTCTTGAGCAAGGCGGCGGGTAGCGTCGTAACATCTGGCGCTCCTCAATAATCGAATTCCGAACTTACGTTACTCCTCTCTAATTCTCAATTTAATCCCGACAACTCACGAATGACAATTACAAGGGAAAACGATAGGGTATCAGTGGCCCTAGACAACATGCATTGCGAGATCGTTATCGTTATCGTTCTCGAAAATGTATAGGCTTGACGTAAGCTGTCAGACGGTCGCATCGAACACTAATGTCAATTACATACATTTTGACAGTTTTCGAAAATCGTTTACCTTATGCATCTTGTCTAGGGGCTCTGAAATTTCGTGAGTTTTATTGGTTAGAGCGAGCTAATGTTCAGCAACTCGACGACAAAATGTACGACGACGACAAACCTATGTGTTGTTTTTGCGTGAGAGGTTGACGGCATAATCATACCAACAAACCCAGTTCTACCACGAAGCCAAACATAATTCGTGAGTTTCAGAATTTAAATCTTGGGACGTACATTCAAAAACTTTAATCGTTAAGCCAATAAAGAGCCTTGGCATAGCAAGCCGATTAATAATTTTGGCGTAAATCTTTCTCGTGACGTGAAATATCATTATGATAGGGTACTATGGCGGCTCAACTATTCAAGTTGTTGACTGTATCTACATTTAATAACAGACATGTAACGAGGTACCCAAGCAGCGATACCTATCTTATCTTTCCATGTCAATCGTGCGGAATTATCGCTCCCGCATGGCTGATCCTTGCTAAATAAATAGCTATAATGGCGTCAATATTTGAATTTATTTTTGTTCACTAATTCGCTGCGACATTCGGTCCCTTTGGCCAGGTTTCTCCCCAGGCGCAGCTGTTTATAAGAATCTCAAATACCATCGGACAAACGCGTTAAGCACTCTGGGTTAAAGCTAACAATGTCATATATCAAGAAAGTAAATCTTCACGTAGTAATATTATACATTCTGTACCTTCACTGCAAGCTTCCTGTGTCTGGTCAAAACTTTGTTGTTGAGACTAGCAGATTATAGTTTCCACCCACGTAGTTAAGCTAGCAGTGAACTGTTTCCAACAAATGAAAACAGCATGTGTAAGCAGAAAACTGTTCCCTCCGCAGTGCTAGCCGATTATGTGAACCCAAGGCGATTCCGTAAGTTCCCACGGACACTATAAAATGTCACGGGCAAATTTGCCGAAGCGAAAAAGGTTAAAAGGCAAGGTTAAATGTTCAGCTTGGTTCAACAGTCCCTTTGAATTATGTATTAGGGGTTTATAGCTTTTAGATGAGCTGGTGTTACGCGTCTTCCTTCAAGGTAGGGGTGCTGAGTATGTGAATAAGTAGTCAATATTAAATTATTTATTGCTTCCTTAATATGTATACAATACACCTGTTAGGTAACTAATTAAATTAAACAATAATATGAGATCTTTATGGACCCTGGAAGACACAGCACCTAGCTCACTTGAAAGGAGCTTGGTTACAGTACACTACCGCTCATAATTATTACTCGTTACACTGAAAAAAAAGATTTGCTAACAGTAGCAAAATTTTTAGCTGCTTGTAACCTAACTTGAGTGACTACAAAACTAAGGCCTACTAGTAGCTAAAACCGCTTCAGTAAAATAAGTTCACTTGTTATTAAGTAATCTCTTTTATTTGATTGTGATTAAATTAATTTATTAGTAATTAACAAAACTGCTTAATTTTAAGTAGTGGCACAACATTTAATTAGTAATTCAACAGTTTTATTTATTTCCAGCAAATTACTAAGTTATTTCCAGGATATCATTTAGTTACCACAGACAAATTGTTTAATATGAAATAATCAATTAGATTGACTGAAAGTAGCAAAATAGATTTGCTAAATTAGTTGAAATGTTTTGTTGAGAAATTAATTAATAATGCATCTGGTAACATACCCGTTTGATTATTCGTAAATAAATTACTTAGTTTATAGTTTAACTATTTAGTTCAAAATAGATAAACATTTATGTTACCGACTGTAAATTGGATCATCTAATAGTAGATAAGTAGTTAGCGTATAGTTATTTAAACGTTCGGCAGCTGGAAACTGAATTGTTTGATTGTTTCTAACAACGTAATTTGGTTAAAGTTAATTAATAAATAAGGCTTCTGGGAACATACCTGTTTGATTATTCGTAAATTACCTATTTTGTTAATGGTTATTAAACTATTTAATTTAAAATAGATAAACAGTTTGCGTATGGTTATTTGAATGATTTGTAGCTTGTAACCGATTTGTTTGATTGTTCCTAACAACTTAATTTACTTAAAAGTTACTTAACAGTTTATCTATTTTACTACACGGCGCGCCCCAAGGTTACGCCATACGGAGGGTAAATACTGTCAAATATTGTAGACAGGAATTTAATTACACTATCAAGACTTTATTTTTATATTATACTAATACTGTTGAAAAAATTTAGCCCCATTATAACCCCATAGAGTAATTTATTACCTATCTACAATATTTGAAAGTATTTATCCTCCTTATGGCGTAACCGTGGCTGCGGGACACCCAGTATAGCTGCTAGGTAATTTAGGGCTGCAGCATACAGTTCGATGTTAGGCTGTAAATAAAATATGAGTGAAGTATAGTGTATTAAATGTGCTCTGAACTATCTTTTACTAATAAGTAATGCAGATGAATACAAATGACTTAAAACCCATGCAGTAGCCCTTAGTGGATTGATAGCATAAATCCAAAAATAAAACAAAACATTACTTATATCATTCTTTATTAAAAATGCACTGAAAGGAACGTTTATTATTATTAGTAATAAAAGCAAAATGATAATGAACAAAATCAACAGCAAAAAAAAGTGTAATTTAGTAATTAATATCTTTGACCGCTAGATGACCGCGAAGATATTGCATTCACGCTTAATTACTTGGGTCTAATTAATTACTAAATGACACTTTTTTTTTTGCTCTTGTAATTGCATCTTGTTACATACCTATTTGTTTGTGCACCTTAACACGGGACACACTCACTGTATAATATACAGGAATATGAAGATTCTTAAACTACTACTGCTTGCTCTTTATATTAAGTTATCATTATAATAACAATAACTAGTGTTATATCATGTAATGTTACACTGTAAATTTGAACATTATTCCCATCACATAAATAAAAACTAGAAAATCAAGTGATAATAACTTAGTTTAAAAATTATTGTAGCTGAAAAAAACTGTTCAGATCCTCGAGCTTGGCAAGTCCATGTCCTTGGAAAGTCCCTGGGTCCTCAAAGACATTATATGATTGCCCCGTCTCACTTAAATGTGTTGTCCTGCAAATATTAGATATAAAATGATTGTGGTTATAAATAACTTGAAAACTAAACATTTTATAAACCCTACATTGGGGCTATTGGTTATTTGAAATGTTAGCCTGGGTGGTAAAATGGCAGTTTAAGTTATTCTGGCTCCGGTTTTAACTTTCAAGTTATGGAACCTTAATATAAATAAATATATCTGGGGACATCTCAGACAAATTGACCTAGTCCCAAACAAAGCTCTCGGCTTGTATTATGGATAGTAGACAATGATAACCATACTTAGATAGAGAAATAATACTTATTTATATACATAGAAAACACCAAAGATTCGGGAACAAAATACTCTCAATCATCACTTGAATATTTGTCCTGACCGGGAATCGAACCTGGGACTACTTAAAGTAATTATAAGTATAACAGCATTCCTACCACATGGTCAAGCATAAGGCGAATATTACAGCAATTCTTCCTTACCTGGGGAACCGAATCCGTTATTTGTTTTACTTAGTAAGTTTAGTTGAGCAGTCAACTTCGCCCTGTGACTGGTACAAGTTCTTTAATGTCCTCATCGGACAGCATTTGTAGGGTCTCGGTATCAATGGCATGTTCTGGTATAAAATAGAAAAATATTAAAAAAATATTGCATATCTATCTAAAAATAACAAGATAAAGGGGTAGTCTTGCATTGTGCAACGTGCGCCGCCGCGCCCACGTCGGCGTAGCGTAGGCACTGACTTATTTACTAACAAGAGGACAACATTATAATTATAGTGTAAGGTACAAGCGCTTCGACGCGCGCCATTTTTATCATGTCGTGCTCGTTCTGGGGCCAAATAGCAAAATTCGTAATTCGAACTTCGGATCGCACCGTCACTTTCTTGCGTATTATTTACGCATCGAGAGCAAAAGGGATAGCAATAGACGAAGTTAAAGTAGTGCCCGTGTGTGTACCCACATGGCACATTTTACACACAACGCATAGGTACTACCTAGTTACCAAAGAATATGAGGTCTGAGTACGAGTAGGTAAGGTACTTATTGTAAAACTGGACCTGGAAGTCCTGGAAACTCGACCTGCGAATAGCGATAATTTCCTCTTGGCGTAGGTAGTTCGTGCCTACCGGCGGCAAGTAGCATCGTTAAATACTTACAAAATCGCAACATTACAACTAACTTATTATACATATATTATATAGGCAGTAGGTATCTAGGAAGAGTTTCAAACAGGAATCACATAAAACGACACATACCTGTGAATGTTTCTATGTACATTTCTAGTCCCCATGACCGAAGGAGGTAATCTGCCTCCTCCATACCCCGGCGAAATCTTCTGAGGTCTCTTAAATACCTCATAAACACCATACAGCACAGATTGTTTTTTGTGTAGTATTATCTAGGTACCGGTACAGATCACTATTGAAATATTGACACTATTATTTAATTTAATATATAAATTGCGCAATATTGGCTGAGGCACCCAATACTTGTGAATCTTGTGATGGTCCAAATCAAACAGGAACGAACACGTTTCTTTTTCAAACTGCGAAGGGAAAATAGCGGGGTGGGGGCGCGTTTATGTAGCCAGCAACAAACTGGTGGACAAATATATTAAACTATTCATAAAGTGTTTTGTAAAACGTTATGAAAATTTTGTAAGACTCGTTATGTTTTAGGTTTTGTTACTCATTACTCACATATTGTTAAACATTTGCAAACAAAGAAAGCTACACCAACATCGCAACTTAGTAATTCGTTTATAAAGTGTATAACTAATTTAGATAGGTACCTACTAATTTGGTAAAATGCTATTAAACGTATGGTTTAATAACAAACTTGTTTTGTTATTGCTTACTAAAATATAATTTTAACTAATTCTAAAATGTTTTGTAAAACATTAAGAAACTTTAGTAAGACGCGTTAGGTTTTTGTTTAGTTACTCATTACTCTGATATTGTTAAACATTTGCAAATAAAAAAAAGCTACACTAACATCGCATGTTAGTTATTATTTGATAAAGTATATAAAACTAAATTAGATAAGTGATTTGTTTAAATGCTACTTAACGCATGGTTTTAATAACAAACGCATGAGTTTGTCTACCAGTAATAAAATATTGATATTAGTAAATATTAGCTGTAAAAAATAGTAACTATAAAATAACTTTCAAATAACATAACTAGTTAAGTGATGTCTTCCAAAATCAGTTTTGCAATATTAACATTATTTTGGTTCCTAAGTATTAAATTTTGGCTAAACGTCAAGTAGCCTAACAAGTTCAGCTATTTATTTTTTTCAGTGTATTATTTCCATCAAGTTTTATACAAAAACTACTTTCAGAATTATACTGCTAAGGGCGGATTCTACCAAACGAGAATAAGGTCGTATTACACCTACCTAGATTAAACGCCAAATTAGTATAGACGTCGGATTAAGTCTAATTCCCGTTTGGTAAAACCGACAGACAGTCATTAACAAATCGATAAATCTATGTCTAATACGAAATTGTTCAATTTTGTATGAAATAGCAAAGAATGATTTATCAAATCGCCGCAATAAGAAAACTGGAGATTTAAAAAAGGATGCCTCTGGCACATATTTCTGCCTCTATTCATTACCTAAATAAAAATCTAACCAGCATCTAAAACAGTCCATTGGTTCTAAGTGAAAGTAATTCTTGTATGGATTAAATAATGAGCGCTAGTGTATGTACACACACTGTTCATTTTCTGTTAACAGTAAGGATAAGACGATTAAAACCCTCTTACAAACTTTGTTTGCCCAGATAGTAAGTTATGCACGCGATTTCATCTGCGTGAAACTTGCATATTTTTTCCTTGGTAACTTTCAACTCTTACGGGTCCAAAAAGTATCATATACATCCTGAATAACATCATCTAGGTACCTATGTGCCAAAGTACAGACCAGTTTATTATAACGGGCCTTAGTCCTTAGGACCCTAAGAGAGGTGGGTATTGTAGAAAAACCAAAAGAACCTACAGGGTCGAATTGTATCTATGCAAATTATAAGATGAGGGTTTCAAAAATTCAGCCGTCAAGTGTGCAAAATGGGAGTTAAAAGTTTGAAGGGTTCCAAATTTGAATTACGAGTAACGCAAAATTGTTGTAGTAAATATATTATGCCATCATTCCTTTCAGCGAAGCGCTTTTAAAAGTCTTGAGATTGTTACAAACGTAACAAAACACCCAAGTAGTTAAGTTCGAGAGTTCTTAAGCACGTACTTTGCGGGTTGAATAGCGTAGAAAATACCCAAGGCGAGTCAGGGACTCAGAACAGCTTATTTCGAAGAAAGATTTTGAAGGAATAATATATATAAGGTAACACAGAGCGGCTGTTCTTAAGCAGGAAATTGAAAACCCTGAGTACCTAACGCCCATTTAGCTTTTGAGCGCTTAAAATAGAAAAAATACACAAAACAAGCCTGCCTGCTTTTTACACAAAGCCGGCGGGGGCGTAATTTAAAAAGCAAACTACTATAATATTACGAACATTTGTAACTTGAATGGCTATTTCATACCTACCTATACCTATTTAATCTGTAGGTATAAATATATTATTATATCGAAACACCTTTCAACGAACGTATCATTTACTTACGCAGAAGTTTCATTGCATCGAAAAGCATGTCTCGCCGCATGAGTTTTTTTTTTTTGCTTGTCACAAATCTAACCTAACCTAACCTACCTTTATTAATGTTTGAGGCAGCCTGAAACATCATGGTTTCAGCAGAAAATTGCGTTTGATGAAATGAAATTCGATGAAGTGAAATGCGATAAAATGATGGGTGACATCTAGCTAAGTTACGTGCATACTATCTGTAGACGGAAAAGAAGAAGCAATTCGATTAGAAGGTTTCAGCCATCTTAGCTTCTAATACCGACCATAATAGAAATATGCTCCCGTTTCGCACATTCTGTGGACAAAAGGAATGCTTCGTAGCAATTGCGCCTATTTCAGCTCGTAACGTGAACATTGTTACAATAATTGTGCATTTGCATTTTAAATTTCAGTGTTGCAGCGTGAAAATGAACAAGGCGCCTGTTCTACATAATTCTGTAGAACTACGGCAGCGACTAGAATGTTACTTATGAGGCATTGTTTTACGAGTATTTGTATTTAACAAGCACAATACGGCCTAGTGCCCTGGGGCTCTATTCAACTTGGTAAAACCGCGGGAAGGGAGTTTGTTTTATCTACACTAATAATATTATAAAGAGGAAAGATTTGATTGTTTACATACATACATACATACATAAGCTCACGCCTTTATTCCCAGAGTGGGGTAGGCAGAGCTACAGAATTACTACCAACTCTAAAAACTTGTTAATAATTATATATCCACATTTTGCACAATTAGGCTAAGATTACCAGTGACAGGTTGCAAGCCTATCGCCTAACATTGTTTGGTTGTTTGAATTGAATATGCTCCGAAACTACTGGACCGATTTGAAAAAACATTCCACCATTAGAATCTTACATTATCCCTGAAGAACATAGGCTATTTTTTTTATTTTTCTGCGCGGATGGAGTCGCGGGCAACAGCCAATACTATGTAAAGAAGGTAAAGCTAGTTCAATCGAGTTGGTTCTTAGGTTGTATGTACATCGGTTGGGGCGTTTAAGTCAGCTCTGAAAGTATGGATAGCCATTATAATAGGGGGTTTTGGTTGTTTTGCTCAAGTTGAGAGAATGGATAAAGTGAGATTGACGAAACAGATAAATGAGGCAAGGGTAAATGGGAATGTTGGAAGAGGAAAGCGAACGTTCCACGATCAGGGACGTATTAAGAACGGGCCAGGTCAGGAGACTCTAAGCCAACGCACGTGTATGAAGTGTCTTATGAGTGTAGAGGAAACTAGGGGAGTTTGTCAGGATCGTAGCAAGTGGAAGGAAGTGGTCTCTGCCTACCCCTACGAGAAAGAGGCGTGATTGTATGTATTTACGTAAATACTTGTTAAATTCATACAGCAATGATTTTATGTCTTGACTACCTAACGTTTGATATCGATCTTAACTACCTACTCGAGCTAAAAAAAGATCTTTGACAAGCAAATTCGCCCACGTGCGTGGCACCCTCAATGCTCAGCTTTACAATAATTTTGTTTACGTTAGAGTGATCGGGAAAATTCCACAAGCGTGGGCAAGTCCGCATGACATGAAAGAGACTAACAATCGAGTATAGGTTACATTCATAAAAAAGGGTCACAATCATTAGCACAAATAACTTTGTTGAGTATCGTAATATAGCTGCATTTGAATCAATTGCCTTACATTTAGCGCGGTATTGCAGTGTTCGTAGAGTCGAAACATTATTTTAATTGAAGTCTTTAACTGCAATTTAATCTCAGAATAATGTACCTTAGTGACGTAATTGACGCGTATTATAGTTCAGGTAGGGTACAACATAACCTAAAATACTGTACTATACGCTTGTCAAGGTAATGCGTCACATTACCAATCTGCCAATCACTCTGTATAGTACCATGGTACGTAAACAAGCATGACAACGTCAGCCTCTCAACAAGGGGGCATACAACGCCCGTGTTCACAATCCGTATGCTTGTTAGTTTGGCAAGTAAATGTTGTTACTTGCCAAATTAACAAGCAAGAAAGCAAGTTTTTAAAAACCGGCTGTCAGTTTATTGTTAGTGTACAGTTCTGGGATAGATGACAAACCATACATTAAAATTTTGTCAAACAGTTTGTTTTATCAGCACTCAGTCACAAAGATCCAGACATAAACTTACATACCTACACCAGAAAAACATTACCCACTTTCTTGGATAGTCGGGTAAAAGGGGGAATACCTGTTAAGTACTCTTTACGGAATCTCGTTTAGCTAAGGGACTGTAGGTATCTGTTTGAATTCTTTGTTCATTGTAAACCGTGTCGTTTTTGTGTCAATTTTATTTTCTTTCTTTCTTCTTTCTTTCTAACTTAAGCGCTATACACCACATTGAGATCAGACTTACCGATCTATTGAGGTAAGTTACGAAATTACTAGTTTAAATCTATAGGTTCTTAATCGTTGCCAAATAAAGATGATACTACAAATGCGCCTACAGAGACAAATGTGCCGATTGATTCTAGAGATTATAGATTTCGTCTACATGCCATTGGTCGGCTTCAACATCGCAGTTTTACTTATGCCTTTCTTACAAAATACGTGGACTGTACCTATTTAGCCCGATATGACTAAAATACTTTAGAAAACGTTCACTGCTAAATATTATATAAGTAGTATAGTATATAGGTATAGGCCGCCTCCAAAGATCGATCCAGAACTAACATGGCGACACTACCTATAAGTGTTCCTAGTTTACGGAACCTGGCCCCTCTACACCATGGCCATCATGGGCTAGCAAGGGACGGAGTATTGCGTTAGAGTGACATACAACATGTTGCTCGCTTAAGGTAATTAGCTAATGACAATGTTTATGTGATTGATACACATTGATGCAAAAAATGATCGTTTACTTTTGATAATTTGAAGCTATTGTCAATGATACGGTATGGACGGCAAATGAAGAAACATTTGACTGACTGAAAATGACGCGCCGCGCCGGTCAAAGAGAACTAACGACAATTGTTTTCATTATGTTGATTGCACCCTCAAATATGTCGGACGTGCCTGAGCTTTCCCAGTCCAACGAACGACTGAAGCATGCGCGAATGATACGCCTTCAATTGAAGCTTCAATTGCCTGTCATTTGAAACGCTCAATCATGTAAACATTGTCATTCGAAAATGACCGTTTCGAGGACTCTTTACGCTGACCCAACCCACGATAGCTGCCGTGAAGGGGCCCTTTTAAAAAAGCGCATCAAATATCAAAAGGCGGTTTAATAATTTCCATAATTCAATGCATAAGCCTTTCGTAACTACCTAACAAAAACTTGTTTTCTCATTACCAATACACATTTTGTTTACGATACTATTCGAGTACTCCTACGCATGGTGCTTGAGGTCCGCTTTCGATTTTAAACTTAGTTAACACTTTTTCTTTATGAATCTCAAGTTTTATTCATAGTCTCATTGACCCTTCTTTGTAACTAACCTCGAGCACCGAGGGTTCCGTTCCGACCGACTCACGCAGCTCACACTTGGTCAGTTTTAGAGTGTTATTGCGATTTTTCTGTATAGGGTTAGGGTGAATTCCAAACACTAAACACGACTAAACCTACCGCACATCACCTTTCTTTTAATTTCTTTATCACGACAAGTAGACTTTAATGGGAAATAGAGTAGTAATCTACATAGGTAAGTTAAACAGTAAAAGAGCTCAAAAAATCTAAACAGACTCTGTACCTACCTATTTACGTACTGACGTGATTATTACAATTCTTTAAAACAACAAATCATAAGTACCGAGTGACGCCGTAAGTCAAACCATATTTTTTTTAGGATTTAATTAATTACGTCACTTTGGTATACCTACCTTTGGTGGCCTAGAAATCCATTTGTTTGAATGCAATGCATGCAGGTAGGTAATATACAATAATTGTATGATATCAAGAGAAGCTCTAGGTTCCTATAACGAATCTATTCAAATTAGTTGCATGGGTTTTCCGTCGTGCAAGTTTTCCTCATTACGTTCCTACCCAACAACTTATTACAATAGTGACACACAAACAAAATTAAACTGATTTGTCAACGATTATTATTGTATCAAATTGGTCATCGCAAACAACGCGACTTGGTACACATGATGATGACGTCATCGGGATAAGTATCGGAGTCATAAGACTCACACCTACTAACTGATAAGTGATAAGATTATAGTATCAGATAACAGTGCCTTATATTATAAGTATTATAACGCCCAATGTAATAGACTAATAGGAAGTATATAACACTAGTAGGCATTAACCAAGAGATTGTAATTCCATCATAAATGAGTCAAGGTTTAATCCTGAATCCATACTGATATTCTAAATGTGAAAATAACTCTGTACTGTTTGTCCGTCTGTCTGGTTTGTTATGCTTTCATGGCTAAACCGCTAAAGCGATTTCAATGAAATCTGGCATGGAGATGGCTTGAGTCTGAGGGAATGACATACTACTTAGTATTAGTATTGACATACTTTTTATGCAGGAAAATAGAATGGTTTCCGAGGGAATAGCCATAAACAAATTATACACAGAAGGAGCGAGCAACATCTAGTAAAATTATATGACTCAATATGATACGAAAGTGTTTATTTCTTTCTTTCGTTTTCATGGCTGAACTCTTTGACCAGATTGATGTGAAATTTACAGATAAATTGAGGCAGGTGGCGGTAAAGCTGCTTTAGCTATACAAATAATAAGGTATTAGTTATAAATATATAATATACCTATATGAGAAATGGAGAAAAATATTAACAACATGTTACACAAGAGGCTGTAAGCAAATAAGAGGTAGAAAATTTTAAACAATTTATAAGAATAGTGTAACCACCTGACGCTATAAGGGCCCCTTCTGATTTACAAATAAACAACTACGAAGCAGGGGGAGTAACTGGCAAACATTTGTTATTTATTAATGTAAAAATAACTTAATATTATAAAGATTCATTGGAGTTTCATGAGTCACCTTTAATTTGTGCGATAAAAAGTTAAAAAGCAGTTAAGAGCTTTCTATCTGCCTAAATATTGATCTAAGCATACTTTGTCACTATAAGCATTGAAAGTATGGAAAATTGCAGTCGTAATGATGAGTTCTATGGTAATCCAATGCATAGTGAAAATGTTATTATCTCTTAAAATATGTACTTAAGGTTGACTGGTAGAGAATGCTTTAAGAATTAAGTCTGCCTTTTGCACACTATTTTCATTTTGTATGATAAAGTATTTAAATAAATTAAGATTTATGAGATTAGCCGCTTACTCGGAACTTGCATCTGTCATTTACTTATTTGATCTAGTATTAACATTATCTGAGGCAACAAAAACTATTTTATAAGAAATTAATTAACAAACTGGTAATGTTGATAGCCATGAAGGAAAGGAAGCTACATAAGGAAACTAGAGGGAACAACACTGGCTGGGTATTGTTTTATAGATATGGTGACTCATTCAAATTAAATTAACCAACACATTTATCACAACCAATGAGGAAAAATAAGTAATACCTAGTTTAAACTTAGTACAGCGTAAATAAAAATCTGGTTTATAATACTAGGTATATCTGTTAGAATTACCCTATATGACATCCAATTAGACATATTTTGACTGTTGCATTCACCAAACAAATAATATTCAAATACAAAAATACTCTTTATCTAAACCTTTTCATATCAGCAACGGCATGAACGTTTTTATCTAAGAGAAGTCACGGACTTTCGTTTTTCATTCCTTTCATTAAGATACTAAAGTAAATACTTACACAACCATGCCATAGGCGCCTTCGCCGATGTACTGCAAGTTCACATACCGAGGCCCCACTTCGAACACCTGGCCTCGGACGATCTCCGCGTTGGGGTTGGTGCTGGTCGCCCCTGCAGCTTCAGCCATCGCAATGCACTTTCAGTAAGCGGGAACACAAACTGTTTACTTTCAAGTACCTCACACGCACAGTACTGCCCACTTCAGCATCCGTAAATGAGGACTCGCACTAATTAAGTCTCAGTGTTTTAATTTCAACAAACACCTAATTATCAACCAAAACAAACTACCGTATCCGACCTACATTATCCACTATCCAGCCGAACCATACAGCTAACACTTGTCACTCGCTCGCTACCCGCTTATCATTCTGGTTTGCAAGACTTCATGGACACTCCCGCACGTACCGTTACCGTTCCGCAAATGAGAACACGCGTAAGAGCATCTCTTTCACACTTATGCTAATTGTAATTTATCGTTTCCTTTCATCCCCGAGTGATGTCCAACACTACGCGTGCTTCTGGTACCGGTTTTTTATTGTTAAGATAACAAATTTAAAAATAACTTTGATTTTATCACCTGAAAGTAATCCCTTGATTAAATCATACACTTTTTTGTAATTATTGTATGCGTTGAATATTTTATTTCAGTGCTGCCATAGAAATATTTTTAATTGTTTTTATGCCCTGGATCCCAGTAAATTTAGCAAGTCAAACTGACTTTTCTTAGGAGTTTTTAAAGTATTAATCTGTGAAGAAAGAAATAAAATGTATTGAAATTTTGGTACAATTATCTTTAGACGCCTTTATTACCTGAGACCATTTTTTGGACATTCATAATCACAATGTCCACGTAACGTATACATATAGCAAAAAAATATTGTAATAATATAAAATGGTTTCCGCATATTTACTAAAACTAAAAACGCCCTATTTCTGTCTGACGTTTGTTGACATGTACGTGTATCACGAGAATTTATTATTATTTAATTAATGTTGAAATACAATTAAAAAATCTTTTTTGGCATAGAATTTAACTGATTTTGATATTTCCTCAATGTCTTTGCAGTGGATCCATGGAGTGATAAAGTGGCTTATAAATAAGTGACCTCGTCGCATCGAACCGAAGGACTGTCGTGCAATTTGTTTAGGTATGTCGGTTTGGTCGGGCAGTACACATGGCCCAGGCAGTCGGTACGGTCATTGTCCAAAACTGAGTAAGGTATGATGTTTCTCAGCTTGTTTTTTGTACCGCGCTCTAATCGTCTTGTACGGAATGCGCAGTGTTTACTCGTAGGCTCGCACTACTATTACACGGTCTCTCGTGTATTTTTATGCAGTCTGTTGCGTGACTCTCTGTTGTGCAGTTGTTTTAGATACTTGTTCTTTTTTAATTTGCTAGCACTGTGTGGATATTACCAAATAGCATTTTGTTTTTAAGGTTATTGGGGGTTATTTACAAAACAAAGGTTTTAGAAATAACAACCACAGTTAGAGTTGTGTAACCAGTTTGTGCACCGTTTACTTGTAGCATTAATTGTTTGAGCAGGAATTTAAATTTATACATTAATTATAACTTTGCCAGAAATTAATTAGTGTTACAATGTCTCACAGCAACTCTGAGAAATCATAAATAAGGTATGTGTCCAAGTCATTATAATGTAGCACTTATTTAAAAAAACTGAATAATATTGTTTATGTTTTGCAAACAGATGTTCACATTACTTTTTTTAAAACTTTCGATGTATCGAGAACAAATTGGGCTGCTGTTGGTTTTATGTAACAACAATGGTTTTCGCCCCACAAAAAGTTTAAATAAGATGTTATTGCATTTACAACAGATTTAATGTCTTTAATTTTTTTTGCCATTTACTTCATTTTCTTTGGTGCAATATGTAATTGTTGTATCCCATTGACATATTTCAAAATAAGTACCTTTTCAATGCCACCATTACATTACCACTAAGAAACAGTGCGAGAGAGTGCAAAGAGTAAAACTTTCAGTTGGATTTAATTTATTTTTATTTTTTCCTAGTGAGTTTGATGTCAGATTTGCAAAGCCTTTAAATTTGGTTTTGTGGTTCACGGAGACAGCAACAGCATACCTGTTCCTCTCTAATTAAGAGTGAGTTAACTGTTTGTAGAGTTGGGAAAGGGCTTGTCTTACTCCTGTAGAGCTCCTCACTATCCCTTTAATCCTGGTACTTCCAAATGTTTTCAAATTGTCTGATACCAAGTAGTTGCTATTTTAACTGCAGTATATCTTTTTTATTAAAGATCACTGACCATCTATTGTTTTCCACTCACAACTGCTAATATATTTTTTGTTTTTATTCGAAACAAAAGCTAGCTATTAATAAATTAGAAATACTGTATTTTAACTTTTAATAACATGCTGTTTTTATGGTATTTGTGGTTTTTCTGCTTGCTTTAAAAGTTGATAAGAACTGCTTACATTGTTAGATTTTAGTATATGTGTTTCTAAATTGTCTGCACTATACTTGGTTATTAGACATTTCCGCTTTCAGATGACAGAATGTGCAACTCAGGATATTCAAAATATAAGTATAGGTTTTTTGTATCAACTATAACCAAATCTAAAATGGTAGATTATAGAGTTGTCACATTTTGTCATTACGAGGCAAAGTTATTAATCTGCATTAGCATCCACTGCTCTTCTGGTTTGCGTAGGTTAATGGGTTCAAATACACTCTAATCATTACTCATCAACTGTTTACATCTATCAATCAACTGTCTTTATAAGTACTTGCCTAGATCCAGTTTAAGTGTATGTGTTCGTGTTGGAGTAAATTAAAATGTTTGACATTGGTGTTTTCATGGCAGGTAACTTGCAACTGTTGGAAGTTTCAATTGGACCGTTTGATAATTATATTAATGTTTTACATTTAAAGCAATAAAAAAAAACATTTATTTAAAAATAAACTGTTTAGAGTGCTTATTCTTAAAATTTCAGAATTTTGTAATATCAGATTTTGAATATACTTCAATCCCAAAATGTACCATTTTATAGATTCAAGTTCTCTAATTAATTTAATGTTTCCAAGTAGTGTTTTAGGAATACGGGTTTTTAAAAATCCTTAATTTCGTCCAAAATCCAATGCGGTGATGATAGGTGAAATGAATGTCAAGTACAAAAAATTAAATTGTATAAAGAACCAATAAAGAACACCTCGAAAGTAATAAGATATTCCTTTGAAGTTTACGCTTTCGTCAATTACGTAGCTACTTTGCGCTACGCGTCTCGCTTGTTCAGTATCTAGGAGTATCTATCTATCATTGAAGAGAGTAGCCGCTGCCTTGTCCATTTGCATTTGAACAGCCGCAAGTATTCCAAGTACCTACAAAGGTTGTTGCATCATCAATTGCATGATAACAACTGAGCAACCAATTTTTATATCTGTCTGGATTTATATTGACCTAATCACCTACTTACTTATTAAAGGGCATTAGGACTACTTAAGCTTTAGATATTGTGTGAAAGTTAGAATACCTATGATGCCAATTCCCCTTCTCAATAAAAAAACGCATGCGCAATTTAATAGTCAAAGCAAATTTAACCCCCCATGTTGAGAAATAAGGTCACTAATAAATATACGCGGTTCTATGAGAAATTTAACCCCCATGTTGAGAAATAAGGTCACTAATAAATACGCGGTTCTATGAGAAATTGAACCCCCCATGTTGAGAAATAAGGTCACTAATAAATACGTGGTTCTTGGAGAAATTTAACCCCCCATGTTGAGAAATAAGGTCACTAATCAATACACGGTTCTATGAGACATACGCCCTTTTTTCTAAGGAGGGAAGAATACTCGTACACTTTGCCAAGCCATAGCTATTGTACTTTATAAATCTGTGCTGTTGTGCCTCTAATATCACTTAAAACCCATAGCACAAATTAAAACTATTTACCCTTGTAAGGCCCCGCGTTCAAAAAATTGAACATAATACAGTAATTAAAATAAAGATCCACTGTAAAGGAGATAAAGTAGAATTTTCCTTGTTTTTATGACTGACAATTAATGAGAAAATTGACTATGTTTCATCCGTAATGTTTGTGTTTTGTGTGTTTGTTTGTAACGCCAAGTCAGCGAGAAAACGAAAGGCTATATATAGTATATATACAGCCTGTGGCCAAAAAACGTATTAACCACCACATAAAGTAGCAGTTTTTGGGTAAATTGGATCATGTTGCCAATTTGACTTTGAGTTGAGCAGCATCCTTTTGTTTTCAAACTCTTGCCCAGCTATAAACGTTAACTTTCCGGATTAAATACTGAAAAAAGTAGTAAAGACCTCAAAATCTATTTGCGTAGTTATAACTATTAAATACAAAACTCCGATATACCTAATGGCGATTGGCGACCCCTTACAGACCAGATATCTCTTAAATATCTCCAACCGATTTTCAATGAATCCTGCTTAAGAACCATCATACTTAACCTCTCATATGCTGGAGGTCAAAAAATACTAAATTCTAGTCTCTTCTGATTACAATAATAATATATTTCATAAGAACAAGCTTACAAAAAATAGAAAAAGATACCCAAAGAACGAGGATCCGCGTCTAGGCATACAGGAGGTTAAAGTTTTTTTAAACTGCATTGGTAACTACTATGCCATAGACAGCCACATACACACGTTAAAATTATAACACTCCTCTTTTTTTAAGGGGTTAACAGCAACAAGAAAAACGGAATAGGCTATCATGTTCTGTAGGCACATCACACCAGTCGCAGTCTAACCCATATTTGTTATTGGCCTCTATCTCATTCAATCTATAAGGAGCATTGACTGGTTAATAAAACAACGGTTTCAAATTCAATAAGCTTCCAAAGTTATTCCCGATGTGAACTATCGCTAACTGTGGTAAGGTTTATAATCTGCTGTTTGGTCTAGTACCTATTCAACCTAGACGGAACGTGTGTGTATATGTTAATCAAGGTCTGTGACGGTATATTGTTCTTGCAAATTGTGAATGGCACTTGCACACATGTGGTCACAGTATGTATTCTGTGAAACCGTTGAGGAGCGTTCAGCGCCAACGACCGGCTAGTCGCGTCCATTTTGTGTGCAAATCAGAGTCATAGGCATTGAATGTGTTAAGGAATCTTGTTAATAATGTGTATGTTGCAGTTTATTTTTTGATAATAATTCCCGCATCCTCTGATTTGGGCATATGTTTCGCAGATTTTTTAATTAGCCGTAATCTATTTTTTGCTGAGGTTGTTTGGTTTTCATGAGTTTTGAGATTAGGCTGTGGGTAAAACGTGCCGTTTTCTAGATTTATCGAGAATTCTCTTGAATATCCTTCCAAGAGATAGGGTAAAACACCTAATCACAGCCCGTGAACTGCCCTGTTTATTGGCCCCATGAACTTTGACATAAGATAATAGAGACGATAATTCAACATCATCACAATCTCTAGTAAATGGTATTGTAGAGGCTAGTTATTAGGTGTTTTACCCTACCTTGTCGTTAATATTAATGTCAAGTAGATATCATCCGACTCACTAGGCCATGAATATCAAGGTACTCATAGTTACCGAAGCAAAAGGCTGACTTGAGCAGCCTGTTCATCAGAGTATCGTTTTCATTAAATAATTATCTATCATAATATATTCAAGGTTCGAAAATAAGTGTTGTTTCGCTCTACGATTACGTACTTCAATTTAGAACTGCGAAGATGCACACGCAAAACTCATGTCGTAAGTCGTAACGTCATGTAGAAAACAGTGTAAAACTCAGTCGCTGTGGCATACGATACACTACTTCTACCATTATTATCACGTTTACTACCCCATTCCATATAACATAGTAGACATCGTAGGATTGAGCGGGCACCAATCAAGTCTGTTTTTTGGAAGCGTTGACCGTACTCGCAAATAGAGCCATGTGATGTTACATCATTGTTTTGAGTTTCAGACCTTATTGTTTCTAACCAAATTTATAGGGCTTGTAGATCTTGCTAGTAATAGTTATTTATTACGTATGTTTTCTACTCATTACAAAATCTACAAAGTAAGTAGGTAAGTATAATTCGTTTTGTCTGCGTCAAATACTTATATCAGAACATACTGAGATGCACAACATGTACCTAAATAAGCTCGAATCAAGATAACACTTAGACACTTTTTATGTGTGTAGTTTTCTTCTACCTATTCCGATGCTGACATGAAACTTCCTCTAGGCCTGCAAGCGAGCAAACGTACATCAAATCTACTCCCTACACTTCCCTTTCACAATAACAATCAACCGATCCGAAAGATTTCTAAGATAAATAAGAAGCTATTACCAAGGGTCACTCGTACTGGGAGCTTGCGATAGCAACTTAAGCGTAAGAAGCAATAGAGCACCCATTTTTTAACAATGAGGGTTAATGGAATTCAATATAAAGTCACCGCAATCACTATGCAAGTCTACACATGAGAAATGTTTACACCGCACATAGCGCATTCTCAAGTGGTTCCTCATTTTAAGAAGAAGCAAAAGGGTAAAAGTTTTAGGTATAATATATAATGGTGGATCTATTAAAAGTCAATGTCGTGGCACTTCTTTGTCACTGGAAACGATGTAACTAAATCGATACCATTTTCGTGAAAGCTACTAATGCTTGTGAAATTATTTAAAGCGTAATTACTTGTAGTAAGTAGCATTTAGTTTTTCTCTTCAGTGTTGTCATGTTATCAACATGCTCCGAATAGCCAATTGTTTTTGTTCTTTTGCCAAACTGTATTTGTAAAAGTTTCTCATGTGTAGACTCGCGCATCACCAGCTATGAAGGTGACGGGCTTCGCAATAATTTATTACACCGACAAGTTCGTGCGCGACGGTCCCGCGGGGGGGCAGACGTTGGGGGGAATGAGACCGCTGTCAGACGTTCAAACATTAGTATTCTACCACAACGTTAGCATTAAAACGTTACCACAGCGGTGTACATAATTATACCTTTTTAACGATATGATCACGTTACATGTCATCTCTTTACTACACATACAAGTACGTTCACTCGCTCGTGTATTGCGCGGTGGCCTTCAATTTTCACCCATTTCATTTGATACGAGTTCCCAGCGACATGTTTTTGTTTTACTTTGGTTATTGTTATTAAACGTAACGTACCGGCAACAGCGTGAGATTCATAATTATAAAGGTATTTTCTTTCGTTCTGAAGACACATCGCCATAGTTGATTATTTTTAAACAGTAGGTAATAAGAAATATACCGTTATGCGATCGTAATTTGTCGTAACTTTGAAAGAGATCTAAAGTCAATCGTGTGGCGGGCAACGCTAATCCCCCCGCTCCAAACCTACCAACGTCTGTCGCCCGCGCGAGAGAGTCGCGCATGAACTTGTCGGGCTGTGATTGGTGTACCTTTAAATTCAGTTCGCTTGCAGCACAAGTGCGTGATGTCGGGTGAGGCGCCTATTCAGTCCGACGACGGGCTCCACACGCCCGCCTACCTGTCCTGGAGGAAGCTCCAGCTCAGCCGCGCCAAGCTGAAGGCTTCCAGCAAAACGTCCGCTCTGCTCTCTGGATTTGCTATGGTTTGTACAATTAGTTTCCTTATTTGGGGTTGCATAAGTAAAATTACTAAAAAACTATGAATGACAAGGACATCATTTGTTGAGCAGTTGTGTAGCGAATTTCGAGAACTATTGTCTATTACCTAAGCATTTAAAAATGCCTTTGATTGTCATCAACTTATTCACATTCTACTAAGGTGCTAATATTGTGACAGTTTTCCACCTAAGTGTACTTATATTTTGATACGAAGGGCACTTTTATAGGTGCCTGCAATAATTAATTAAACTGTAAGAGCCAATTAAATAGTTTTAGAGAATGATATATGCTACATAACTCTAGTCGATAACTAGCTATAATTTTAGGGTTCCGTATTCAAGTCCGTCTGAAACTCAGAGACTCTTGTTTCCTAATATAAAGCTGTAATACATTTAAGTTATGCCGAAAAATATATAAAGTAAAATCTTTAAAAAAAACTTAAAGTTATTACATAAATAAAAATCATTATGTACGTGTTATCATCAATTTTACCCTATTTTTTTATGAAGTGTGTATGTTTATAAATAAAATTCTTGAAACTGAGTTTGCAGCAAACAATCTTTATTGAGCAAGACAACATTGTCACGATACTTTAAGTAGTTCTTGTTTACGGTTTTCTTAGTTACGGCTTAAACGTGCAAAGTGATAAATATTTGATGTTTTTTACGATTTTAAAATGTTATTTACTTAAACGTGAGTACACGCAGAGAAATCGGTGACAAACAGAAGTACTGAATTAAATAGTTAAATTAGGTTACAACATTTCTAGTTTGAAATACTCGATCCTTGTTATCTCTACAACTAATTATTAATTCCTACTAGTCGTATGTTACATTATACTATTTGATTAATGTAGCTCACAATAAAATATTTTAGAACTAAAACACCAATAATTATTGCATCATAAACAATAATTATGTTAATATGTATATAATGTATTGTATTTAATAAGAAACAGGGATTCGCAGTTACTAAATGATCTAGTTCTGGTTAATGATTTACAATGTAACTGGTTTACTACGAGTGTGTCTGTAATCAAAACAATAATCTTGTTACTACAACTACGTTATAGTTTGCAGTACATATCGTTCTAAGTTTCATGTAATATTCGTTTAGTTTGGTTTACTTTTTATATAGTGTAATAGCTTAACGAGAATATTATAGTAATAACCACTCCGGAAACAGTAAACGGTACAATGTATGTATTACTCCGTGCTATTCTGTTAGCTATTTTAAAATATTGAAAATAATAATGTTACAGTAACAATCGAGGTGGTATTCATAGCAAAATATCTTGTTCTGTTTATTTAAAACAGTGTTTTTGTAAACAAACTCCCGCGCTCTCCTCCGCGGCGGGGGTGGGGCGGGACGCGGGGCGAGGAGACGCGTCGCCGGCGTCGGCCCGGTCGGCCATGCCATTGCCATGTGAGTTTTGGACTTCGCGCTGTACGCAAGCTCTATAATAATTAGTTCATCAAATAATTGTTTTTGTGTAAGTGAGTGCCTACCTATTTCACAATTGTTTGACATGTCTAGTGACGACGATGAAGATATTGCAAAGTTATTGGAGCAGTGGGGTTTACCCCAATATATTAATACTTTTAAAGGTAAGTTGGTACCTACCAATATTTTAGTATAATTCCAATAAGCGATTTGATTGATGTTGTTTATCCCGGCTGTTTTCGGCCACGGCAAGTGTTTTATCTCCGGGTCTGTTGGCGTTTTCTTGTAGGGACTCGCATGTGGCTGATGCAATCTTGTTGGTATTCATAGTTATTATTCAATTTAAATAAGTAAGTGGATAGGTACCTACATGATTACTTTATAAGTTTACAGTAAAAAGTCTTGAAGTTATTTTTAGAATTTCATTATCTACCTATAGAAAGAAACGCGATGAATTGGTTGATAGGTACTTACTTACTTTCACACAGTTATCTCATCACATCATAATCGGTTTGGCAAACAGTTCACCAAATGTGTCAGCTCAGCTTCAAAACAGGCGAAATGGATAACTAGTCAATAGGCTTGTTTTATAAAACCTAGGTTACCAAGCCAAGTATTTGATTACCCCTAGATTAAAAACTATGCTTTTTGCGTTGAAACTTTCTTGTATGAGTGATGTTATATAATTTTTTTATGATTTTCAGAAAATGATATAACTATATTGACACTATCGATGCTAGACAGGAGTCTAGTTAAAGAACTAATCCCTTCAATTGGAGATCGAGCCAAATTTTTAAAAAACTTGGACAATTGGAACAAATTAACTAACCCAGAAGAATGCCTGGAAATACCATCTACCAGCAGCAGCTACAGCCCTGTAAGTATCTCCTATTTTAAATGCTTTTATTGGCTTCACCTGTAACTATGTATGTAAGTAATGTAAATAAATCTTAGAAGTTGAATTTAGCCAAGTTATATTGTCCCATCGATTTGAAAATTTGCAAATGTATGTCATACTGTTAACAATACAAGAATTTGTTTTTATTGAGCTGATCTGATGATGGTACCAGGAGGTAGAGGCTGGAACTCTTCAACAGTTACTTAATAAACTTTTAGAGTTTAGGCTCATTTGGTTTATTTTTACGAGTATACCTATTTAAGTAGTGGGTAATGTTTATCATTCATGGGTAAATTTTATTTTGCAGGCCCCTGTTTTTGTAGATGTGCTTAATCCCAAACACAGACAAATAAAGAGTGTGAGCGAATTTTTAATCCCTCTAAATAGTAATACCTCAACCCCACTAAATGTTTCCGACTGTATACTGCCTTTCACTGTTGAGGATCAGGGTGCCACTAGTGAGGATCAGGGTGCCACTAGTGAGGATCAGGGTGCCACTAGTGAGGATTTGGTTATGACAATCTGTAATGAAGATGTATGCCCGGTAAGATGAATACTTATAAAGTAACTACTTGACCTAAAAATAAAACAAATACAAATGTTAGAACTAAATTAAATATATTCTGTCTTTAAAAAAAACTTTATCATAATTATCATCATAATTACCTACCTTATTATTTTTTTTGTGTATTTTTTAGCCGTTGAAGAATTTACTCTTAAAATCAAATGAAGGACAAGGCCTGCTAAATTTATATTCAGAACAAGGCAAATTATCTAATAACGGGCGAAGGAAAGTGTGCAATATAATAATAAAAGACCTGATGGAATCAGACCCAAATAAAAGAATAGACAGTTCTCTACTACTTACAAAAGCACAAGAAATAACAGAAGTATTCAAAAAGGAAAATATAAGTACATATTTCATTCCATACATTAATGATACTAAACTTAAAATAAAAAGATGTGCAAAGGGCAAATTATATGATTGTCTACAAAATAGGCGCCGCGAACTTAGGGAGGCTAAGGTTATCAAAAAGAAAAATTGCAGCAACATCGACAATAACAGCAACGAGCCACTAGAAGTCGATGAAGAAGGTAAGTTTTAAGTTACCTATCTAGGTTTTTTTAAATAGCTCATAGTGATGCCACTGGTAGGTGGTAGGCAGACAGGTTATCAATCAGCCCATGTAGTATGTAGGTACAGTCAAGGACAAAAATATGTATTCACTTTTTCACCTTATTGCGATGGTATAAGGTAAAAAGGGTATACATATTTTTGTCCTTGACTGTACTCTGGTAATGGGTATAATCTATATTAATAAAAGAAATTTGTGTTAGTTCCTTTGCTTATAACTCGAGAACGGCTGAACCGATTTTGATGAAATTTTGGTTGGTGGTAGCTGGCACCTTGAATTAAATGTACTGTACCTGACTGTCCAAAAAGGGCAGATAGGTAATGTTTTTGTGTTTCTTTTCTGATAAACCGCAGGTAACACCGCGGGGCGCAGCTAGTTTCAAATATTTAAAGATAGCATTTTCGCCCACATCTTTATTTTTATTTTTTTTATCATTTCATGTATCTTTCCAGAAGGTGGTACAGATGAAGATATCCGGTGGCTCCAAAACTGTACGGAACCC
The DNA here is from genome assembly GCA_963966035.1 of Acleris laterana. NCBI lineage: Eukaryota > Metazoa > Arthropoda > Insecta > Lepidoptera > Tortricidae > Acleris > Acleris laterana. Next base: position 14,680,149 of record OZ014444.1, read on the forward strand.
TGGCATTCAGTGGTAGAGAAGTGGCATAAAACGGCCAAAAATAGATTGAAGGAAATTGAAACTTCAGAAATTATGACCATTGATACATACATAAATAAATACCCAGTGTTAAAAACGCCACGTGGACATGAGCTTCTTACTGCAGATTTTCAGTTTTTATACCCATCCTCAGGACATAAATTATTTGAAATATTCCCAAAAATAAAAACAAAAATTTTCAAATTGGCTCTGTCTAAAAGCCAAGTTCCTGAAGTAAAAGACATACTGGAACAGCTTCAGCTTCTAAACAAAGGTAAGAAAAACCTACTGGGTTTTATAATTAGTGTGTTAAATACAAAAATGTAAATGACTTACAATTTGTCTTCTTGTTTCTAATATATAATATAAAGAGGAAAGATTTGATTGTTTGTTTGTTTGTTTGCATTAAATAGCTCCATAACTACTTAACCGATTTGGATTAAATTTGATATGGTTTGGTTGGATGTGGTCCAAAATTGATAGTCTGCTGTCTGAGATCTTGGGAAGGACATAGGTTAGTTTATATCGTTCCAAAAAAATGCGAGCGAAGCCGCAGTCGAATGCTAGTAGGTATTACTTATGTAACGTCTTTAATTTTTATTAGATGATGAAAATTACGAAGAAATCCAGTCAATACTAGCATTTATGCTTTTGCCACTGCTCCTGGGCAACCCCACTCACAGAACAAAAAAACAAGTGTGGCGGCCATCCAAAGCCGAAGTCAAGGATGGCTTTATTACACACGTGCTGAGACCAATGGACGTGCAGGTTGCAATAGCCCAACGGCGTGAGAAATATTTAAAACACAAGTTAACGCTCCAACCGGTAATTGTGATTGTTGGTTCTTCTTACACGGACATACAAAAATACTATGTCGTAGTTAACGATTTATTTTTCGAAACGAATTCAATTTTAAAAACAGTGGATACCTGTTTTAAAATTTTCTACTCTCTGCACTGTCAATATCCGACAGAGAGTGTGTGCGTGTGGAACTTCATACAGCTAGGACTATACCAGTTAAAATCAAAATGGGACAAAACCTATAGCACTGTTAATGCTTTCATAACTGATCTGGACATTGAGCTTTAACTACTTAAAACAATACTTATTTAAAAAAACCACTTATAATGCCTAAATGTTTTGTATGTTCCGTATATTTGTCAACTTTCAAACAATTGTGTACTCACATAACATTATTTCACCAGAAACGGGGCTTACATTTAAATAATTACATTTGTCTGGAAAAAGATTGTAATAGGAAATTTTTTCTCTTTAATTCTTTTAAAAAGCATTTAAAGAGTCATGAAAACGAATCAAATTCCTTAGGTACTCATACCAATGACATGATATCGACAAGTAATTCGTTAAGTACAGTCCCTACAGTGACAAATACAACTACTTCTGATATATATTCTATGGAAACTGATTCTTTAACTAACAGCTCGTGTAGTTTAAATATTGAACCTATGAAAAACATTCAATCAGTTACCAACCCTATAGCTAAGTTTGCTTCATCGTTATATGCCAATTCAGTTATACCGCTTAATGTGGTTCAAGAAATAATGGACAACTTAAGTAACAATATTATTAAACCTTTACTTGATCCTTCTTCAATGCATGATACCTTAAAAGAGGACTGTTACCAAACGACATATAACAGAATTGCATCTTTAAATGAGTCAATTAAAGATTTTGAATCAGAACATAAGAGGCTGGCTTACTTTAAACGTCTTGGTACATATATTGAGCCCCAGGAATATACTGTTGGACAACGACTAGAGACAAAATATGACAGTAATAATCATTGCAATGTTACTACAGTGAAAGCAACAGCAATGCATATTCCTCTAAACTTAGTACTTAAATTTTTTTTTGAAATGGATGGTGTATTGGAGGAAACGATGCAATTTTTTACAAAAAATCTAAATAGTAATGGTAATTTAGTCCAACATATAATAAAAGGGTCTGAATGGCAAAAAAAGCTTGCTTTACATGAAAAGAAAATTGTATTTCCTTTGTGTCTTTTTTTTGATGATTACGAAGTTGGTAACGCTTTAGGCAGTCATTCAGGCATACACAAACTTGGGGCTGTTTATATTAGTGTTATGTGTATTCCTCCCCATAAAATATCACATCTAGGTAATATATTTTTATCACTGTTGTTCCATTCTTCCGATCGACAAAAATTCGGGAATAATGTTATATTTGCCCCAGTTATATCAGATTTAAATAATTTACTAGTAAATGGAATCGAGGTTAATAATTCTGGAAGGAAAACTAAACTTTATTTTGAATTAGCTGTTATTATTGGAGATAACTTAGGTATACATACAATCACAGGATTTGCGGAATCGTTTTCATCCAACTATCCTTGCCGTATATGTAAGATTACTAAAGAAACTATGAGAAAGGCTTATGAATGTGATGAATCATTGCTACGTACAATGCCCCAGTATATGGCAGATGTAGAATTGCAAAATGTTTCTGCTACAGGCATTAAAAATAAATGTGTTTGGCATGAAGTAAAAGGGTTTTCAGTTATAGATCATGTTGGAGTTGACATAATGCATGATCTCTTAGAAGGGGTCTGTAAATACGATATGAGTTTCATTGTTTTAAGTTACATTACCGACCTTAAATATTTTTCTTTACAAACTTTAAATAATAGAATAATTTGTTTTAATTACGGACCTGATAGAAGGAATACACCCCCAATTATAACATTGGATCATTTGAAACGCAATACTCTGAAAATGTCAGCAGCAGAAACACTTTGTTTTGTAAGATACTTTGGATTGCTAGTCGGTGACCTGATACCCGGCCATGATGCAATTTGGAATATTTATATTTGTTTGAGAAAGATAATGGACATTGTCATGTCAACTGTCATTAATAAACCAGATTCAGATTTATTGAAAAGTCTTATTTCCGAACATAACTTCTTATACTTGAAATATAGTAAAAAATCCCTAACTCCTAAATTTCATTATCTTACTCATTATCCAAAGATGTTAATTAAATTCGGTCCCTTAGTAAATATCTGGTCGATGAGGTATGAAGCTAAACATCGCATATCTAAGTTATATGCAAACGTGACTAATAATAGAATTAATATTTGTAAATCACTTAGTATTAAACATCAACTTCAGTTAAATAATAAGTTTATCAGTAGTACCTTCAAGAAAGAGTTTGACTGTGGAAGAAAAAAAAGTGTAAGCGATCTGAGAATTGCTGAAAATATTGCACGTCAATTACAGTTAGAGTTGACAAATATATATAAATGTAATTGGGTCCAAGTTAACGGAATTAAGTACACTGCTAACATGACGTTAACGTTAGATTTTTATGAAGACAAATTGTTACCAAAGTTTGGCTTGATCGAAAATATTTTTATAGTCAATGATAATGTTGTTATTTTTGAGTTTTCTTTGTTTGATACGTTAAGTTTTAATGAACATTTATATTGTTTTCATGTAGAATTATTAAGTGATAAAAATACTAATTTCTTTTCCTTAGGAAACATTGCTAGTTACATGCCAAATAATTTGACACTTAGTGTTGATGGTAAACATTATTATGTTACGCCACGATCTTCAATTTAGATTAAGTATTTAATTGATGTCAATTTCAGAATGATCCCGCTTTGCCCCACCGGCCGCCTGTTTGGTGGGGTATAATCCGCGCAAAATATAAGGTGGTGGAATGTGCCCCACCGGTTTGGCAGGCGGTGGGGCGTAGTGGAATAATTCCAATTTAAGATATAATTCAAGTTTTGACTGTTTTGAGAAAAACCAATACTTCTAATTTACAACTTGTTTATTTCTATGAAAAAAAGTACAAATTATGTTAATCTGATGTTTAAAACATTGTTATCTATAAGTAGTATTGGTGAAAACGCTCATTAGAATACTTCTAAGATGTGTAGAAATGATAAGTATAGATTGATTATTAATGACTGATTATTGTCTAATGATTGTGATGATTATAATATAATAAATGTCATTTTCTATGTACTCAATATTTTTTATTCCAGGAAACCCAAACCGTAGTGTGTGCGATGTCTTAACAAAAATGCTAATAGTCTCAATTTCCATGATTCTAATCTAACACCTGTTGAACTTAGTATTGACTTTATTAACTCTGTGTTCGACTTATTTGTATTATTATGATACTAGATAGTCGGAGACGTTGGATATTGTAATGAAAAAGTCATTTATTTTTTTATTTTTAAAGACTTCACACTTACTGCTGGCTCTATGGACTGCATTTAGATGGAACGCCTGACAATCCAGTGGACTGACAGCACCACAACGGATCCCTTTTAAGCTTTTATTAGTGAAAATACAGTTTTATTTACAAAAAGACAAATCAAATTGTATTTTTGTCTACTAAAAGCCTGAGAGGCCCCGTTAGTACTGTAAGTGCACTAGATTGCGCTTCACCTAAACCAGTAGGTACTGCATACGAAATAGCAGCTATAACAATACATAAGATGCTAGCATTACTATGTGTATTGTACTGGTTACAAGAAACAAAGCTAGCTAATAGTTATCATTACAGTTCACGTCGTTATTTTACACAAATTCATTAGTAGATACAGCAAAGTATTTAGTAAACCCAAAAAAAAAGTGTTTTATGTTTACTAGATAGCATAGTAGTCCTTACAATTCACGTCGTTATTTTACATAAATTCATTAGTAGATACAGCAAAGTATTTAGTAAACCCGAAAAAAAGTGTTTATGTTTACTAGATTGCATAGTAGTCCTTACAATTCACGTCGTTATTTTACACAAATTCGTCAGTAGATACAGCAAAGTATTTAGTAAACCCGAAAAAAAAGTGTTTATGTTTACTAGATTGCATAGTAGTCCTTACAATACACGTCGTTATTTTACATAAATTCATTAGTAGATACAGCAAAGTATTTAGTAAACCCAAAAAAAATGTGTTTATGTTTACTAGATTGCATAGTAGTCCTTACAATCGGTCTAGTAATGTCTACTTGACGTATGGTTACAATTATTTATTTACCTTGTAGTGAGTATTATGTTGTTTGGTCAGTTACACACAACATCTAGTTGTCATTAATAAAAGATTGTTAAATATAATAACAGATTGGTTTTTGTAAAGTCAACTCGCTAGTCTTGCTGTCACGACTGCAAACAGAATTTCTAGTTACAGTAGCGTTTTTTCTCGTATAGGTAGCCAGATATTTCTCTGCGTGTAACCGCGTGCAAATAACCTCATTACTAATTTACCCAAGCGTTAGCACTGTCTTGAGAAGAATGAGAAGAAAAAACATTTGCGTAAGAGTGCTTCTGAACGACGCATAATTTTATCGAACACTATTTTCTGCTGAAACCATTATGTTTTCAAGATATCTTAAACATTAATTACATAGGTTAGGTTAGGTTAGACTTAAGACTAACAAACAAAAATAACTCATGCGGCGAGAAATGGCTTTCGATGAAATGAAATTCTCCATACGATGAATCGTGTTTCGATAAAACAATAGGTAGCCCTTGCTCTTGCATAGAATGTTACAACTAAAAGTACCTACCTAACCTAACCAAACCCAATTTCGAAACAAAAATCCCATTTGAAGAGTTTGGTCATTTAATGGAAACTTTATCAAGACTAACAGCTTACACTTCACATCATGCAAGTGTATCATGACACAGATGCATAATTAGGAACATGACGTCAACTTCAGGTTTTGTTTAGCCATGCACTCGCATGTGTCTCCTTATTTTGATTTCTATGAGCATAAATATATAAATAAAATAATAATAAAAATCAGGGGATAATCTTATACAACACTAGCGACCCCCCCATGGTTTATGTTAGTTTTCTGTAGGACTAGTACATAAACCAGAATTTATTATACATAAAAACCTTCCGTGAAAATTGATCTAATCGATGGTGAAAACCGCATCAAAATTTGTTGCCTAGTTAACGAGGAGTAAGCTGATATACCGACAGACATCCAGACAAACAGGCAGTAGCGGAAAGCGACTTTGGTGTATACTATGTACCTAAAGATAAAGATGACCCAAAAAGACCCAAACTAAGGTCTAGTCTTATATTATGTGTATTTGATAGGTAACGATAATCATAACAGTTTTACATTATTATATCTATTATCAACGGGATATGACCGCAATCATCTTTCGATTTAATGCCACTGGCAGGTGATCACTTGACAGCAGAGGGCCACCAGGCTCGCTCGCCTTCTCTAGCACAAAACTATAAACATTTTGAATAATCTCATTCACAGGTAGCTATGGTAGAGGTGCAACTCAACCCTCCGGAGAACACCAAGGTCCCGACCTCGATGCTCGTCGCGTTCACAGTCTGCACGACCCTGCTGGTCGCTGTACACATGCTCGCTCTCATGATCAGCACATGCATCCTCCCCAACATCGAAGCTGTAGGAAACCTCCACAGCATAGCCCTCGTCCACGAGTCCCCACACGAAAGACTCCACTGGTACATCGAAATAGCGTGGGCCTTCTCCACACTGCTAGGGTTAATCTTGTTCCTAGTAGAAATAGCCATACTGTGCTGGGTTAAGTTCTACGATCTGAGCGAGACTGCAGCGTGGTCCGCTTGCGTAGTCCTTATACCAGTCATGATCGTGTTTCTAGCGTTCGCGATACATTTCTATATGTCGCTGGCGACGCACAAATATGAGGTCACTGTCACAGGTATAAAGGAATTAGAGTTGCTCAAGGAACAAATAGAACTGGGCGACCATGATGGCAGAATGAATAACCTCACACTCCTCGATCAGAGCAGAGTGGTTTAGAGGTGGTACAAATCGGCCCAGTTCCCAATTTTTTCTAAACGTGGGCCGTTTATTTCTTCTTGTTTTCATGATCCGTTTTTGGGATGTTATTTATTACCCTTTTGACTTATTTATACGCTATATTGTTAACGGTAATCACTTAGATAAGTACTTATTGATATTTATAAGATTGTATTGTACTTATTAGGTGCCAACGGATTCGCACTTAAGGTTAAAGCGAATATAACTAATATAAGAAAAGGGTTTGTGAGCATTGGACGTAATGATGCAATAATAGTGAACTGCTCATTTTCTGTGTAACATTAGGGCGCGTTTGCAAAGTGACTGGAAGTTGTAATTATTGAAGTTGCTCCCTGGAGAAATACCGGCTACCTAATAAAAAATAAATTACCTTCTCACCATGATGTAAACGCAGCCTAGTTATTATTATGGCAGTACAGAATTGGCATATTTTGATGTTTTGTTTCAATTCGCAAGTGCAGTATATTTTTTTAGATTGTTTTAGAAGATTCTAGATGTAACAAATGACAATAGTACTTAGAGCCTTAATAATTAATCATTTAATCATATAGTTAAAAGAAATTAATTTTTGTAAGTTCCTAATTAATAAAAAACGGTGCTGTTGCACGACAAACGAATCTCCTGTCATGTTCTCTTAATAATTTAAGTTACGTTTGCTGCTATACAAAACATAATGCAAATTTTAATTACGGTTTTTTAACTGTCGTTTTTTTAGACGAGGAAATAGGCTACAGCTTCAAAAGTTTTTTGATATTTCGATCTTATAGTTACATTGCAAAACAACAACAATATTATTACTCTTTGTTTATAATTAATCGTTATTACAAATATTATATTACTAGAGCAAAGGGTGTCTTTTGGTGACGCCAATTTTCTTCCCGTTAGGAGTAGAATAAAAAAAATATGCTTCCTTAGAGTAGGTAACCTACCCAAGAAATATTCCACATTTTTATGTCTATCTATGGTAAATATGTGTCAGTCAGTCAGTCAATGAACCTATGTGTATTATTTGTATACCTATTAAGAGATAATGTGTTATTTTGCTACGTAACTGTACCTACAAAGCAATATATTTTTAAGATCTCAAACGTGTTATAAATTACAATGCGAACAAAATGTACATAATTTTGAATGTCACGGTTTATTATTTCTTTCCGTTTCGGCTTCAACGTGCAGTGTTCTCACGACACAGCATAATTTATAAACAGCGTTTCTTTTGTTTGTTTGTCCTTTCATGTCCAAACTGGCATTTTGTCATGCGATATATTTCGATTGTCTTTGGTTTAGTATAAAGAAAAACAAACTAATTTAAATCGGGCGAAGTCACGGGCCAAAGCAATAATTCATTTATTGTAGATGTTCACAAAATAGCAATAATAGTTATATGTATACCTATGTGTAAAAGTGCGATTGCCCACGTAACTGTCGGAATAACGCTGATAACTTTACGTTCAATGCACATTCCATAATCATTTGTAGCTCAATGTCAAACAAGGCAAACGTACGCACGCGTGCGTATAAATTCGCTTCGTATCAACATGTAAGTTTAGATACTCCTACAGTGGTTCACGCACGAAATGTCAACAGTGACTCACGCCTAGGACAAATGATCCACGTGGGGTCACGTGTGTAGCGTGTGCGTGTGAAGCGTGCGGCGCAGTGGAACTCCGGCTAAATAGTTATCGGCATGTGTGATAGCGATAGCTAGTCGAATGGTCGTGACAACAGGATCGTTTTTGAAAAGGTGTTCTCGTAAAAAATTGCATAATAGAGGTTTGTCTCGCTCGAAGGCATAGTTTTTTTGTTTATTATTTACTGAGAAAAAAGAATTGATTTGCTACGCCCATTTTGAACTAGTGGTGGGAATGACGTCTTTTGTTACCGTGATTTGTTTTTTGAAGTCTATCACTAACTGTGACGTTGAATTGATAGGAAGGACCATGTGGCGTGTAAGCTCTTTAGACATTAGCAGTTTGTTTATTTATTTAGTAAACAATAAACAAAAAAAGTAGGTTTTTAGACAAACATTTATACTTAAGTATGTTTTTGTTTCATAACACCTTTTAAAAAAGTTCCCGTTGTCACTCATTAATAAGTTGGAAGTACTGTAGATATCGAGGGAGTTACTGATTATGGAAGGCAATAATATATTAATTGTAAAAGTTACTTAATACAATAATTAATATCGCCCCATAAAGGGGATCGTAATTAAGTCCTCTGTGATAAAATAGACATTGTATTGAATCTGTCAATGTACCGGACGGAGTTTAATTGTTGAGTCATCATAGAAATTTGTCATTGGTCTAGGCACCAGTATGTTTTTTTAATTAGGCTGGTTTAGCCTGCTGCTATTGATAACCTCGGCTTTCTCGACTCATCCCTCTACAGAGCGCACTCCTGCAAAGCCCTCACACGTCCATACCCCTATTTCACGACGCTGATAAGCAAGGGGTCGAAGTTATGGTCATCCCGCTGTCTCCTTTTAGGACTACCCCTGGGCTCTATTCTACTCTGTAAAACCATATTGCTTCTGATATGTTATCGTATTGTTTTCAAGTCGACCGCTATTATACTGTCAAGTAAATAAGCTATAACTTTGACAATACGATAACATGTCACATGTGTCAGTAATATGGTTTTTTCGAGTAAAATACGAGTAGAGAGAGCCCCGGGTAAGCTGTCTTTTAAGTGGTTGTCATGCCAAATCTTTACGGCAAGGTTCTATGGTGGGTCAACATTAAACTTTGAGACTGTAGGTACTTTAGCGTAAGGGTTTTGTCCATTATCTAGTGATACCCATTTTGTACGAATTTATGCAAGGAATGTTAAACGTTTCATTTAATCTCCCACTCTAACAGCCTTATAATAAATTTATAGTAACCGTGGTAGTTCACGTTAAGTCATGTTTTGTCCTCATCTGTCATTATGACATTTGAATTCGAAAGTTAAAGACAAAGCATGGCTTAGCACCACGGTTACTCCACGTTTATTAATAAGGGCGTAAAGAGTGTTATTTAACCAGCGAACTTCATCTTTGGCCTCATAGTCGGATATTAACGGTTTAAGGTAAAGTTTACACGATGTCAATTTTTAGGCGCCAAAATCTCGTCGTCAATAAATAGACGCATGCTCTATTCCGCACTAGCGCTGGCGCGTCGCGAAAAATGTTGCGGATACTGTTTATAACTTTATACGGTGTTTTATTGCTGGCGGCGAGATTTTGGCGCCTCAAAATTGTCATCGTGTAAACTTGTCATTACTGACGTACTCAGAGACATAGGTGTACAGTCACGAGATTTAATTTGGTACCTACCTAAGGTCTAAACTCAATCTGACATTATTTAACAATAAGGTTGAGTTTCTTAAAAGTTACAGATAACTTGACATCTCTAATGACATTGACGACTTCAAGCATATTTTTCTTGAAATGGGTCCCAAATTAACGCTCGTGACCGTACTATAACTTTTAATTTTTTATATTCTTTGGCTACGAATATGCCTTTTTACAAATCTCAAAAAGAACTTATTATACCTTCCTATATACCTACAATTAGTCAACAAGGGTAACGCCGCAATATGTTAGATACGTACCTAAAGAGATATCACCATATCATTCCAGCGTATTGCTGCGTGCCTCTTGTTAGTGACTAATTCAGGAAGGTGTAATAAGCTCTTAAATAAAGGGTTAACTCGTTCCTTTTTCGAACTTGTGTATGGAAAATAGACACTGAGGAATGACTTAACCCTCACTAACTGACTCTGAGTACGGCCGACAGTCACGAAGTTGCGCAAAAATGGCGGCTCAACGGTACGGTGCGTAATTAAGTTCGTATGATGTATCGTTGACGTCTAGTTGTAAAAAAAAATGCAGCAGTTTCCGGAAACTTTGTACTATCACTATGAGCCTTAAGGTTGGCGCAGACATAACCGCTCGGCACTAGATCAGGTCAAAGTGAGCTTTGACTTGTGTTAGTACGGTACATTTTGCAGTGGATGACGCGAGGCCCGCATTCGGATATTAGTTCACTTTAACTTTAAAAATGGTTCGTGCTAACACAAATCAAGGCTCACTTTGCAATGTCTCACTTTGAGCCGATCCGGTGCCGAGAGGTTATGTCTGCGCCACCCTTTATGGTGATATCAGAGTCAATTGCTGATCAGTCCTTTATAAAAATAAATAAAACGTCCGAATTATATATAAATCCATGCATTTGTAAAACCCGAGTCATATGTACAATTTAATGATCTGTAATGTTATGGGTGTTTGCAATTAAATCACATTTGGTCTATACAGATTTGTAGATTTTTGTCGATGTCTCCTACTTTCATTTGCAGCCACAGCTCGCTCTCCTCAAGGACTTTTCTGGAGTATGCTAGTCCATCCTGTAATCATTACGAAGGTATAATCGCTATAAAATATATACCACTGGTTAGAAGCTGTTGACGCTCCGTCCGCGTTTAGCGCTATTTACTTATTGAAACTGTCCAATTTTCTGGGATAAAAAGTACCTATCCAATATTCTTACCTGAGACTCGTGCTATCTCTACACCAAATTTCATCGAAATCTGTTCAGCTGTGAAAGCATAACAAATATAAGGGATAGGTGAACCTACGAGGTGATCAAAATATCCAAACGCGCTTTTAAGCCATTGAAAATAGAGTCGTGTTAAATAATTTTGAGCACAGTATATGTTTGATGCCGACTGAACAAGACTTAGGTTTTGAATCTACCAAGAGGCTACTCTTGCAGTTGAACAAACACACGTGTGACTGCAAGCTAGACTACAGTCCGACAAGTCTCTTCGTAAAGTTTCCGCGGGTTGACTGGACGACTAGGCAGTAACGGAGGCTGATTGTGTAGCAGAGAAGGAAAGAGCGCAAATACCCGACTATACTTCGTCTGTTTTGTAGTATACATTCGAACTCATAAGTACCTATGTAGGTACTAGGTAGCTGTACATTTTACCACCTTGTAGTAATATACATAATGAAGGTTCTACAAGATGATCCTGAAATATTTACAGTTCCGGAAAAAGGACGTGCGAAATGATAATGCTTGTGAAGTGATTGGATACTGTCATAGTATTTATACTATGATACTGTTTACCCTACCTTATAGGTCCCTACTAGCGGTATCATAATTGGTTTGCATCTCAATTCAGGGGTCCTAGTGAAAAAGTTTTCGGAAGATCCAGTGAAAAACGGTTTAAGTCTAGTATACTCCGTTCACGGGGCTATTCCCAGTTGTCCACACTGTGAACCACTGGGAAAAAATTATTCCCAGTTGTCCACAACCTCGAAATTATGTGAACATTTCACACTCTTTAATTTGACTCAACTGTGTTAGTTTTTATTAATGTAACTTTAGTAGGTAGATATTAAACTAACACAGTTGAGTCAAATTAAAGAGTGTGAAATGTCTACATAATTTCGAGGGTATGGACAACTGGGAATAGCCCCGTTCATGTAGGTATATACCCTTTTTTATTAAGAGTTAAGTCGACTTCTACCCTTTTTCAATTATACTTACAGGCCGGATGGGATACGGCGTGGGCAGGTCACAGAACTGTCGTATAATAATGTCGGACATCTTGGATCTGACGCACAAGTCGTTAATCCAGCAGCCTTCTTGAAGCTGCCCCGTGTGCATGTGGTAGAACCTCCCGATGCCGCTTTTGATATTATTTTCCCAGTGACCCTCGTATCGGTTGCCATTTTCTATTCATTATAATAAATAAATATCAGAGAAAAATCACATACAAATTGCCTATAGTCCCAAACTAAGCTCTAAGTTCTTACTGTGGGTAGATACGTACAGTCCAGGGTAAAAATAAATACTTACCTATCCTTTACTTAATAAATACTTACATACACATTATTAGCTTACTGGGTTGACATCAAGCTCTGTCCAAAGCTACACACGACCACCTGTTATACAGGGTGAAATCTAAGTCGTGATTCCAATGATCACCTCTGTGTTCTACCCACGAGGATGAACAACTTTCACTATGGGACCAACTCTGAAATATCGAAAAAAAAATCAGCTAAGTACTTCATACATTTTGGTCGAGTGCGTATTGAACTTTTCTATGAAACAACAGATTTTTTTTTCGATATTTCAGAGTTGGTCCCATAGTGAAAGTTGTTCATACTCGTGGGTAGAACACAGAGGTGATCATTGGAATCACGACTTAGATTTCACCCTGTATAACCTAAGTTACAGCTCCCGTCACGTAAAAAGGCCGCTGGGGATGTCTACGCAGTAGAGCGTAATATTTATCGACGAAATTGGTGGCATATGAACGGGGCGGGACAGGGAACACTCCGCAGGTAGCTTATGCGCGCACGCTATTGGTTGGCGACTGTAGTCAGCAGCTGAAGTAGCTACGCAACCGAAGAGGTCAAAATGATCTACACTCGACTCCATTGTCAAGAGAATAAGTGGTGTCTAGATCATTTTGAGCATGTTATTCTGTTTTTTTTTTTTTTATGGCATTGAGTAGACAAACGAGCACACAGGCCACCTGATGGTAAGTGGAAACTGTGACCCATAAACATTCGCAATCACAAGACTGCAATGCAATCCTAAGACTGCAAATGCTTAACTACTTTTGATGCTAATACTGTACCCTGCGCAAACACAGCCCCTCCATTGTCACTCAGCGGCCTTTCTACGTGATGGGATCCGTAGTAGGTGTGTTTTGATAATGCACCTTGTACAAACATGCCCAAGCCTTGCTTCAAACCCTTCACCCAGTATCCCACGTAGAGCGTCCCGTTGGCATACCACATCTTCCCAAACCCGTCCCTATGTCCTCGGCGCCAGTACCCAAAGTATACATCTCCGTTCTCGTAGTACCACCAGCCGGCACCTTCGGGCTTGCCTCGCACCCACCAGCCTCGGTAGTCGAGGTAAGTCGTGCCGTCGTGCAAACGGTGGCTGAGTGTGCCAAAACCGTGCCTAAAATATAGTTGCTTTAATTTTATGTCGGATAAAGTAAAAGCCGGTCGAGAAAGTGCGAGTCCAAGAATTACAATAGGTAACTACCAAATTTAACGCGTGTACGTACTTATGTTTTAAAGTTTTAAAGACAATAAAAATACGTCTAATAAAAAGGTTTCTTGTATGGAGACCCCGTTTTTATTTCACTTTCCTTTTTAATACTTAGTCTTTATTTAAAAAAAAACAATCTATTACGGTTCAAAAGATACAGCTCTTGGAAGTTAGGGCGGCCGGACGGACGGACAGCATTGACATACTTACCGATACCCATTATACCAGTCCCCTTCGTATAGTTTACCGGTGATAGTTTGAAACAATCCTTTTCCTAAAACAAATTGAAAATATTTAAGTACCTACCTGATTAGTGCTCGTTTTCAATATTCGAAATTCTAGTTAAAACTTTTATGAGAATTATTGGCAAGATATATGGTCTCCTTTACTTTAATAGGTAGGTTAGATACAGATGTGATGAATAATCCTTTCCCATCGTTTTTCGTCGGATAACATCGTATTTATCTTACTTTTTCAGTTGGCTTATTGATGGGTACTGAAGCTTATTGAGAAAGCTAGATAAATACGAACTAGGTAATCCGACCAAAAATGATGGCAAAGGATTACTTATTCACTACATCTGTACTCGTACTTAATCCTTTAGAAAATTTAAGTATGTATGAGAGGACCACTACCTACTTCATTTCTATAAATACCAAACCAGTACACAGCTTGATGTTTTAACTACAGGGTTAGTTAGGTGGATATGTTTGTGATTGAAGTTTAATATCTAAATATATAAAACCAGGCAAGAGCATGTCGGACCATGCTCAGTATAGGGTTCCGAAGCCATTACTACAAACAAATTAAACACCGCAAATGAGTTTTCGGTAGGTAAAAACATTTAAACTGTGAGTAACTCAAGAACCAATGAAGTCTACTTTGCCGTGATAGTTTTCCTATTAAATTCATTATAAGTATGCGCTTTTATTTGAGATCTTTTTCAGATTTTTATTTTAGGGAAGCAAGAAAAGTTAGCGGGGCCCCTAGATTGCCTACGGGCCCTGACCTAGTTATAATCCGGCCCTGTGGAGTAAGTACTAGGCATTACAATACGTAATCCAAATAATTTAACTGTCGACGCGTGCCACGTGGCCTAGTGCGAAGCTAGCGGTCCTTGGTTCGAATCCCCGAATGGGCAGATATTTGTGTGATGAGCGTGAATTTTTGTACCTGAATTATGGATGTTTTCTTAGAACATATTTCTCTATATAAGTATTTATTATCGTTATCTACTTAGTACCCATAAGCCTAGAGCTAAGTCTAGGATTTGGTCAATTGGTGTGACATTGTCCTCTGATATTTATTTATTATTATTTAGAAGTATTTTCATCATTCTTTAAGAATATATAATATAAGTATCTTTAACCTCAATAAAATCACCTTGCTTGCGGTCTGTGTCCCATTCTCCTTTATATCTATCGAACCTTGAGGTAAATATTGAATAGTGTAGATTATTTTTGATTGCCTTTTTCTCGGCTGTTTTGGCGAGTGGGATAACAGTTGAAGGCTTTCTGTAAAACGGCATTTTAACTAATAACTAAAGTAGATAAATTATAGAGATAGATAGATCTTTCTTTTGTGGCATTAGATCAATTATAATCTATATATTTACATTAAAATGTAACATTGACTCAAATGACAGTTAAATTGTCAACAAAGACAAAAATGTCCTGGTTTATAATGTAATGACGCAATTTGTTGCCATACATTGCCAAATTTCAAGTAGTTTGGTCGTTTATAAGTAGGTACTTATTATTAACTATGGTATGGCAAGCTTTTGAAAAAAATATGGCGGCGTTCGAAAAACCAACTTTGGGAAATTGCATTTTTGCCGGCACCTGATTTCAAGGTAATAGGGGCAAAAATTCAACAATTACTAGGTGCCAATAGATGGTAAGTAAGTAGTCTTTATTGCACGAAAATAAATCGTTTGTAATATACATACGCTCGAGAAGCATAACCCTCCTTCGGGCAGTCGGGTAAAACACTTGTATGATGGTGTTTTGGACGCTAAGGGGATATCCCAGAAGTTCCATATTTTCTAGTTCCATATGGATCTACCGGGATATTCATTTTGAAGGAAATGTCCCAGATGTACCATATGGAACTACTGGTACATATTCATATTAAATGTCTACCTCTGCTAAATATGACCTTGGTATATATGTATATTTTATTTTTTATTTTACATAATTGGCCACTTCTTCTCATTGATTACCTACATTAGTCTTTGACCTACTACATACTTCAGTTAACATTGTGAAGTATATGACACTTCAGATAGACATATCCTATAATCTGTGCTTCAGATTGTACGTTGTTACTTATAGGTACAAGTGATCGTGTCCCTCGGTAAAAAATGTGTTTTACAATAGTAAGTAAAACGTGTTACAACATCTCGGGCACGAATATTGTTATCACTCAAATTTTAGTAAAACAAAAACCCATAATATGTGCAGTGCCAGCCGTTTTCAATGATTTTGCAACACTGATAACGGGGTATGCTCCGAAGATACTAAACTGATTTAAAACTAAAATAAAAACAAAACCAGGTGTAAAGCCTAGTATGTAGTTCCATATGGAACTATTGGGATCATTTATTTGACATATACTTATGCACCGATTGTTCCATATAGAACTAGAATTATGGAACTTCTGGGATATCCCCGACGCTAATAATTGGATGATTTACCATGGATTTACCCTATACTATAACCACCTTGTAAGGCGTAATATTTCTTAGTTGACTGACGATTAAATTAGAAAATCGACTTTATTGCAATCATAATAGGTGCATATTCTATTGGCAAATTTCATTCTATAATGAGCCTTAGAAGATTTTAACCCTTTGTATGTCGAATGTGAAAAATATACCAATCTAAGCTCTAATCACTTCGGATTGATATAGTTCAAAAAAGTTGTGTTTACTAATTAACTAAAGAATTTCCTTGGAATCATACGCAATGTTTTTGTAGTGTAAGTAAAAACACAATTTATGGGATACGTAACAAACTTTAATAACAATTACCCTTTGAGTAGTCAGCTTAACGGGAAAAGGTGGGCACTTTTTTCCGTAACTCGAATGTGAATTGTTATTAAACTATATGATATACCCTATAAGTTGTGTTTTCATTTGTAGTACAAAAACATTTCGTCCAATTTCAAGAAAATACTTTAGTTTATTAGAAAACACAATAAAAGTAATGAGGGCGCTACTGTACATCCGGAGTACGCTAGGCTAGGATAAATAAAACAACTATAAACTTAGCTATACATTTAATACAAATCTACGTTCAAGCGTTTCCATGTGCTATCTTTAGGCCACGACTCAAGTCCACGAGGTGCTGGTAATCCTCTCTAAAGCCCTGCAGTGCGAGTTCTTGCTGGCTCTTCATAGCGGAGTTGCTGACAATGTACTTCTGTATGCACTCGATGCAACTGTTGTCCAACTGGATGTCTTCCTCGGAGAGGCGCTCTTGTTTGGTTAGTTGCACTGGTGTCGGCAGGATCTGTAAAGAAGTATAGTGATAACTTCGAACTTGGATTTTTCGGCATGGCTTGGACCCTTTGTTCTACGCCTGCCTAAAACGTATTATGCCTATTTCGCGTTTTGCCTACACTTAACCCGAGCGAGAGAGAGGTAGTTTGTGTAACGGGGAAGATAAGTGCGCAACATTATTTTTCGACTAATCAATCTTAAATCTTATTGTTCAGTTAGAAAGTTTATGTACGTATCTTTTGAAGATTTATGAGGAGCTTAGAAAAATATCGTCATATAGTCAAAACTATGGCAAGACAAACGCATGAAGGCCAGGTCGTGTTTCTTGTACGGCCCCGAACGCGCCGGACCATACACGCACACACACACCCTTGACTAAACATTTGGCACATGTCATGTCTTTAATAATCAGAATAAGATCAACTTTATCTCAGTTTCTAAAAATATAGGCAAAGCAGTCTTGCTTTCGGTAAACAAACCTTTTGAGTGAGAGCCAGAGCTAATTCCCCGTTGGCGACGTCTCCGTGTACGAGCTGGCGTGTGGCCACCAGCAGTACGGCTTCCCGGATGACTCCAGACTGGAGAAGCTCCAGCATCAGACTATCGATGCTCTGGTGCCATGTCAGGTAGAACACTAAAGGGCCAAAGTGACGAGTGGATCTGTAATAGAAATTAACTTTAAGTAGAGGTAAAGAAGCTATGTAAGAATTTGTGTGATGAGCAGGATTTGTGGGGATCCTGCCATTTAGCCAACGTAATTTTGGTCAAATGTATCATTTCCCAAAAAGTATTTTGTATTGTTTTAGTTTTATATCCAGTATATCAAAAACCGCTTGCTAGGTATATTAGGTTAGATTATACTTGTGACTTCATAAAAAATAAGTCAACTGCGACGGGAATCAACTTTTTGGGAAATGATACATTTGAGCACAATTATTTTGGCCAAACGTAGTAGACCCGGATTTGTTCCAGAGTCTTTGATATTTGTTATATATTTATGTATATTTATCATTGTCCCATTACCCATAGTAAAAACATAGAGCTTAGTTTGTGACTAGGACATTTTGTGTGAGATCATCCCTGACATATTTTAATTTTACTATAGACTAATAATCTCAGATGCATTGAAGGCATTTAAGCATCCTCATTAGGGACCGTCCCATTTCTTTTGGTTAAAAACATCATCCTCTATCTTAACTCCAGTATGCCTGTAAGGCAATACTAGAAAAATCGCCACAAAGTCCTCCCAGGGGTTGCAGGAGGGTCCACTTTATGTTGACCAAGATATAGCTAAGTCAAAGACATGGCAAGCAGATGACACACCTTAATAAATCGTAATTGTTCTTAGAGTCAATATGTTGGTAAGAGAGGCTAGTGACCCTCTGGTAGGAAGCCTCATCAGGCTCGTATTGAATGCAGGCTCGGTCCAGAACAAACTCGTACTGCTCTCGGTCCAGGAGGCTGTTCAACTTCTCCAAATCCGTGAACATCAGGGGTTCTTTTATCTTGCGGCCAGTTATGGGGAAATATATCTGAAATGTATAAGTAAGATTGTCACTGCTGTTTGGAACATGTTTTGGTACAGCTTTGGCATTTTACAAGGTACAGTCAAGGACTTTAATTGTTAGGCCACTATGGAACCCTGTCATAATGACAGCGTCAAACCATATGAAAGAAATTACGCTAAAATTAATTATCAACGTTATGCGACGGGGTTCCATAGTGGCTTAACAATTAAAGTCCTTGACTGTACATTTATAGGAACCACAAAAGTTAAGCAGTTTTTTGAAATACACATAACAATAACAAATATACATAATTATTTCTTAGGAACAGAATTTCCGTTCAGCTATGCATATTATTATAGCGAAATACGGATTGGATTTTGCGACTGGTAAAAATAAAGATGCGAAAAAATGCAGATAGTTTATTTGCATTGTTGGAAAAAAAAATAGGCAAGTGAAAACAAATTAAGACATTCGCGAAAGTAAATCTAATATTGCATATTTAAAGTTATAAACCTATTACTGCTTACCTGATTTAGCCTTTTCCTTATGTCATGATCACAACTTTGAAGGGAGCCATCAGGTTGTCTGAAACATAGATGAGGTTGGGTCTAATATGACTTTTGTTTATATATTAAAATTATTATATGAGCAGGCAGACTCTCATATTATCAAAGAGACGACTTTACATGTACAAAGATACAGGAAATCAATCTATAGTCTTCTACAATAATATTCCATCATCAAAGACAAGGCTGGCAAAGTCTAATTTGAAATCATAAATACTGACTGTTAAAGATATCACATCTTAAAAACTGAAATTGTAGCTTACCGTTCCACAATAATTCTGTGTTCATTGTCTACTCCAAAACTGATATCAGTAAAAATGTACTTGGATGTGTCATAGCCAATGAGGGCTGGGTCCTGGGACAAGACTTCATAGAGGGGCTGTTGAATCTAAAATAAATAAACACTAGTATTACTATTGTGATTGAAAACACTAATTAACCATTCATTTGCTGAAAGCCTTTCGTAATTAATTCTTACTACTTTCTACCAGGCTATGACATCATCTGTGTCACATGACCGAGTTTAATTGCTTGTAGCCTGAAAAGATTTTGAAATTTAAAGTAACGGAATGCTATCTATTGAAGGTTTAATTGTTTAGTTTTCTTTACAGACAAATAAAAACGCTATCTTCAAGCAAGAATGATTGAGTTTGATACAAGCGTGAACCCCTTTTTTTTTTTTTGTTTATAAGCAAACTGGTTTCTGCAACTTGACGTCTAGCAGCAATTTTTTCCTGCATGAACACCTTACCCTAGGTACTTGCATTTCTAGACTCTAAGAAGTCAGTCATGGAAGCCTTGTTAAGTATAAATATTCAAACTAGATGAAAATGCACAGGTATTGGATAGGTTCCTCATATAAACTAATGAGGATATGATATGACAAACCTTAACAACTGGAGGCATTTGTAGGAGTGTGTCTGCCCTTTCATTGGCTTTCTTGATTTCGATTTCAAGCTCTTCAGAAGTTAAGAACTTGTATTTAGGAGTCCGCAGTACCGGTAATCCACTACTCGTTCTCTTGCGGAAAACCTTGGACAAATCAGGCCTTGTCAACCTCTTAAGCAAACCTTGGACTTCTGACGAAAAGAACTTTGGCGCAGGATCTTTTTCACCATCTAAAACCATGAATAATACCTAACATAATCGAAAATGTTATTTAAAAATTTAAAACACTGGATAGCTGCTTACCGTACAACGATGGAACCAAGCTCAATTTTCTTGAATAAATAATAAATAATTGTGAATCATTATGCCGTAAAATGGTATTTTTTGCACTGGTTCGGGCAAATTTCTTAAATAATATGGACATTTTCTCAGAAAGCGATATTTACAAAAACCTAACCTATATCTTATCAATGTTTTTTTTTATTATGGCTCTTCAGTCAGATTTTTTTTGTATTGGATTCCAAGAGCCAAAAGTTAACCCATGGTCACATATGGCAACAATATTGGTTAGTAGTGATGTCTGTCGTCCTCCTCTTGCCACATCACTACCGTTCGTTTTTTACGATTGACCGATAATAATATTTTGGCTGTAATACAATACACACAGTCTGTGGCTCTAATGCTGTATTATCTGTCAAATTCTCTTCTTAACTCTCTACGCGTTTCTTTCGAGTTTCGGTGTTATTTAAGCAGACTTTAATTTTGACATTATATTGTATTTAATTTGTATTTACCTCACATCGATACATTGAAAAAGGTTTAATGACCCTTCTTCGTTACAATGTCGAAAAGGAAGGCTGGAGTTAATGATATAATTTATGAATTGGACAATGATGATATAGTAGTCAGCAGCGAAGATGAAGGTAAACAACCTAAAATTAATCGTCTTGAGGCAGAAATCTTATCAGAAAACACCAGTGAAATAGTAACCGAGAAACACACTCCCTTGGAATGTATATGTATCGATTGTTCGGAAGATTCAAACCTGATATTGGAAGAATCGTTAACTAATAGCCATAATGGAGGGAAAAGTCCCATTGTTATTGGAGATATCGACGAGGAACCTAAAGCTAATGAGAACGAAATTGAAAAACAAAGTAGTGAAATTTTAATAGCTACAATTTCTAATGAAGATATAGCTTTAGATTCCCCCACATCAAATAGTGATTTGGGTGTTGCTGGATGTGAAAATAGGTCTCCTTTGATTACAGTGCGTTTCAAAAACAGTAAAGTAGCCAGGGCTTACAAAGAGAAAGTAAAAGCGTTTATGCTCAAACTGATAAGACTTCATGATGAAAAAAGCCTGGAAGGCTCGGAGAATGAGACTGACTTGGAGTTAGATATTTGGCCGGAGGACTTGCAAGAAACTGATGCAGTGTCAGCTCAGACTCAAACACTAATAGACTTGCCAGAAGCTGAGACAGCGTCAGCTCAGGCAGAAGCGCCAGCAGTACCGGAAGATGAAGATAATTTATTTTTTATCGATACGGACCCATCAGTTGCAGACTCTCACAATATACCAAGATACAGACAGGTAACTAATCATCCTAGATCTATAGTGTAAATGAATCAACTTCACTACCACCTACTTATCAATTTTATGACTAAAACACCCTTTGTGCACCATGTTGAATAATGCAATTGTTATATACAACTCTAAGAGTCATTATTTAGAGATGCCAATTAACTGACTTTATTTATGTCAAGCTCTCAATGGGTTAATAAATTTGACAAATTCCTGCTTGTGCCTGATGTTTATTGAATAGAGTGCGCATCATCAGGATGTTAGAATATTCTTAAGTAGACTTGATCAATTGTTTATTAATCAATTTAAATTCAGGTATAAGTACTTTAAACTTAATTTTTTAAATTATGCTCTACTTAATAATTTTTTACCTTTGTATTTAATATTTGTTCTATGAATCGTGTTTTAGGGCTCGACCTTAATATGTAATGTTACTGCAAAAAGCGACACACCCCCTCCAGTCCTACGGAGAGGCCCTACCTGCTTCAATTGTGAGGGACCACATCCTCTGAGGGACTGCACCTTGCCTCGGGACAATGCAAAGATTGCAGAGAAGAGGAAAGCTATGGTTAGAGTTGGGTAAGATAATAACCATATTTCTTTAAAAAAAAAAAAAAAAACGTTTTTGGACATACATACTTACTTAAAAAAAAATTAGCTTTGAATCTTCTGCCATCTGTCTGTCAGCTATACCTTTTTTAATCATTAAAATTTCTCAAAATATTGGGGCAATTTCCTAACAAATAATAATCAAAAAACAAAACTGACTCAAAATAGGCTGATTTGCCAAAACTGTTATTTAGGCACCAAATTAAGCCTAACAATACTTCATCTCTAATAGAACAAAAATTGGAAATCAACCATAATATTGCTGTAATAAGAAAACAATTCAAAATAACTTGATATTTATTCTGGGATCTTAGTGAAAATGCGTATGTCGACTTAACGCGTTACAAAAAACGGTATAATATGTATACATACATACATACATACGAGGGTGCATTGAAAAGTTCTGAGCCTAAGGTTGTATATAATAAAAAAAAAACAAATAAATACTGGCAGGTAAAAGTGCCATATTTAGTCGCCATTATGCACTATCTTTTGTTTTTTTCTTGTCACTATTTTGCATTTTATGCTGGAACTGCTACATAAGGTCACTGATTTTTCAAGTAATGGATAAAATTGAGCACCGTTCTGTCATAAAATATTTGCAAAAGAAGGGGTTAACACCAAAACAAATATTTGAAGATATGAACAAAACATTAGGGCAATCTGCTCCATCGTATGCTACCATAAAAAGATGGGTAGCTGATTTCGAACGTGGCCGGGAGACTGTTCAAGACGAGCCTAGGAGTGGGCGGCCGTTGACGGCTACTACGGATGAAAATGTCAATAAAATATTAGATGCGATAATGAAGGATAGGCGATTGAAGATTGTGGAGATAGCGGAAGCAATGGGTATTTCTTATGAGCGGGCACAGAACATCATCACCGATGTTCTTGGATTTTCTAAGGTGTCAGCCAGGTGGGTGCCTAGACTGCTTTCAGTCGAGAACAAACGAGTACGTGTTACAATTTCCCAAGATTGTTTGGACATGTTTCAACGTGACCCCGAAGATTTTCTCAATCGTTTTATAACTATGGACGAGACATGGGTCCACCACAGTACACCAGAATCGAAAGAACAATCCAGGCAATGGAAAAGACCAGGTTCACCACCACCCAAAAAAGCCAAGGTCATTTTGTCAGCTAATAAGGTAATGGCCTCGGTTTTCTGGGATTGCAGGGGGGTTATCATGATAGACTATCTCGAAAAGGGCAAAACAATAAATTCAGAGTACTATTGTGCTCTTTTACGTCGTCTGCGAGAGGAAATTAAAATAAAGAGACCTGGAATGCTGTCGAAAAAAGTATTGTTTCACCAAGACAACGCTCGCGTTCACACTTCGGCGAAATCAATGGCACAAATACATGATTGTGGATTTGAAGTGCTGCCGCATCCCCCTTACTCGCCGGATCTAGCTCCTTCCGATTATCATCTCTTCCCAAACCTCAAAAAACACTTGGGAGGACAAAGATTTTCGACTAATATGGAGGTACAAGAAGCAGTAGACTCATATTTTAACGACCTCAGAGATTCTTTTTTTTTTGATGGGATAATGAAGTTGGAGGCGAGGTGGACTAAGTGCATTGACCTTCATGGAGACTATGTCGAAAAATAAAATTGTTATAAAAAGTGAGCCAGTTAGTTTTTTTTACCAGGCTCAGAACTTTTCAATCCACCCTCGTACATACATAAACTCACGCCTTCATTCCAGAGTGGGGTAGGCAGAGCTGCAGAATTACCATATGTATACCTACATACAAATACATAATGGAGTACACTAGACTTAAACCCTTTTTACTTGTTCTTATCCTTTTGACCTTTCACTACGACCCCGGTATATTGTTTATATGGTAGTGGTGGTGGTTTGCTCTTCACACAGATTTCTATCGTAAATATCATATCCTTATTTATTTAATTAGCATTCACTAATCTGCACATGAACTCTTTTAATGAAAATTAGAAAAAAAACAAAATTAAAAAATGTAATATGTATTAAATAATGTTTTATCAATGCCTGTAACTCCGCCTGCACAGGAAAATAAAACATAGCCTAGGTTACTCAGGGATATTGTAGCATTCTAATGGTGAATGAATTTTTGAAATCGGTCCAGTAGTTTTTGGGTTTATTGTTTACAAACACA
Source organism: Acleris laterana (assembly GCA_963966035.1). Lineage (NCBI taxonomy): Eukaryota > Metazoa > Arthropoda > Insecta > Lepidoptera > Tortricidae > Acleris > Acleris laterana. Next base: position 14,704,849 of record OZ014444.1, read on the forward strand.
TAAAAACACAATAAACACAAATCTTTCCTCTTTATAGTATTAGTGTAGATATGGTCGAATGTACAGCATTGTTCATTCACGATATCTTATCTCATATTATCTTATCTTACAGATGGGCCCTTTCGGGGATACACTTCGAACCTTTAGGATCTTTTGTGCAATTACACACTCAGCTGTTTGAATGTGTAGGTTTCCTCACTATGTTTTTCCTTTACCGTAAGAGTATCGGGTAATGCACATAAGTTAGAAAGACTGATTGGTACATTATTACTGCAGAGGTTCGCACTCGGAACCTTACGATTGGTACCGAAGCTCGTACGATATACTTCGCTTGTGTAGTTAAAAAGTACTGCGTGTTTTGGTTGCAATTTGTAAACATAGCCAGAAACGTATGCTATTATAAACTTACAAGGTACATGTTGATTTGCTTACTCTACTCGATACAGCTTCTGTAGAATCCTTGAATAACAAACACTTTGTAAATAATTCGTTGCGGGACAGAAACATTGCACTTAGCTACTTGGAAATGTAAAATTTTTTTTTTTTTAAGATTTTAATTTATCAAGATACGTAAATAATACAAAATACATAAGTTCAATATACACAATAAATTCTTATGCTTCTTATGCTAACCATTAAAAATACAAATATATTTAGGTCATATTTATCGCAAGTTACAACATATTTTTCTAAGAAACTTTTCCTCTTTTAGGATTTTATACATTAAACCTAACCTAGCATTCTCTACACGTTACATATTTAAAAAAATCTGAAAAGTTTACAGTTCTAGAAATATGCATGGATTTTTTTAATCGCATTTCTCGTCAAAATATGAAAATACTGTAAAAGAGATCACCAAAAGTGAAATTTAAATTAAAAGTTTCCCTATAACTAGTTATTTTATTTGTTCCAGCCGCTACCACGTGGAAGACGAGCAGAAGTACGGGCACCTGGTCCCGGGGCGGATATCCGGCAATTTGCGGCACGCGCTTGGCACGAAGCGGAGCGAGCTGCCCCTCTATCTTTACCGGATGCGGATGCTAGGCTACCCACCCGGCTGGCTCGAAGAGGCGCGCATCTCGCACTCAGGGATCACCATGTTTGATTCCACTGTAAGTAACTGTAGCTGACAATGATTAGTTATCTAGAGACAGACAGACAGTCTAACCGTAAGGGTTCTTTTTTGCCGTGTTCGTACGGAACCCTATAAAATAGTTGATAAAAAAAATAGATTTTATCATGATTATATGGGGGAAAATTAATAGTATCAAGAGTAAATTCATTAGATTTACCTTCTAGTATTAGTTAGAAGGTTATTTATAAATTTTATAATAATCACAACCTTGTTTATTTATTTAAACTTCATTGCTCAATGCACAAAGTAGGTACAAATGGCGAACTAAATGTCGGCATTCTTTATCAGTAATAGTATTATTGTTTATCAAAGGACTAAAATAGGCCGTAATGACACGAGATGTTTAGCTACCCAAACAAAGCAAGGGCATAGTTCGAGTGTCATTAATTAATTATGACATTTTTTGGATAAATTAAATGATATCACAAACCTAAAAAAACAGCAACCAAATTTAACCAAAAGAACTATATTCCTTATCCTGTACTGTGGCTATCTCCAGGGCAGTGCCATACGGGACCCGGAGGAAGAGGAGGGTGAGTTGAACGAACCCGGATCCAAGGACAAGTTCGACATCAAGAAGATCCTCGACTTCCCCGGGTTCAACGTGCCCGCCAGCGGCCGCTACAAGGAGGTTGGTACCTATCCAAGGCTGTTTCGTACGAACATTTTCTGCTATGTACAAAAAACATACAAAAACCTATCGAAAACATAGGTATATTTAAAAAATTAAAACTAGTTTTGAACAAAAACACCTACTTGATTTGACATAATTTTTTATTCAAGTTGACATGTTGACTTATATACATATAGGTAAACGTTTATTCAGTGTAAGAGAAGTTTGATTGACCTTTTCCAGCGATTATTTCGTGCTAGATATGAAGAACTTCTTGGAGGCTTATAATGCATAGGTAGAATATTCCGTTTATACTAAACAGACATTCTGTTATTATGTGTTCCTTAAGTCTAGAGTTTTGGGGTTCCGAACCCCGTAGGTATATAGCCTCTTGGTATTACTAAATCTTAGTGGTCCGTCCGTCCTAAATTAAAAAGTTGTGTAATAGCGGCGGATTTTCTAATAGATATTAAATTTATTAACAACTTAAATAATACAGAGTAACTATAATTATTATTTTTCAACTTATTTTTACGAAAAACACCAAATAATAAGAAAACCCGGCTAAGTGTAAGCTCTCGTTGCGCGGGTCCGTCTCGCTCCTGACCGGTTTTTTAACCATTTAGGCTCCTAAGGCCCAAAGTCCTACCCATAGTACTTGTTAACTTTGTCATTCAGACCCAGCTCCTTTGAAAGTTGTGTAGTCATAGCGTATCACGGTCCTACTAGTAGAACTTAATGGAGAACCCGCCGTTTTGTTTTCATATTACGCGCTTAACGAATTTGGGATGTCCTCTAAGTAAGTATTTTAAGTACTTGGGTCTGAATGAGTATAAAACAATAGTACTACTGGTAGGACTACGGGTCGTAGTGACTACGAGCTGAATTTTTCGTTGGGCCTCAGGAGGCTAAGTAATTTACTGAGCTGTTTCAAACAGCATGTTTTTGATTTTATCCAAAACAGAAAAATAAAATTCTGTATCTAGTAATTAAATGATATTTTCAGGAAGGCCATTTACTCGGCTTACCACCAATGTCGGAGCAGGACAGCAAGATAGCAATGCTTCAGATGCTAGCGCCGAATGCGATGAAGGCGTACAAGCGTAAAAAGCTGACTTTCTTCCCCTCGGCCGGTAAGGTGGCTGACCTGGATGGACACGCCGAGATGGAGTTGGATAGTGGAGATGGTGAGTTTTTTTTAACTGTAGGCATTTGCATTTTCAACAAGCAATTTGGAGACTGCAAATGTGTTGTCTACCCTGAGCACTAGGTTGGAATGCTTCTACGAGGGTTGTTCCATGATTTCTTGGTATGGGTATAAAAATGAAGATATGATTGTGATATATTTTTTGTTTTCCGACGTAATAACCATTATTTTTGGCCTAGACCGGGAAGTAAGTATGAAATTGTATGTAAATGGAAAATGGACCGGTTTTTCTCAAACATACAAAACTTCATAGTTACGTGTTTAAAAATGTATTTAGTTTAATAAACATAGTGTCTATGTGATCGCCAGCTTGAGAAATTCGTTTATACTGTAGAACGTTTGTCCAGTCGAGTTCATAAATACGTGTACACTTTAGTACCTAGTCTATTTAATGTCATATTTAAACTGCCATATATGAATTGACACAGCAAATAAAGTGACAAGGTACTAAATTGTATACATATTTATAAACTCAACTGTTCAAGTAAACATTTTCGAAGAGTGCTAAAATAGCGGTGGAAGCTGCAATCCCTATTTTTTTCTGACAGCTTATTAAGAACCGATGGACCCATAATATACACTGACGTGGATAATTTGGTTCATATTATTGTGTGCAAATTCGGCTACCTGTTGTGTCAGGATGCCTAGGTCCCTGAAATAGTCCCGACAAGAAGTGTCACCGGGGACGCATATACAGGACGATTGCTTCCTGGCCTCTACAGTAATGAAGTATTTTGTTGATAGAAGTGGCCGAGTTCCCGTCGGTGCCGCCGCTGCCCGACGACGCGCCG